>VRYO01002297.1:7219076-7365802 GCA_009812075.1 Sialia sialis
AAGGGATTGTTTTGTCTAATTACCCTGTGAAGAGAACTTGCCAACACCTAATATGAAGTTTCAGAGTTTCACACCAAGCAGCAGAGAATATGAAAAATGTAAAATCTAAAGCCCAAGGTATCAATGGTCTAAGCATTTCTAGTCCCATGAGACAGTAAAGGCCCAATTTAGGCATCCTCTCACTTCCAGACAAAACATATGTCCATGTGGAACTTGTCCTACATTAAAGGAAAATGAAGCTTCTTAGTGATCCTTCAGTTCCTCCATCTTATACTAAAAGGAAGGAATTAATTCCCTTCCCTCATTACTAATATCCACAGTATTTCCTCCACAAGCACTCTGAGTAGACATCGAATAAACACAGACAGACATTGCAAAGCTTTGCAGACCATCCTGCAAAGCCTTAGAGGGTTGAAATAATGAATCCTAAATAGTGTATGAGAACCAACCACGTTTTTATAAAGTCTACAGATGTTATACTACCCTGTGACCATCACCTCCTCCAGTCTTAACCCATTTATAAACTGTTTTCTCTGCTTTTTGGCTGGGCTTGAAATGATACTGCAGGAAGCCTTTAGATGGGAGTATCTTCAATCTAGCTCTTTCATACCTCTTCATAGTAAGAAAATGATGGTTTGATCGACAGATTTAAAGTGAAGCGTAGGTGATAGCTTCTTCTCAAGGCTAGGAAGTGTGGATTTCACCCTGGGGAGAGGCCTCTGATCTTCTACAAAGTTCTTGTAAAGAGATTATTGACAGCAAACTAGCAGGGCCATCGTAGGCCTAAAGCAGGGGAAAAGAAACACATAAATTGTCATGGGAGTAGCTGTGCCAGCTCCTGGATAAGATATCCATGTCCATAAGAATGAGAAATTATCTCCAGCTCTGTGGACTCAGAGCTGCAGCCACACAAAGTTGCACAGTTCCCTACACGGGCACACAATGGCACAGGTTCCCAGAAGTGCATAGGAGATTTAGGCACACAGCTCCCAAAGCTGACCAGAGGATTCCCTCAGATGGCCCTCCCTGGAAATCTGACTGGAGTTCTGCATGGCAGAATCTGAAAATTTTCGGAATGAAACTTTCAATCTGTGCAACTGCATGCCTACATTTGTTTAAAAGACAGAAGCTGAATAAACTCCAGTCTATGCCCGACAAAATTCATACACACAGGATGATTTCAAATATTATAAATAAACTACTATTGGCATGGCTTTATTTTGAGGCTACAAGCTTCATCAGCAGTCTCTTTTCACTCTTTGTTTCTTCCTTTGGAATGTTTCTGTAAAGCAGCTTATAAACTTTTGGCTTTAAATAAAAAGATGCTAAGGCTTTTTGTTGTTATTTGGATGTTTTTGGTTTTTTTTAATCCATTGCAACAGCAACTGCAAGGTCTCTACTTCCACCAGGACTCCCCCTGAGAATTAAAACCACAGTTAAACAAAAGAGAACAGAGAACAGAGAGGACAGAGAAATCCCCTACAAGTCCCTGAGGAGACCGACTCATCTCTTTATCAGCCCTTGGCTTCCATGTATCCCAAAGACGATTCAGAATGTTCTGAGGTTGTCCCATGCAGGAGGTGGTGGTTATAGTGTTACAAAGGCTCTTCTGTCAACTTCACAGCTGCCTGAAAATTGGCTTTTATTTCATCAGATACTCCAGCTCTGAAAGGGGGTTTCTCTTTTATCACCACATTGCATGCGTCCAGCCTGTCTGATTCATACTGTTCTGGCATTCCTTCTGTTCATTAATTAAGGTCTTCAGCCAAAATAAACCCAATAAACAAAAATCAAAAAAACCACCGCAAAAGAAAACCCACCAAAAAAGAAAAAATAAAGAAAAGATAAAAGGTGGTTAGGGATATGTATTCAAAATTCCTCCTGTGGTCCTGTTTAAGGTTCATTTAAATAACTTAAGTCAAATGGCAGCCATGCAGTGTAAGTAGGAGCATAGGACCTGCCTTACCAGATCAGACCATTGGTCCATGAAGTGTTGCACAGTGAATACAACACCTGATTTGTGAAAGGAAGGTAGAAACAACTGAAGTATTATCCCTCTTAGCTAAGCCTGCAGCACAATCCCCCAGGAAAAAATTCCTCCATTGCACCTGTGGTGATCAAATCACTATACCCTAATTAAAAAGGGCTTCTCAGCTCAAACCATACAAAGAAAGAATACAAGAAAATGGATAGAAAAGGATAAAAACCAGGAAGATGCCAAGAAGCTTAGAGGGAATTTCCATTTACCAAACTTGTTTGCAGATGGTTGCAGAATTGAAGGCAACAGGAAAAAGTCTGAGCATTGCAGGTACAGTATGAGAAAATGTTCAGAGTAACTGCTAGCACAGCATCAGCACAGTAACTCAAAATAAAATGTATGCATGGGGTCATGTGTCTCTGACCTTTACTTGTCATACAGTTTCACTGCAGATATTAGCATGGTCTCTAAAGGCCTGACTGACACAGATGTGGTCATTCTGCTCCCATTTTAATGACAGTAAATTAATACTTGCTAGTAGATAGCAAATTAATCTGGAATGCAGTGGCCTCTTTATGATGTCATTCTAAATGCCATTGCATAGCTGTAAGGTCATTGTTAGGACATGTCTTTTGGGGGCCTGAAAGTGTCTACAAAATGCAGTTTTCACTGGGAGCATGGTCACTTGGGATGTTTACAAATCAGTTCATCTTAGTTCCCCTTCAATCATCATGCAATCTGGAGTTAGAATTCAAAAAATGTTAGCTTTTAGGACTGTGTCATGAACTGAGTCCTCCAGCATATGCACTAATTACTTGAATAAGAGAATATCATTCTGTAAAATAATAAATGAAGTCATCTTTTGCTTATGAGAACTACCAGCAGGATTTGTTCTGCAATGCCCATATTTGTTAAACTTCTGGAACACAGGCCTCAGAATTGTGTGGTCTCCCTTATCATTGTTGTTTTGCATCCCTTAAGTTCAGAGACATTAGCAGGGTGTGGCTTTTTTTTCCATGAAAGGCTGTTTTGGGTAACAGTAATCCAAGATCTATTTTGTTATGCTAACAGCTAAAGGCCTTGTAACAATAATTTCTCTTTGGCAGGCATCACAGTCAATTTCATTGATGTTACAGTTGTTTTAATTCTTTTTCTTCGGGAGAGAGAAAAGATCCAGTAATTCTTCTGGGATGGTTTCTCCGTACTTTTCATCTTTTACCGCAAAAGGGATTGCCAGGGAACTATCCAAGAAAGAAATGCAGATAAGCAATACCACCACCAGAAGTACAGGGAAGAGAGAGGAAAGGGGAAGAATAGAAAGGCAGAAAAGACTTGGGGATTTTTTACTCAAACCAAAGCAAGAGCAGCTGTAAACTGTCAGAGACTAACAACTATGTAAACGACAAAATTTCTAGCACTTGTATGGATACAGAGGTACTGATTCACCACTTACATGATATGCAGCTGACTGGTTATAAATTTTAATATTTGGGTAACGTTAACTAAAACCAAGGTGTGTGGCAGTGTGGACTAAGCCGTAACCACACACACATAATGCAGAAATTCGTGATTATAACAAGGATAACATGACCTTATCCTTATATTCTTTAATCTTTTGTTTCACCCTTAGCATTCAGCCTATCAGAGAGTAGAGCTGAAGGTGAGTTTTTCAAGGTATTTTTAAGTACAAACCACTATTTGTAAGAGATTTGCTGGAGCAACTCAGGCAAAAAAGATTTGTTGAAGCCTTTCCTGATAGAAGGAAAGGCTTGTGGAACAGTCCCCAGCCTTGCCTTGCACCTCCTGCTATCCTCCTGTCCATCCAGGTACCTGATGGACAGCTACTAGACAGGCCAGCAGGGCTGCAGGCACATGAGACAGTGTGCTCCTGCTGCATCTGACTCTTCTTGAGGTAAGAAAGTGGGAGAGAAATCTGGCAATCAAGAAAGCTTCCTGGGATGCTTTTATGAAAAACAAAACTTATGTATTCTGGGTTCACAAATCCTTTACTCATGGAATTTGTGCTCCTAAATCTTCAAGGTGCTTCTGGAAATGTTTCTTTTGAATTATGAATTTATTCATTTCGGAAAATTCACCAAAATGTTAATAAATCCTAAGTCAGTAGTCTTACATCAAAGTCGACCTTCTCTGTTAGTGTGAGGAAGGAGAGTTGTTGGCATTAGTTGAATTGAAGGGGATTTCCTTTTGTTTTGCAATGTATGTGCAGACAAGCAGGCACCAAGCTACAAGTGAGTAACTTTCCCACTAATCCTCCAAGGCGTGCGACAATATGACCCTGAGCTTTTACAACTAAGAATATTATGGTATGTAAATATTATGAACATATATGGTAAGTGCTGTACTTGCTGAAAAACACAGAAAATGATTCCTGGGAATGCCTAGCTGACCCTAAAGCTACACAGATTATTCTTTTTTTTGTCTGCAGCATTCATCTCTGTTCAAAACCATGATGATATATTAGATGCAAGTTCACCAAAGCAGGAATTTTGTCTTGCTGCCTTTATTTCTCAATCAGGATCTGTTTTATTTTGGGTATAAATAATAAAAATGAGAAGTAAAAAAAAAAATATTGTGCTGTATTTGCCACTGCATTCTTTCCAAAAAGGGAAATAAATAACCACTTGTTGAACTGAGAACATTTTTACTGCTAGCTGGAAACCAGAATGTCACTAATTGTGCAGCACACATTAAATGATGACAAGAAGCGTGACTTGCTCTCTGCAGTCACACACCAAAGCAGCTGAAGAAAATCTGTTGTTATTTCTTTGAAAATGTTGTGGCATCCATTGAAGTCACTAGGCTATAGGAAAAAAATACAAGAGGAAAAAGAATATTGTTTTAAGTCCCTTGATAGAAACTTCATTGCACAATAGAACGTCACCTTTTTTGATTAATATATATCCGGTATAAGACGTATCAATGGCACTGAAACAATGTGTAAAACCTAGGTTTGTTTATATAGAAGATCTGGGACAGAGCAGACAAGTAAAACAGTACAGTGGAGATTTACTGATTTTGCAATGGAAGAGTCATGAATATACTTTCAGTAACAGTCTCAACAGTTGCAATCTGCCCACTTAGTAAGACTATATTCTATTATGTAGATAAATGACAGCCTTTGAAACTATTCATACTTTAACATGTGTATAAATCTCATTAAATTCTTGCAGTTCGCACTGTGTATTTTCTTGACTTGCAATTCAGCTTTCAGTATGGATTGAGACTTGGAACTGCATCCCACAGAGGAGTCCCAAGAGCACACACTTATCCACGGAGTTATACCAGGAATAAATTAGACCATGGACCTCAGAGGCACCTCTCACAAGGGCATGAACTACTGGCTAAATTCCATAGCATCTGTACTTTGGTTATTTCCATTTACTTTACTTTTACTTCATTAGATTCCAGAACGTGGTAAACTTTATCTTTTTTTTTTTTTTTTTTTAAAGAATATGCTTGCATGTCAAGTACATTTTCACATCCTTGCTCAACCTCTGCAAAAGGCTCTTAATAAAAAGGTAACTTGCAGCCTTGTATGCAATATAGCAAGAACTAAAATTCTACTACATCTTGGGAAAAAGCATTGGTTGAGGGAGGAATATAATTAAATTATCCAGGTGAGCTTTTAATTAAATGTAAGGTGAAGTTAAATCCTGGTGACCCTAACATTTATTCAGGGTCCTTAAAACCCTTCCACTTTCTTCATCACGCCATTATTGCTTAATTATCAGTTTGTTCTTATAAAAATGTTTGTGCTGATTTTTTTTTTTTAAATAGAGGCGAGAAAGAGACAGCAGCTGTGGAATGAAATGGGACCAAAATGGCTTTGAAGCATGGATTTTGCCACCATTTACTGCAAAATAGAGTTCAGTTTTTAAAACTGAGAATAAACTTATGTTTCACACAGACTGGAATTTTCAGTATGGCTGAGCTCTCGCAGAAGACAATTAATAAACAGAAGTGCTGTATCTCTTGGTCCCAGATTGCTGGCAGTGCTTAAGAGCATTTGAAAATTTGTTAGGATTTACCCTTGTGAGCAAATATGTCCTTAGGGGGAAGTCCTATAGAAATCAGAATGGTTTTCCTTTTAAGGTCTTATTCAAACCCCATTGGGAGCAAGGGGAAAAAAATCCTATTGACTTTGTAGGCTGAGTTCAGGCCCATGAAGCAGTCAGTTCAGTGGCAACTAATTTTTTGCCTCTGACAGAATATTAGAATTGCTCAGTTGATTAAAATAATATGCAAGTACCTCGGCAAAATTATTTCAGGGTGTTTTTCACTGTTTGTTTTTCTTAAACTCATGTCATCCTTTGTTCATGGATATTCAGGCTAACTTACAGTTTAGTCATGAAAATGTTTGAAAATGCCAGAACTTCAAAAGTTTTTGGACAAATGATCAATCATCTGGAAATTCATCACAGAAGTCCATTATACAGTAGCTGTCATCATTGCAGTCTTTTGTTTAAAGAGTATCAGCCACTCAACTGGAAGCATGAACTGCATCCAAGATTTGTGTTAAAGCTAAGGTTATAAACCACCTTCTACAGAAAAGAAATATTTCTGGACGACAAATAATCAATTATATAGATTTTAAAAGCTCCAGAGGCTACAATTTGAGTGTCAGTACTATTTTTTTTTCACTAAAGCATTAACATATAGACATATATATATAGCTATACAAACCATACAGGAAGTTAAGTATTATGTTAACAAGACAGCCAGAACTAAAACAAAACGTCTACCCTCCACAACCAGTGTGGACGCCTACCACACCAAATTTTATGCAAAAGCAGCTGTCTCAGACAAGATGTTTGTACCTAGAAGTATATCAATCTTTGATACAGCTGTCTCAGAAGCCAGGCTGGTTGTGTTAGGACCATACTCATCCACATTCAGTTACAGGATGCTGAGGCTCCATCAGGAGCAGCTGACAGCTGACAATGGCAGAAAAAGCGCCTTTTATTGTAGTAAATTGACTGTGACTAATGATGGGCAGACACCACTTGTTCTGCTCTCCTAAAAGTTGGTTTCCAATGTTCCCAGCTCATGGGTGCACAGGACAGCTGTGAGCCGGAGCATCTTCAGTGGTCACATCCAAATCCAGCACAGCTCACCATGAATCACAAACCTAAGCCTGCATACCACTTTAGTGAGGTGTAAGCAGTTTTAAAAGGCAGAATTCCTGCCAGATAAACCCATCGTGAATGACCATGGAAGAAGCAGGAGCATTAGTGTGTCTAAAGGATCTTGAGTAGAGATGGGATTTGGGCTGAGTGGTTTTATAACCATACTTGGTGAAACAGAAGTGAAGATAAACTGCAGTCTTTACTGAGAGATCAGGACGGAGTTCCACGTTTAGCTCACTCCCTTCTTCAGAGCTGCACAATAGGGTGGGTTCATTGTTGTGGTTTTCCACTCTCTCCAGATGCTACACACGTTGAAGTTGGCTGGCAGGAGAATGCTCAGCTCGGCACAGAGCTGTCCTGACCTAAGAGAACAAATCCTGTGTTCCAGCCTCCCACACACTGTGGTCCTGCACAAGCTTCTCTGTTGCACAATAATCATGTTAATAGCCATCTATCTCTCCCCATCCCTGATAATAAGCTCAAATTCTCTATTCAGTGCTCAGTAATCCAAAACTGTGACTTCTACCCTAACTGAGGGCCAAAGGAATCTTCTGGTCGAGCACATTTTCCTGTCTTTGTGCCTTACAGGTTATGGAGGGAATCAGAGAAGTAAGAGCAAGCAACAGAAGGAATACTCTCAAGTAATGGAGAATTCCCCACTCCTTCTTCAGTCCTGTGTAATAGGTGTACATAAAGACCAAAGAAGTTTTCTGGTGAAAATTAATATTCCTTTGTGGGAGTCAGAATTGAATCCGGATTGACATTGATTTTAAATGCAGATGCTGGCAGGGCAAAATTATTTTTTAAACACTGAAGCTTTCCCTGGTAAAGTATTTAAGGTTGCATTTTCAAACTAGAAGGAAAAAGTGATGAAAAGTTCTTAAAACTGAAGAAACAAAATCCTTGATTTTGATCCAAAGCCCGGGAAAACAAGATCCCATACTGAAATGGCTAATCTTAGGAGAATGGAGGGGGATAAAATGGGTACCTTTCCTTCCTCTCTTCCTTTTCCCCCTTTATTTTTTTAAGCTGCATGTAACATGCCACAGGGGGGTTTCTGCCAAAGACAAGAATTTATCCCATACTTTATTCTTTATGGCTCTGCAAGGAAATAGGCACATGGTAGCAGAAGGCATGACACAGCACCAAGCAGGGCAGGGCAGGGGTTAGTTCAGGTCCTCAAAGTCACTCAGCGCTGTTTCCAGCCCAGTTTTTACTGTTGCGATGGCTCTTTCTGCTTCAGATCGTTCTTCTACCGTTAAGCATTGCAAACTCTTGAATGATGCATTGGAGGCAAAACATAAATTCTTCTGTACAGTTTTAAACTTCCTTTCCATGTTATCCTGGGAGCAATGCCTGTCCTTGGTCAGACCATGTTTTGTGCATTAAGCAGTTGTGATCCTAACTTGTTCTTCTGTGCCAGGTGAAAACCAAGCAGTCAAGGGATAATTCTGTAGATACTATTGGATACTATTATTTATTGATCATACTGTTAAAGGATCTATAGGCTTGAAATGAGGAAAGATCTGTGGTGTCCTTAGTAGGTTCTGAAAACTAAATAAGGGTTTTCAGGAAGCGTCTTGTCTGAAAAAACCTCCAGAAAGATGTCTGGTGTTCCCAATCCACTGCCACAGATGGTCTTTCCCATGTTTTACATGAAGAAACAACCCCTTTGGGAGTTCAGTCCATTCTCCCTCATACCCAAAAGTAACTTTACACTTGTAGAGAGCCATTGACTACTCATCACTAGAAGGGTTTTCACAGAGAGGCTGGACAGACGTCCGAACTTTCAGCCTGAAAAGTCAGGTCTTATAAGAAAAAGGAACCATGAAACACCCTGTTGGCACACAACATGTGATGGCAGCATTTCAAGGATGCCTTGCAAATTCAAGTGATGTGCAAAGACTGCAGACAGTTTTGGGGTGTCAGTTATGTTAGCTAGCAGCCTGCCTTTTCTGAGGTTGCAGTTGGCACAAGGTGACATAATTCAGCCATAAATTATTTAGGTCATAATTAAATTCATAATGTAAGTTGATATAATTAATTTCATTGATGCAGATTTCACTAAGAACTGCACAGAACCAGATCAATGGATGAGAAAAAATTTAGGAAAGTATCTTGTTATGAAATCTCAAACAATAAAGAAAGTAAGTGCTCAAGACCAGGTTGGACGGAGCCCTAAATAATCTGGTCTGGTGGGTGAATCCCTGCCCATGATGGGGGCTTGGAACAAGGTGATCTTTAAGGTCTCTGTCAATGCAAGCCCTTCTATGATTTCTATCACCTGCTGGAGGGGGAAAGTTGTTCACCCTGAGAGTTTGGGGAGAAATTTATTCACCCATTTATATTTTATTAATTTGGTGGTTATTGGTGCTACTCAATTATGACTTCAGCCCTACTGTCACTTCTATCCCAGACCAGGAGGATGAAAAGGTATGTTGTGGTGACATGAAACACCAGGTGCCAGGTTAGTCTGGATGCTGAAGAGCCAGAGATTCTTACACATTTTTGCTTGTGTTCCATTTTGTGTTGCAAAGGCTCCCATAAAGTTCATTGCAAGTAGAACTGGAAAAAGCAAATTAGGAAGGAGAACCATCGTCATAGGACTGTGTGGCAGAAAACAAGCATGCAGAATAAGGATAAAATAAATAGGCTTTTTTAATAATTAATTCATTAATATTTTTTTAAAACCCCAAGCCTTGAAACACTTTGAATTCAGAAAGCTTTTTTCTCACTGTCCTGACTAAGTCCAGTGATTTTCTTCTGAATGGACTTTAACAGACCAGAGGTTTCTGCCAGAGATGGAGTTCAGACAAACCCCCATGTCTGTCCCATGAGCTGGCTTATTTCATGGACCTCAGCTCCATAGGCTTGCTGAGCCATGAAGAGTAGAGAAAACAACCTGAGCCTATCAAGACACTGTCAAGAAATTAGTGTGGCAGGCTTTTCCAAAATATTTCAGCTTTGATTGTTTCTTGAAATAAACCCATGGTTCTCTGGACAATTTTTGAGGGGAAAAAAAAAAAGTTTTATTTACCCAACAACCTAATTTTCTGCTCTAAAATGCCTCTCCTGGGTTTTTCTCTGCTTCTCTTTTTCTTCTGTGGAGAACAAAACACTGTTACTTCTCGAAAACCTCTGCAGCTCCCTATTGAATAACTTGAATCCCTCATCCCACACCCATCCCATGTTTAGGTGTGTTGGCTCTGACATGGAAGAATGTATTTCTCTGAAGTAATAATCTACACGAGTGAGACCTTAAGCCACGATCAGCTGACAAAGGAAAGGAGCAGAGTGTCTCTATGCTATGAGAGCAGTTCCATGTTTTTGGAGTGTTTTTTTGCACAACTTGTACAGTGAACATTCTCCCATACAGCTCTTGCAGTAGTAAGTTTTCTATAGTGGAATGTTCTTTTTTGGTTTATTCTGTGTATTGTACAGTGAACCGCAGAAATGCAGTATTATTTTACTGAAAACTAATTAAATGGAAATTAACACTTAATAATTTTTATTTCATTTTGATTAGCATGTAAAACATACTTTAATTACATCAGAATAAAACCTGGAACTTGAGCAATTATTTAAATATACCCCTAGAGTTTAATACCATTTAGGACTGGACTCCCCTCTGATGTTGTGTGGGGGCTTTTTATAGGGAAACATTTAAAATAACAGCTAATTTGTAACATACACACACACATATGAAACACATTATTTTTAGAGCATTATTTTTACTGTGTATCTTGAAATAGAGTGTGTGTGTATATTCATTTAACACAACTTGAGGTCTTGGAAAACTCGGCTCAAATTCCAATTATTATACATTACTTCTAAAGCAAAACACAAAAAAAGGAGCATGGTTGTTGCTGTAAGCATTTTAATGGCCATCACTGCTGCAAATGGCAAGAACTATGGAAGTCTTAGAAACATTTCATCCCTGCCAAGGAGAAAAGTTTGCATTACTTTGGCCTGCCCTAGTCTCAGCCACCTGGAATTTCTATTGACCTAGCCTAGAGTCCAGTCTGGATATGGTATTGGACACATGGAGGAGGTGCCAGACTGGGATTTCTTTTTCCTGCTGCTTGCCTCCTGCAGCCACAGCACCATGCACCTCCTGTCAGGTTTTGTCCCTTGAAGCATCACCCCATGCTAGTTTTCCCTCCTGATAAAAAGACTCATAAAGAAGACTTGTTCTTTTCAGAGTGCCAAACACTTCCTGTAGACTTCTGTAAAGTATTGTCCAGTATTTTTGCCCAGAAAGGGGAAAAGATGGGCTCTGAGCTGTGCATATTCAGATATAATGGTTTTGTTTGCTGAGATATTGAGAAATTTCATCTCTGATGATTCCAACAGTTCTGGAAGCTCTTTCTTTGGATTTCAAAAAATTAAAGGGGAAAAAAAATTAAATCAGCCAATCAAAATATACAACTAACATCCCAAAAAACAGTCTAGCTTAATTTTTTCACTATTTAGTGATGTTGATCAAAGGAATGCTACAAGATAAAATCAGGGCGCTCTCTGAAGCTACGGCTTGAAATGAAAGAAGTCAGGTTTAGATCAGTCAGTTTAGAAAATTAAGAGATATGGAATATTATCTGTAGAGGTAGAGAAAAGTTTCATTTTCCTTAAAAAAAGAATAATCTGCTGACTGAAAAAAAATAAATGTTTCTCCATCAGGCAACATAACAACAGCATGGATTTCAGTGCCATAATATGATTAAAATAGTGGGAAGGGAACACCAGGTCACAGACCATGGCATTCCAAAGCAAGAGCACCT
Source organism: Sialia sialis (assembly GCA_009812075.1). Lineage (NCBI taxonomy): Eukaryota > Metazoa > Chordata > Aves > Passeriformes > Turdidae > Sialia > Sialia sialis. The sequence continues at coordinate 7,230,980 of VRYO01002297.1, forward strand.
CCATCTGCTGATGTCAGCAATTATCACAAATGTTAATAACGTTCAGCTGCTCATAAGATTTAGATTTAACAGGGTTTTTGTTTTTGTTGTTTTTTTTTTTTAATTGAAAAACAGGGAGTTCGGCACAATTGCATTGGCTACTGTAAGTACAGGCTGTACTCTCTCTTGATGCTTGACCCTACATTCTTTCTTTTATATGAGATGAAGCTCATTTTCCTTGGGCTAGCATAAAATGAGAACACCATGGAAGTTTTCATCATTGGCAGAGGTGAAGGGTGAGCTGAGTGGATGATCTAATTGGTCTTCTCCATCTCCATGTTCTCGCACCCTGTGAAGCTCTGTGATGAGCTGTTGGTTTAATTTTACAGGACCTCAGTGGCCACCTTGTGAAATCTGGCTAGCAAGAACATAATGGAACTTATGGCTGGATTGGCTAAGTTATTTTTTTGTTTAGGAAAGAGTGTTTTCAGTACATAAATCATAAAAATAGTGTTAGTCTTCATTAACACCTTAAAAGTTAATCCATATCTTAATAGTGTCAATTGATCTTTTCCAGTCATCTCTCCCTTTGGACACACTGATGGCAGAGCCTGAAAATGTAGGGATTGAAAGTGTTTTAAAACCTAGAAAGAGACTGGATCTGATGTTTGATAGTATTTTTCAAATATAGTATTATTATTATTATTATTATTATTATTATTATTATTCCCTGTCAGTCACACAACACGGATTTCACAAATCATTTGCTTTGGGGAAGCCTGGTTGTATAATTTGCATATCACCATGAAGCTATTTTGAAGAACAAACTTAGGAAAAAACTCTTAATCTGTGGTTTCAATTTTATTTGATCCTTATCAAATACTTAAAAAGATTCATTGCTCCTCTGTGCCCTGGGGGAGCTTGTCTGAAAGAGCCAGAGCAGGTAGGGAAAAGTCACATTCTGTTTGTCTTCATTTGTTATATATTAGTGAACTTTGAGTTATTACCTTTGCTATAATGATATTACTGCATTCCTACCACCACTGAAAAGGAAACATTATGGAAAAGTGAGGGAATTTCTGAGGAAATGTATACAAACAACTGAAAATTCTCTCCTCCTGATGCATCAAGCTGCATCTGCCACCTGATGGCCTTTTTTTTATATTGGTACAGAGAGTGTGATAAATTGCCCAGAAGATCAAACTAATTAAGTAGCTGTTATTGTTAAGAATGCCTTTTACAAATAAAAAATTAAGTTGTATTTAGCACTCAACACCTACACACCAAAGCACACAGCCCAGATGAGCTAATCTTTAAAACTGGCGCAGAAATGAGCTAATGTTTTTAGGGAATTGTATGTACAATATGGCAAGAGATCAATAACAATTGGGGGGAAAAAAAACAAACCAAAAAACAACACCTAAAACTACTCAGCTGCTAGCAGTAAAGAACACATTTTCAAAATGCATTAACTGTTTTTTTGGCTTGTTTGTATCATCTGTTTGGTGCAGTTTCATTATGACAAGCTCATGTCTTGGCACCAACACTGAAATAGTGTTTGGTGTGACAATGTGTACCCTCAAAACTTGCGGCAGCTATGCAAGAGAAGAGACAAAGGTGTTATCTCTGCAGAATGATTAAAAAAAAATTGACAATACTGAACAAACTGGAAGCAGAACGATGTGCTTGCTGTATATGTGCATACACGTATTTATACTCACATATCCAGGCACACACAGGCACATATATCAATCTCAGTAACTAAGTTTTGGTTTTAAAAGCATGAAGTTGGCCTCAGGAGCTAAGAAACTGAATTTGTGAGCTGTTAAATGTCAGAGCTGACCTCTGGGAGTTTGAGGAGGGATGATGTGGTGAAGGGCAGGCTTCAGGTCATGTTTTATACAAGAAGTTTAATTGTTCTGGCTAGGAAGCAAAAGTGACTCATTTACTTGAAGTGGGTCCCTATCTCCCAATGCAGATTTCTAATGGAGGAGGATACTGCTAGCAATAATATCTTTAAAAAAATTGGACTGGTTCACTTCAGTATTTTAACTACTTCCATTCAGATTCATTTGTTTTGGACACATAATTTGATAGTGTTCCAATGATAGCAAAAAACAGTGCTTTGGTCACCCTTCTTGAACTCACGCAAGTCTTTTTGTTGTATTTAAATCAGATTTTTTTTGCCAAAGAAAATTGTAAGCTAGTGGGCTCTTTCTGAGCCTTTTATTGAAAAATGTAATAAACTATTTAACTATATATATTGTAAAGTCATTGTGACACTGGGTTTGAAGTGTTGCTCTTTTCATTTTCACTGCTGTCTCGGAAAGTTCCCTCTCCAGATGAAGTGTGTGAATTCTGAGTCATGACAAAAGATGAATCACACACATATAGAAATAAAAAAAACATAATTCATTTGTTTAATAATATGTAAGTTATTAACATAGGGCTGTCATTCATTTAAGTTCAATTTTTCTGTGTCCTTTAACCACTTTGATTTATTTTACTAAGCTCATATTTCTGAGTTATCAGCCTATTCCCAGTCTTTAGTTACCTCCAGTTTAAATTTTGGGAACTCCTATTTATTGGTGACTTGGTTTCTGTAAAATTTGACTCTGAATAAAGAACTTTGCTTTATAAAATGTAAATACATTTCCTGCTTTCTGATCCCCTTATAATTAAAAGAATGTAAATAATTTATGATTAGAATTATTCGTTTCAAGATGCTTTGAACAATCCCAAAGGGTAAACACAATTATCACTGAAATATGACAACTCACTCTCACTGAGACTCTGGCCATATACCACTGAAATAAAAGTGAGTTTGTTATAGAAAAAGAGAAATTCCTAGAGAGGATGATACCCTCTTTGCACTGAGCAAACATTTCAAACCTGCAGCTAAGATCTCATTTCAAGCCACCTGGAAAACTTCAGCTTCACAGAAAATGTGACTTCTTAAAGATATTATTGAAGCCAAAGTTAAAAATACATCACTGGCATTTAATACAAAAATACTATAAACTGGTTATTTTTAATCATAGAAATGGTGTGTGGAAGGGACTGCCAAAATATCCTACCTTCTGCCTGCAGCAGGATTACCAGCTCTCCAGTGAGAAGAAGCACTTCTTCCCTTTGCAGAATGTGAAATGATGCTCATGAGGCTTCACTCTTCACTTAGTGGTATGACCCTCAGAATTAGTTGCTGTTATGCCTTTAATGAGGGTGATTTGCAGGCACAAGGTCCCACAATTTCTGCTGGAACAAGGTGAAATTCCTACTTCAGTAATGATACTGAAACAAATATAGTGTTGCTTTAGTTAGGAATTGAGAGAATTCTCTGAAAATGAGATTTACTGATGAGTAGGATGAATAAGAAAATATAAATAGAAGATACACAAATGCATACTAAAAACTGGGCCAAGCTGCAAAAGCTGGACCCACAACCAAATCACCCTGAAGTTTGGAACACAGACATTCAGTGCTTTTTTTCAGCTCATTAAAGATATAATTGGAGGCCAAACACAGAAATTTTATCTGCTGAAGTTCAGGAATTGAAAAAATCAGTTTTCTGAAAACAGTTTTCTCTGTCAGCCCAGGTGTGGTATCAGTGCTCTTTCTTACACCAGGAAGCTACAGAAGGAAAATGAATACAGGATCAGTTAGAAGAACATCTGAAAAAAAATTGTAGGGTGGGTGAAGAGATGCTCTTCTTCTCTTATGACCCCATTGGCTGAGTTCTGCTTGTGCCTGAGAAACCAAAGCTTTGGATTTTGCTGCAGCTTTTTCTTACAAATATTTTCTTTGGTTGCAGTGAAGACCACGCTAGCCAAAAATCTGGGCTGAAAATCCATCTCAGGGTTAACTAAACCCACGTAGTGTATCTGAAGGCAGGAACATGAAACCCCATGAGAACTGTGGGTCAGAGAGCTCAGCCCTTCACTACAACCAGCAATTGCTGCAGACAGTAACAATCTGCCTAGGAAACTAATCCTGGGCTTTCTGCTCTTGCTGGTCCTGCTGGAAGGCTGGGTCAGCCCCTCACTCTGCAGAGAGCTGATAACCTCTCCTCCCTTCCAGCTTGTGTTTATTCTTTCCCACTTTAAGGCCATTTGTTTCTTTGTCAGCAGTGCCATAGAGAATCAGCTGCCCTACTCCCTCCAATGTTTACAGAGTGTGCTAGTATCTCCTTCCTGCTTTTATTCCCTTAATCTTAATTATCAATTTATTCTCATCTTTCCTCATCCCTATAATGAGTCCAAAAGCCTTCCTTTCTAAAGCGATTCCAGTTCAAATAAAGGAGCTCTGCAACAGGGTTGCTAGGGTGTAATGCAGAAAATTCAAACAAAACAGAGTATAGCATCAGTTTTGAGGTCCCAGCCATAGGACAGGTTCAGTTTTGGCTACACCAGGTGCAATTCATTGTAATTTGCAACCGACAAATTATGCCATGAAGCAGATCCAAGTCTTGAAGTAAAACTTAGCAAAGACCGCACACTTAGCTAGCTTACTTCATATCAAACAGCAAGAAATCATAAATCTCCCCCTTTTCATTCAGCAGCTTTATGAACTTAAGCCAAGCACTTGAAATATACAACTTAAGATTTTATTTTATAATGAAAAATGAGAACAGGTGAATTTCCCATTATTGTCTTTTTACTGTAGAAGTTTTGCATACCCTGATCAGAGGAGGTACCTTCTCTTCACCCCCAGACTGAATCCTTCTGGTATGCAGAGTTTCAAAACATAAGCCAAACTGAAACTTTGCAAATTGCACTTATCTTCATCATGCACTGGAAATAAACAGATGACTCAGTATGAAGCCCTGTAGAGATTTTTTTTTTCCTTTGCCTTCTACAGCAAACCAATCTTTTTGGTTGCTTCCACTAAAGGATTTTTCACAGGTTGTTTTTTAACCTATCCTGTATCATTATTTCTCATAAATAACTGAATTCTACATAGTTCTTTCTCTTATAAATATTTCCTTATTTATGAAAAGCATAAGTACTAATAGATCTGATTAGAAAAACAAATATAAATATGCCCTTAAAATGAGGGGAGAAAGTTGCATTATTTTTATTGCAGTTCTTCCGAAGATGCAGCAGGTGTTCCTGCTCTTCTGATGACAATTAGAATTAACAATGTGAAAAGGAGCACCAGCAAAGTACCTCGAGAAGTATCACCATCAAGAGGAAACATTCCATTCATGGGCAAAGGAGGCAATGTCTTTGTACAGCACACAATTAAATTTTAGAACTCATTACCACCTTACACTGTGAAGACTGAAATTTTAAATGGATTCTTTGAGTGATAGGGAACTCACTGTTAGAGACTCTGGTAAAGACACACCCTGCAAAAATTGCTCCACAAGAGGAATCTGTGGGTCATGATGATAGAAGTCTTGCACTACCTGGTAATGAAATCACAGAAGTTTCACAGTGCTTCTTAGAAGCAGATGGATATCAAAGCTGGTAGAGAATTTTGGCCAGACAAACATTCTGAAACTACATTGTTTATTTAGACCTCTTGCCTCTACAAAATGGAGGTTGAAATCTTCAGTGATCAACTTCCCCAGCGAGACCTGCCAGACAGTCTCTTCCTGGATATGCCAAAAATAGAAGATTAACATGGTTTTTATGTGTTATTTGAGCACTGCCATCTGCTAGCTTGAACAAAAGTGTGAAATGGCTGAAAAAAAAAAAAAATATATATATATATACCAACAGTTTTGATTACATTCTGGTTCCCAGGGATTCTACCATCAGTAACAAAGCTGTATGTCCTTGACTCAAGAACAATCTAAGAGGTAAAGGTTGTGCTGCAAAGCACAACAGCTTCAATATTTACTGGAAAATCTCTTGGCAGCCAGTATGGCCAAAGCAGTGTGTGGAGTGGTGGCCAGAGAGTATCCAGGAGTGCCTGGATGAGACAGTGTTTCAGCAAATCTTTCCTTTACTCTTCATTAAAGGAATTTCTATGTAGCTCCAAATAGAAGCTAGAGCTGCCTTGGAGTCAATCCTCAAGGACAGACAGGACTAGGAGCATAAAGGGGCATTACAGAATATTGCTCTTGGACCACAATGGAAATGTGGTTTGACTTTTGGGAGGGCTCAGGTTAGTTTTTATTTGGCAGAAATAGTTTAATGAAGCTTTAGATTTCAAGTAGGTCAAGCCGGCGTGCTGGTAGCGCTCGCGTAAGCCTGCCCAGTGCAATTTGATTTTATGGCCTATCAGAAGATATGTGGCAACTGGGTGCCAAATTCCACCATGCAGATTCACAGCAGCCTTTACAAACTTCCTAACAGAATTCAACATCCCTGCCCAGAAAACACGTGTCCACTGGAATCCAAGTTTCTGCATATAAAACAATTAATTCTCGTCAGCTCATTATTCCTTTTGTGTTGCTGGGCAGTGGGTGCTGAGCATCTGTTTTATATGACTGCTCCCCAGGGCTGCTTCACAATGTTGCTTTTCACAATAATGTGGTGAGCTATCTAAGGCCTGCTTTATACGAAGTGTTTGGAAATGCATTTGCAATAATGAATGTATTGTGGAAATTCATCAAGTCATACAGAGGCAGATACTGTGAGGCAATGAATTAACAGTAATAACAGCATCTGATGCCGTGGGTTATTTTCACTTTAAAACAAACTAGCTAATGTACAATATGTCACACTTGCATTTTTTAACTCTTTTCCCCTTTTGGGTGCAGACAAATGCAAAATAATCACCCTCTGGAAAGGTAGTATTTTTAGGAAGACGTTTTACAAATGAAATTACAGCAAGATATTGTAGCTTAGATTGCACATGGGTAAACACGTGCTTTCACACCAAGGGAAAAGTTTAGCTTGGCAGCTGAGGCTGAGAAGCATGACTCCGATCTCATTTAAAGCCAAAACTGCAGAAACTCAAGCCATTTCCAAAAATAACATCAAAATTAGAGCCTTGAACCTCTCAGACTGGTCATGCTGAGAATGATGATCCTGGGGACCAACAAAGCTACTGAGTCCCCCATGGAAACATTTTGGTGTGCTGATTTTGTGCTTCAGCCATGGAGAAGGAAATACATTTCAGCAACTGAATACAAGTATAGATCAAATTAATTCAGTTTCTAAGATTATTTTGCTGATTAAAAATTCCTATGAATTTCCAGGACTTTTTAGAATCATACTAACACCAAGTCCTCCTAACTGACATTCATTAAAAGAGAAAGTAGATTAGAGGGGGTTCACCTAGAACTTTCTTGAAAGTTCACACTAAGCTCTTGAGATACTTATGAAGCCTCAAACAATGTGATCTCAATGCCCCACTCTATTTCAGTGAGTTTTCTTTGCAAAATCCATCCAGTATTAGAAGGGTAGAGAATCATTGTAATCTCTGTGTGAAAGATGGAAAACCTGCAGCCTGCTTAAAGACCTCTATTAATAAAAAGTAAGAAATCTAAATTTTTGAAGGATCCTAGGTTCTGTTCCTGTCTTGTGGCTTTAAATACATATGCAATATTGGGATCTGTATCTGGATTTTGCATTCCTTTCAGTCAAGTTTAGCTTAAAACATTATAGGAGTCATTCTCCTGGGTGACAAGTGCATCCTACCAGCTCAGTGTCAAAAGACCTACTGCTGAATGCCAACAATGCTTAGGAGAGAGAGAGAGAAAGGTGCTGAGATGTCCCCTTTTGCCAGGAAGGCTCTTCAGAGATAAAATACCAGGTGCTTCAGGAGCATAACTCATGACTGTATCTTGGTGATGATGCTCTTGAGCTGCCTGCCCTAATTTTCAGCTCCTAAGAATAGGATGTGCCATCTTATGTACAAAATCTATGGGGAGGTAGAGAGCTGCACACTTGTCTGAATCCAAAGGGAAGCATTAATCTCTGGTTACACTTCCTGAGATAGGACCAGCAATGACATGGAGATATCCAGGATTACTGCCAGGTTCCCAATGGGAATCCAACTCCCCATTAAGTACCTAACTAGACAAGTCCAGCTAGGACATGAGGCAGTGGGGCCAAGGCAAAGAGTGCAGGAGGAATAGAGGTCCCAGATTCCTCTGCAGTGTGGGCAGCCTGACATGAAAAAGAAGGTGCATCTCTATAGACCTTTTTCTTTATTAGGACTGCAGCCAGGATCCCTAAAGACTGGCACAAGAGGAAGTATTTTTACCCTTTTGTATGAATGCGAGACACATACATGAATGTGAGCCATTCACACTACGAATGTGAGAAGAAAGAATCTCCTCCTAGTGCAGACTGTGCTAGGGGCCAACTATCTCAGTGAAGCACAGGAGCAAAAACTCCTTTACCCCCGGGCCAAAAGTGGCAGTGAGAGGCTCTGAGGGATACGGAGTTGTTTCAGTCACAGCGTGCAGTCTGTTTCACAGCAAGAAGCAAGGATGCAACACCATTTTAAAGAAGGGTTTCAAATGAACCCCCACCCAAGCATAACTGGCAAGTCTCAGGGGTTGTGCTTCATTCAGCAGTTCTTAGTGTGGGCTGTGTGCAAATAGCACTAGCTAGCACAACATTATTTAACCTTTAGTGTGTTTATTTGGCGGTAGAATAAGTTTTGATTTTCCCATTTATAGAGATTCTGCTGGGAGAACAACATATTTCACACTAGCCATTGCAGTTCCTGAGCAGAGTAATAAAGGAGAGTGATGGATCACGCACCCCCTCACTCCCTGTGCTTTATTATGCACTTCTACATAAAACTATTTTCTATATTTTGAGAAGGAAGTTCTGACAATCAGCACTGGTGTTTATGAAACTCCAGACCCTATCCAAGAGTCCCCTGACACAAATGTTCTTCCTCACAGAAGGAACTGTTTCCTTAGCTCTTTTACCACTTTAGAGCCATTCCTTACAACCCTTTTGTAGGCATTTTCCATCTGAATACGCTTTATTTAGGTTTTTTGCTTTTAGGCAGCTATTTAGTTACTCCATTAGAGAATCAAAAAATCCTCTCAGAAACTCGGATGCCTGAAGACCTTACACAGGAGGGTTTTGTTCAGGCAAGAGCAAGGAAAGATTTAGGGATCTTTTCAGAGTTTGCCCAGCGTTGCATACTTATCAATATTCATATTCGTGCTGGGAACTGCTCCATTGCCCTGTGCATTCTGTTGCTGTTTATCAGAGCTCCAGCACACAGCGTGAGCAGTAACAGTTGTTTATTCATCATTTACAAAAACTGTTTACAGTGCTCCATGGCTGTGTGGTGCTGCTAAATGCAGTACCAGATTTAACAGAGCCACTCATGTGTTTAAAGTTACTCACATGCTTACATACTTTGCTGAATCAGGGCTTAAGTGAATTGCTTAAAATCACTCTAGATGTATAAAAAGCCAGAACTCCTGACTCCTAGTTCTGTGCATTAACCACGAGATTATCTTTTCCCTCCTGGGAGTTTCAAACTCAGTTCATTTCAAAATGACCACTACTGAAAGACAGATGAATGAAATGGCACACATAAAAATAACTATGATCAGAAGTTTTCCCTCAAATTAAACATTAGCCCAGACCAATCTGAAGTTTCCATTTGAACATTTCCATTGCTTAAAAATTTATTTTCCATGTTCATGTACATCTTGATTCTGGCCCAAACCAGAAGGTGAAGTGCCAAAATACTGTACGAAAGGATATTTTTGTGGTCCAAGTGCAAGCATTCAATGCTGAAAGTCTTGCAACAAAGCTTGTTCTCAAGGTCTGCAGCCAAGTCTTGAAGATTTCAAGTGCTTTGATAGTATAAGGCTAGATTCTTGACTTCAGTGGAAATATATCTCTTCGTGCCAGCTGAAATTCTGGTCTGTACACATATTAAGTGTCTTTTTAATCCACTATTACTCTACTACCTAAGTGTAGAAAACACCTGCTGAAATATTCCAAAGCCTGTGTGCCTCCTTGGAGCTCAGTCTCAGGAAAGATATAAAGAAGGAAACCTTTAAGCCTCCAGTAGTTTCCTGCAAAGTCAAATACAAAACTGAGCAATTTCCTCACCTTAGGAAACCTCTTTGGTTTTTTTGTCCTGAGTGGCCTAATAGTCATAGCACAGACTGCGGGCTACATTATGCAGTGCTGATGGCAAACATTTTGAATGAGCAAACATCCAGTCTCTAAATCAATGGACACTGCATCACACAAGCAATCTTCTCTACTTATTTCCCCTCCAATACACAAAGAAAAAAACCCCCAAAATATCAGCTTTCCTTGTAAAGTGGTGTGCAGTATCAATGAACTATGCATGGTTAGCACAGCAATGAACTTGCCTGCTGTGGTGGTGTTTACAGCCAGACAAAGAAGAGAAGATGGGGAAGAGGTGGATGGACACAGTAAGGCAGCAGGCAGAATGTCTCTGCTGGTGGCATCTGCTGCAGCTTCTTCTGAATCCTGTTCTCTGCCTGGTTTCATGTCCCAATGTTAATACAGAATTAATGACCTCCCATGTCGTTTGCATCTCAAACATCTCTTTGTGAATGACTCCAGGACCATTTTTCTTTTCCCCGTTTCAGCTGAAGTGAAATTATGTCAGAATACATAGAATCTTCTGCTGCACACATGAATTGTATTACCTAATATTGCTAGACATAAGGTGAATGACAGACTGGGTTTCTGAAGCCACCCAAAGTGGATACTGGCTGCATGCTTAGGTTTACAGAAGCACCTTGGCACTCACCAAGCAGAAATCACAGGCATGCAGAAGGGAGCTGGTCCTAATGCTGCAAATGTGTTTACACTGGAACTCAAAATAAATAAGGAATAATGTGTCTTGTGTGTGCTGAGCAAGCCTATGACACCAACAAATTGAGATGTTTTGGAAAATGCTGCCTGGGGAAACTTCAGCACTAAGCTTTAGAAGGAGTGGAGCCAGAAGTGGAAAAAAAAACCCAAGCCCAACAACAACAAATAACCCAGACCATATTTCAAATCTGTGCATAAGCTATAGGAAAACCTTAAATTAAACAGCTTGGCTTTGGGCAACACACAAATCTTCACCACTTCATAGCTCATTAAAATGGTCAGGGTTCCCAAGAAATACAAAAAATCATCAAGCACGTAACAAACACACATTTTATTCAACAAGAGTTGAAAAGTTTTCTGCGTTTTATAGAGGTTGAGCATGAGCTATTTAAAGAGGTAAAATAATCTGCACCCATAATGGTGGACACAAAGATTGTCTGAAACAAACAGCCAAAACTGATTGCCTCATGAATTCCTAGTCATGATTGGATATTCAAGAAAGCATTGAAAGGGATTGTAGTTTCTGTAAATCTGTTAATTTTGATTATAAGGAAAGCAAGGTATTGATTGGGAAAATTAAAGTGAGCAAAATAAAGGCAAGATTCTGCACAAGGGTCCTTTGTCCTTTTCCAGCAATGCACCTATATTGCAATTCTATAGTCCCAGAAAGCCACAAACAGCAATCACCCACAAAATGTTCCTTATTTTTTTCCTTACAAATACACAATAGAAGCACTGAGGGAGCTTTTAAAACTATTTTTACTAAGAATCTGTAAAAGCTGTATGTTTGATGCTCTGAATCATGAGCATGTGTGTAAAGTAAACATGAAAAGCTAGAAAAAGTTTGATAAACCCAATGAATATTTGGATGCTTTGCTGAAGTCTCCACATCTCCTAAACCTATAAAATTGGTCATTGTATTTCTACTAATTCTGGAGTGCATAAATTAAAATACTGTACTGTACTGCCCCAAGCAGTGCTCTTCTCCTGGGACAGGTCTCCTGAGACCCCCAATTTGAACTTCTGCTGCTCTCCTGGTGCATCTTTTACAGCCACTCGTAATTACAGCCCTCGAATCCGAGAGGAAAGAGCAGCTGGTAAATCCCAGTGGTCAGTAACATTGGAAAGGTCATTGGGAACCACACTTTTCCCACACAGGGTTTTCACGGGGCCATAAAAACCTGCTCTGCACCGCGAGCGCTCTGCATTGTATCACGGTGCAGGGTCAGAGACACAGCCCTTCTCCTGCACTCCTGCAAATCCTGGCTGGGGCTGTCTTGGAGTTAGTGAGACAAGGGTCTGCCTGAATTTTTCAGGCAGAAGCTAGAGTGCAGGAATTGAATCAAAGTTTTTGGATGGATTGGAGCATGTTAAGCTATTTACATATAGAATGGGAGTTTAAGTAGAAGAATAAGTTTGAGTACAAGTTTAGATGTAAGTTTGATTTTTAGGATAACTAAGTAAGTAAGTAAGTTAGTAAGTGAGTTTTAGTGAGAGTTGTAGTGGTTTTAGTAAGTAAAAGGTGTAGATACTAGAATAGAAGAACAAGTTTTAGTAAAGGTCATTAAACACACTAATGTTTTTAGTAGAGGCTTTAGAAGTTTCTTTTTAGACACTACTTAGACAAAATAGAACTTTAGTGAGAATATTTCTTACATCTTTTGGATAGAACAAGATAGATTGTATACGTAGTTTATACATATCTTCGTGTGTTAAGAAATTAAAATTTTTATAAGTTGAGAGAAAGTGGTTTGAATTTACGTGTTAGCATGTAGCACTGCAGCTGGGCAGTGACCCCTCAGCAGGCTCAGCTTCACTGATGAAGCTGGCTCTAATTCCACAGTCCACCCCTGGGATCAGGTAGCGAGTGACCCAGACTGCTAACACATGGTGGCATTTTCCTGGGCTGCAGGGAACACATTGCTACTCGAAGCCCAAACCAAGGCCTGTCACACCTTGAAAAGTGAGAGTTTGATTTGCAGTTGCTGTCACTGCTGGCACATAAATAAATTAGCATCTAGTAATACACAAAATTAAGGAGTTTGCAAACGATTCTGTGTGCCAACCTCCTATTATGTTAAAAATAGCATTATTTGTCTTAAATGTTACACTCCCTACATACTAATATACAGATTTACTATATGCTAACATAAATCATATTTTCTATTTAGATTGTGGGTTTGTATCCTGATGTTTATTACAATACTGTTATAATAAAAAAACACTGGCAGTATACTCATTATGATTTTCCTCTTTATTGGATTTCTGTGGATGCAGAATTCACTGAAGTTCCTATTCCTGTAACAGAGAAAAATTCATGCCAATGAAGTTTTTAGATATACATGCAGATCTTCACACTTGTGCTGAAAAAGACAAGATATCACCTCATGAATAAATTTTATATGGTTTATGACAAGAAAAATTCACTGAAATCTGTAGTCACAGCTCAGTCTTATACCTACAGCTATATTCTATGTTATTTGTTTTTAACTCTTTTCTAGATGCAGGACACATTATCAGCTACTTTTTAACAAGAACATTTTGGAATCCAAGCTGTTTTTTTATGCTGTCTACTGCATAACATACTCAAGCCATGTTGCCTTCCTTTTCATCCTTTTTGTTTCTTTCCAGTGTTTAGATCAGGGTTTCTTTCTGGCTCTGACATTCAAGGTCTTTCAGATGCCCATTTTTACCTCCTATATCCACTTTACCATCTTCTCTTACTGCTTTAGATTTTGTCTGTACAGTTGAAATTCATTTTGGTCTTGATCTCAATCCTAGTATAGCTTAGTAACCCAAACATTCTGACACTTGGTGTTCCTTCTTATGTGTTATTTTTCTTCCTCTGTAATTATATGCTCTGTGAGTTTCATAAAAACAAATAATTATTTATATTCTAATATAGATTGGCTTCTTTGTCAGACATTGACTGCAGAATTTCCATTACTCTTTAGGAAATCTTACTGTTTTTCTGCAAACTAACAGATGTTTCAATCCCCTGAACCAAGTACAAGAAGGCAGAACTAAAAGAGAAATCAACCAAAGACACTAAACAAAACTAAACCAAATTATATTGCCGTAGTGTTCCCCCACTGCTCCATCATATTTTCTGGTTTTCAACAGGCTCTCCCTTGGCCTCCTCGAGCTGCCTGGATTTGAGTTGATGGTGGTGGTGTTGGTAGAAGACATTGTTCACTGGTTAGTGTCTGTGCAGGGCCCCTGGCAGCGTGCTTGTTTCTCATTAAGTCAGTCATTTCACAATCCCCAACAAAACATAATTTTCTGGAAGAACTTAGTTTAACAAGGAACTACTGTAACAAAACCACAAGGCCTGTCATTTACTCTTAGGCTATATTTTGCTTCTGCCCGTTTCCTTTCTTTCTCTAAACATCATTAGGATGCAATCTCTTTCCTAGAAAATACAACTATTTCCCCTCTGAGCGGAACACACTTTCACACGACAAAGCAATTGAGCCACTTCAAGCAGCTTTCATGTACTAAGAGCAGCAGAGCTCTTGACATTCTTCCTAAGAAACAAAACTTCTGTAAATCACCTTCCATTTTCTGTTTTTTTAGATTAAAGACACATTGCATATTTAAAAAGAGATGAGACAGAGAGCATGAAGTTCTCAGTTGCAGACTGAAGAGCAGTCTTTCCCCTTTCTAGGTCAGGGCTCTTCCCAGCTACCCTTCTCACATCTCATTGATTTAAACTCTTGGCCTCCACAAGTTTCTTACCTCTCTATCCCAGTGTGTTTCACCTGCTTTGAGAACAGACAAGTTAAGGACTCATCTATTCACTGCCAGCACTTGGAGCTTGCCCAAGCAGGAGAAAATGCTGCACTGGTCAGGAGAAAAATCCTATTCATCTCTTCAGTTTTAGCAATACAGCAAATGCTGTGGGTTGAAAACTGAACTTTCACTGAACTGCTGTATCATGTACCATGAAAAGCCTTTAGATAAATAACTGAAAAGGAAAATAACCATTTTGTTCTAATTTGTCCATTCATTTCTAGTGGGTTTGAATATTGTCAGGCTGATAGCTATCATTTGGAATATAATTCCTCTTTATTATCCAAAGCACAATCATTACAGAGACAGGCTTCCCCTGCTTGTCTCACCAAGGCCCTGCCTCTTTTTAGGAAGATAATCTATGTTGATAAAACTGCAGTCCCTGCTGAGCCTACAGAATTGAATTAGGAGTGATATATGAGTCCTAAAGAAAAACAAAAAACCCCACAAATCTCAAAGGATACCCATGGAAAATGTGACTGCATAATTTCCATTCAAATCTAAGAAACTTTTAGAAGACAAAGAGAACAACTTAAAGTACATAAGCCAGAATTTGTACCCTTTATTGCACTCCTTGGGCATTGCCTTGACACCGTACATCCAAAAGTCTTGTGGTGGTGCATCAAGCACTAGGAAGCTGTGATCCAGGAAACACAATCCATTCTCTGCTCCTCACCTACAGAGAAAGGGCACATGTTTTGAGTGCTTTACAAAGCCATCCTCCCTTGGGAAAACTGAAACACCGAAGTGACATGGGGTAGGTTACGAGCAACTGGGCAAGTTGAGCCTTCACCCAGAGCACACAAGGAGTGGAAGAGTTTAAAGAAAGGTCATAGAAACCATAAGTTTTTCTGGAGCCAGCTGTCAGAAGTCAGAGGAGCAGCTGGCACACAGCACCTCATTCCCCTGCTCTCCTCCTGAGCAGCAGCAGTTTGTGGAGGTGGTGCCATAATTCATGGCAGCCAGGCTGGTGTCACAGGCAAGGCTGAGGGCTCTGCTGACATCCTGCAGTAGGTTCTGCAGGTGAACCTTCAGTCTCTGAACTTCTGCAGCTTTGCATGGCAGAGAGAAACTCAGCTAGACCTTCACATCTCCAGCTGGGTGTGCAAAGCTGATTGGGGTTGAAGCAAACAAGCTACAGGTTTTGTCTAATCAGCTCCATATGATATCAAAGACATGGATGGACAACAAACAAGCCATTTCCCTCCTCTCCCTCTCATTGTTATTAAAGCTACTTTCCACAGTATAACAGTCTTCAAGTAAGGGCTGTAGGGTCAGGCATTAAATCTGATCATAAAAACCACCTGGTGCCTGAAATGGTTAATACCTCAACAAACCATGAGAAACAGATGCTTCTTTGAAAAAGGATGTGGGGACTGTGGAGATTTGTAATGCTTAAGTCATTAGGTGAAGTAAAAATCTCCAAGATCTTGAGTGCAGTCTGCTAAAACTGTAAACTTTCCATTTAGAGCATCTGCATTCTTTGTTTAATATCTAGTTCTCAGGCTGACCTTAATTCCAGGTTGAGCCAGGCTATGTAGGCAGCACACACTGTACTTCACACTGCCTGCCCAGGGATTAACTAAGTGCTTGCTTGGCTTCATGCAAATGTTGTCTCATGTTTTATTAACAGCAACAAGAAGTTTGTGATTTCCCTCATATAAAGATATAAGTTTTGAAGCTCAATACTTAATATTAAGTGTCACAAATTCATTTTACAATGTTAATTCAGTGACCTGAATTGTACAGCACCCACAGAGAGAAAGGAATTTCCCAGTGTTCAACAGCTGTGAAAATTGAAAAAAAAAAAAAAAAAAGAAGAAAAAGTTTAATTGTTAAATTTGAGTAGGAGGGCCTCAGGGAGAACTCAATTTCAAGAAAGATTTGGAAGCAATCTTTTGTCCGCTAAGACAAATTCTCCCACATGCAAATATGGTTACAATATGTGCTCTCACACCTGGTATACAATAAGACATGTTTAAGAGTAATAATCCCAAAAATTAGTTTTACCAAAACAACAGACTGCTTGAAGACACTCAAAATCAAGGCAGAGTGTTGTCAGTTCTTATGAAGAACATTCTGCTTTTGTCACTGCTTTGTAGCAGAAGAAGGCAAATGTAGTTATCTGTACTCCGTTGAGTATGAAAGTAGCATAGCACACAGAAATGGGGCACTGGACAGATTCCCTGTGTGCTGATGCTTTTCATTAATGTCAGAATATTTTATCTTCACTATGGAGCCATAAAATAACCAATAACCAGTATACACGAAGCTGCCTAATGTACTGAATAAGTTGACAAAAAAATATTAGGTAAAATTAATGTTTTAATTCATTATTCAGAAAGAAAAAGAGAGCAAGAGAATGACAGAGAGAGGAGGCAGGAAGGTATGAAGACAGGAAGGCAGGCAGGAAGGAAAGACTAGCAAATTGAGTAGACAGGCCCTCTTGATTACTCTTTTTGTGACACAGAGTGTATAATTCAATCCTTCATCCTTTGAAAGCTCACCTTTGGCTGGGTTCTTAGGTATTTAGTTTATAGCTAAATGCTCTCAGGACTTAGACAGTCTCCCCTTCACTATGGGATACCAGACACTTTCTCTCGTAGTTAGTGAAAAAGTACAGGAATAGTTCACCAGCTCCAGAAGAAGGATTGTATAAAAGACAAGCCTTTCCACAAACTCGAGACTCTGAAAGAGGGACATACAAATTATATAATATAAATTACACATGAAGAAACAACCTATTGCTTGAGTGTGGATTAAATTTGCAGCAGCACTGAATGTCACATAACCACATGAATGGGATACAGACACTTAGGAAGGAATCAGGAATCTTTGATGTCTTGATTTCTTGTTTAAGGTGCTAAAATTAACAGAGAAATGATAAAACTTATGTTTTAAATCTAAAAGCACTAAGAAAACTCACAGTAGTCATTACATTAAGATATTTGGGAACAGAAGGAAAACTTAGAAACATGTTGAAGCCCAAAGGAATAGTTCAGTCTCTGGAGTTCATAACCAGATGAAACACAGGAAATTACAGAGATGTAAACAAGTCTTTCAGCCAGGTTTACCACTACTTTTACTTTTCTCTTTCTATATTTCAGTCAACAGCTTAATCATAAAAAATAAGTTGTTTCTTGGGCTTTCTTTAAATAGTGCATTCAATTACCACTGACTTTATAATTTGAATTAATGGACAGAAACGGGAACTGAAAGGCTGGGATGTTCTGGGTTTGGTGTAACAACAAACATCGATATCACAAACTGTTGTACCTTGGCAGTTGCTTTATCGTCATCTTAATGGATTTGTTTTCCTCTGTCTAGGGTACAAATTGAATTTCATCATGTGTTGGCCAGTGATATAGTAATGGAAAATGGAATTTTTTAGCCTCCAGGCTTTGTTATCTGCTTCTTTGTGCATTCTAAAGAGCCAGAGTTGTTAAAAACAGCACTGCGAATGTTCAACTAGAAAATGCCCTTTTGTAGCCTTTGCAGATTATAGCCCTTCATACAATGTATTCAGTCCACTTTCTTCCTGTTTCCCAATCAGTTAAATTTAGAACTATTGTCTTGATCTATTAGTGAGATAGAACATCTAGGAAAGTCAATGACCACTTACAAAACTGGCACCTACCTTGTCTCTGAACTTCTCTGAAAACAGAAAAGCTTCTTAATTTTGGAGACTAGTGCCTCATAAATCGCCTTTCCTTTTCCTTCTTGTTCTGCAATGTGTGATGCAAGTAATGAAATGCTTATGTAAAAAGTGCGTAGAATGTGTCCAGAGTAAAGGGTGAAAAGAACACTTTTCCTGAGTTGCCTGAAATGGCACTTTGATAAATTTCTGCTCTTTCTGCTCTTTTCCACTATGACCTGCTTCTTAGGTTGTCTATTATATTGGCACTGAGATATGGAAGGTTATGAACGAAAAGTAAAATACAAACAAAACAAAAAAAAAACCCCAAAAAACTAGCAAACAACACCAAAAACCAAAAAACAAACAAAACCTATACAAATCTCTATATTCTTCAAGGCCTTTGAAAGCCTTGAACTTCATGAGACTTTCTATTATCTTGTTATATTATATATTAGCTCTTAGGGCCCTCTGTGTGCTTGCAAGTGCATAAACACAGACTTCACAAGAAGTAGTCATGGACTTTGAAAAGTCTGCTATCTAAATACATAAGGCAAATTCTAGAGGAAAGGAATGTTTCACTGAATAAAATGAGACTGGTATACAGGGGGTCAGATACACCACGTAAACATTATCTGCTTTCATCTCCCAGCCCCACAGAAAATTTATCATCAGACCAAAAATCAGATCTGAGATCTTTGCCATACCCCAGACTGGAGCTCCTTGAAACTAAAATTTGTTTTCTGAAGTTATTTTTATTTACTGATTTTTAGTCTTGGGCACCTCTTTTGCTTTTTCTACTTAGCACTATTAATGCAGCATTTTGCCTGAGCCTTCAGCAGGTTGTGACCCCTTCCATCTGCAGATACACAAACACAGGTTTAGACATTATTGGCTTGGCTGAGAGGAATCAATTATAAATTATTAACAATTAATAAAAAAGTAACTTCTGATACTTTCTCCTTTTATAGCATCTTAAAGGCTTATTTCAGCTCTCTCTGAATCAGTGGAAACATCTGAACCATCTGAAATACATGTATTCTGGTTTTCACATTTTATTTCAGAGAGATGTCACGCTGAAAATTTAGGACGGGATGTTTAGAGTGTCCCAATCCTGTTCTCCTTACAAGCATTCAATGTATTTTGCATTCAATCAGATGTATCTCTCTAATTGCTCTCCCCATGAGTAAACTATGAGTATGGAAAGGGCATAGTCCTGGTAGTTATTTCTTAGACTACTGCGTCACTTTTTACATGACAAATCAGAAAACACACGGCCAAGAGAAAAACCACTCACTTGGCTTCTTATCACTGGGGTTTTTATCCCAAATGGTGGACAAAAATAAAAAGTAAAACACCACAAGTATCCGTTTGATGGTGTTACTGACAGCATTATTGCAACTTCTCTTTTTACCTCTGGAAAGGTAAACCACAGGCAGCTCAGAAACCCCGTGTTATTTGTTGGCCTATCTTAAGCACATCTGACTAAATCTTCATTACTATTTAAAACCTGGTCTCTCCATTATAGACCCAAGTAACTGTGCTCATTAATACAACATGTTGTTTTATTGTGCTTATCATCAGTGAAATTTAGTGGAAGCACCAAACTCACCTCGCAGGGCTACAGAACAGTGAGATATCACACCCAAACAAATATCAGTTGTTGAAAACCTGGGATTCATTGAAACAAACTGCACAGAAAGGAAGACCCACTCAGCATGAAGCACTTCCAGTGAAAGAAAAAGAAAGGAAGACCCACTCAGCATGAAGCACTTCCAGTGAAAGAAAAAGAAAAAAATATCTAAAAATCTACTGTAGATTATGGTTTGTGTTTGTGTGTGTAATATACCTGCTTTTGAAGATGTTCAAAACAAGAATAAAAAAACTCTTCTTGTTGGGAAAGGTTTTATTTTTCTAGTAGGGTAGACATAATTTGCAATAAAAATGCTAATTTTTTTTGCTTCCCCAATGTTTTTGCACTTTCCATTTTGCTTTCTGGAGCAACAGAATTTTACTGAAAAAATTTTATGAAGAAGGAAAATGTCCAAGTCACAAACATGAATATTTGTCAAAACGCAAAGTTTAACTGTGCACTTACGGACTGCAGCAAATAATGGGTGGTTACTTGTCCATGAATGGAGCAAAAAAATTCTCAGGAGATTTAATCTGTCTGGCAAAAGCCACTCAATCCAGCTCATAGTTCTAATATTTGTCACTTGTCCAGAAGTTAAAAATATTGAAAATATTCCAAATAGTTTGGAGTATTGAAAAAGCAAAAAACAACCCCAATCCGTTCTGTGAGAAAATAAGATTGCATGACTAAAATATTACTATGAAATAATGATTTAAAAAAAAAAAAAAGAAAAAAGTCTGGAACAGTAACTCATTTTCTAGTCCAAGCAGAAAATGATTGGTGATCAGTGCACAGAGATTACAAGGGCAGTGAAGGGGACAAGATGGCTCCAGGAGTTGGTAATGTGGTACTGTGCCTTTTTGGTTTCAGTTTCAGCTTTCCAGTTGCTGTTACCAGTGAATCCCTCATGCTTTAAAAAATGGCTTTTATGTCTCAAATCTAAGTTCTCTGCCAAGTGGCAGCCTGCCTGAAAAGTCAATAAAAGTTGGGGTCTGGTTCAGCGCTGCGCTGCTCCGGTGTCACGCGAGTGGAGCTCAGTTGACTTCAGGCAGTGTCCTGGAGCAGCAGGACCCTGGAGTGCAGTGCTCAGCAGCAAATAACACTTGCTGGGGATATGAGCTCTCTCAGCTATAAAGTGGGATGCAGCCTTGCCAAATCCTGAGATGCTATGATGAATCTCACAACATTTGATGCTTTCCTTATTGTTTCATGTCTCCCAGCTCTAGGATTAAAAGGCAATCTCAGTTTTCATTTAAAAACTTGGTTTGCTAGAAAAGCCTCACATCATACTGAGAAATCTGGGACTCCTGTACAGCTTTGAGACTCAAAAATGGGGAATGGGATGATAGATTATTTATTCTTTTTTTTTTCAAGGTGATTTTTTAACCTAGTCTCTTCCCTCTAGGGATCTGCCCCCTTCTCTTTGTGGTTGCCAGTGTTCAGGACTGTGAATGTGCTGGCATCCTGCTCAGCCTAGTACGTGGCTCTGTTGACCAAGAGTCTCATCTCATATTTCTCTAGGAAAGATGAGATGTATTTTCTTCTGTAAAACAGTGTATGAAGCAAAATGGTGCTGATCAAAACCACCAGTCCAAGCAGGATGCCTCCAGGGGTTTCCCCTCCAACTCTGCCTAGCAAAATAGGGTGTGGAGGGAGAAGGAAAAGTCTACATTACCCTTGAAAATCATACACATTTCCTGTTAACATTAATGAGTGTTTACATGCATTCACAAGACTGAGAGTAGGCATTGTACTACATATTCATAACATTTTAAAAGCGAAATAAAAATAAACCAAAGCGTTATTCATGAGGTAGTATTGTTGCGAGCTGGAATACATTACACCAGCTTCTGTTTCCTGACCAATTATGCCTTTCATAAGATTTGTGTTGAATTCCCTGGCCAAGTACCATCCTTTCCTTAATTGGAAAAGACATTTGAAAAAACTGATATGGAAAATCTTCATTTGACCTTGTGCCCTTGCTTCGTGTCAACAATTTCAACCACATCTGCTCTTACACTGTGAAAATGTTGGCATATTTCTGTGAGCTCTGCTCCGACAGCTGCAGGCCCTCTCTGTCTGTACAGGATAATTCCACTCCCAAATACTCGGAGACCAGCGAGTGCAGATCTTTCATTGCTCCCTCATTTAATGCAGAGGCTCTGCAACAGGAATGCAGAGAAGTTTCCACTGAAAAATCTTTTTGGTTCTGTGTCCATGGAAAAGAATTTTTTCTTTTTGTTGCCGCAAGTGAGGGTGAAACCATGCCTACATGGTCAGTGGAAGGTAGGAAAATGTTTGCAAAAGGAATACAGCAGTGTCCATTGTTTGTATTTATTATGCCATCACCAAAAGAAGGGCAACCAAATTATCAAGTACAGACTTCCCATTATTTTTAACACCTTTTAGATCAGAATCTGATCCCATAAGCTAGACTGAGTCTTCTTGCTCAATTCATTGATTAAATCTGCTGGATGATAAACTATCAGACCAAAGACTGAAACTTAATTCTGCAGAAATAAATCTCTGAAGTCTTGCTGAGATAGCAATGCAATGCAATGCAATGTGCAGGAGATAATGGATGAAGAAGGAATCTTATTTTATATTAGCTTAAGGTAATTTATGTTGTGATTCCTCACTACTAATTCTTGATGTGGGGCTAACTGAAAGCAACTTGCCTTTGGAATGCAGTTTGTTTCATTGACTGTACATTTAAGAATATCTGTCACTTATGTGTTAAGAGTGGAACATCCCTTTTGATCTTCTCTTTGACTTAGCTCAGAGAGCATTGCATTCATTAATCCATTTATTTGGGGTAAGGAATGCTGAATATAATCTGCTAGAAGTTTCCAGTCTTTGCTGGATTCATACCTAGGAGGCGAAGGAGACATTTTCCACTTTGCTCTCATTTCAAGCATGGAATTCCACACTAAGGTGAGGTAGTGGGAATTGGACAGGGAAGAGAAAGAAAAGAACCCATTTATTTCATTACATGGAAGTAAGGATTGTCAGAATGTATTTTACATTTCCAGTCAGGCATGAAGTTGGACCCATGACAGTCAATACTGTAAAGAATATGTGAATATTGGAATCATGTACTTCAGATTATTGTCTCTGCAAGGTTATTAAAATTTAACATAAACTAAATTAAATAAGGACTTCCATCTTTATGACCCATTCTCTTATTGGCTTAGTTTTCTGTGCTGTTTTAAAGCCTTTGTACTTCTTTCTTGCAAAATTTCTGCTATATTTGTGCACACAACACTAACATCAATGTGGCGTAGCCAGTTTGATACTCAGGATTTAATCTGGTCTATTACTGCTTATATAATTCTTTGATTTTACTTTTTCAATGTTGGAACACAGTTTTGATCCAGGATGAGATGAGGGGGTGCATTCAGTTTTGCCCTGTGATTCTTGTACTCCGTAAGGGCAATCATGCAGAAGAATATTTCACAGAAATTTTAAAACAGAAAAGCAGACTAGACAAAGCTCCAAAAGAGATGCTAAATAGGTTTTGTAACATATTACACACAGCATTGAAAAAGTGCGAGAGCATTGCTTTTCTGTATCTTGCCCTGCCCAGTGGCTCTCCAGTCTACTCCTGAATTTGGAAGAGGTTGTATCCATATATTTTAGAATTTGCATTCCAATCCCTTGCTTTATGGTCTTCTAATAAGTTGATTGATGCACCTGTATAATGCAAAGCAGGAAACTTTAATGTCTTTGAAATACTGGGAACTTTTAATATTTATATGAGTGTTTAGTAGATGGAAATGCTTTCTGGTTCTTGGTGTTCAGGTACATCAGCTGATCTAAGAAGTTCTGAGTGTTTTGCATGTGTGAGTAATACAGATACACTAGGTCTTGCCATTGATACGTCAAAGAACAACATCTCACAAAATACTTGTAGGAAGAGATACTTAAATTCCCATCATGGTAAATGGTTCTATCAGAAAACTTTTTAGAAATTTATTAAATTAAAATTGTTATCAGCAGAAATAATCCATAAAATTCTGCAGCAGTCATGATAATGAGGTAATGAGAACTGAAAATTATTTATTTTTACGATGGCAAAATGCACACTGGGTTTTTTAGTGTGTATCAGATCATGACTGTACTTCATTTCAAAAGAATGGTTTTGTGAAAACAGTAATTACATGGTGGAAAAATATAAACATTTTGATTTTGAGCTAAGCACTTCAACTGTATGTTGTTATCAGAACTAGGGAAATCCATAACACATCAGATTAGTTAGCAAAGTCTAGTATTTGCTTTTCAAGCTAGCAAACTGCACACCAGTAAATGAAGTTGGAAAGGACCAGAGTGGGGCATATGGTCTAACCAGCACCTTGCTCACAGGCAGTGACCTGTGAACACAAAATATCTGGATTTTAAGTCCAAATTCTACCTTTCCAGAGTGAACTGTTCATTCATTAGCTACTTCCTTCAAGCAGGATGCAACAGTTTCCTTGGCCATAGCTTCTCACTTGAGTATTTAGGAGAACAGCTAATTCATCTGCAGACTCTGAGGGAAATTTACAGGCTTTGGCAATATTCACAAAGTAAAATAAATAATAGTTGTAATATATTTTGCTTATTTAGTGGTTACACTTATGGACATTGACAGGCTTTAGAAACATTAATTGCCTTCACAACTCCTCTGCTAAGTGGGTGATTATTATCATCCTTCTCCTACAAAAGAGGAAACTAAGGGAGTGTGAGATTAAGCGAATTCATCTCATGTCCACAGGAAATCTGTGATAAAGCCCAGATCAGAACCCAGGTCTCCAGACTCCTAGCCACATGGTCTTACTCTGCCAAATTGTCCCCTACTGCTGTTTTGATGACTTTGCTGGAGTTTTGGGAACAAGGCCAGAAACTTCTCCATCAAAAAGGAAGCAGAGACAGTGGCCAAATGTTCACATATTTAGCTGGACTGACATGATTCCTGTGTAAACGGATGTAATAATAATTAAGAGGTTCATTGGCCCAATGCTTAAACATAATAAAATTTACTTTGGGTGTGATAGTGACCACATGAATTTGTCTATAGTCATTGGGGTGGGCAAGTCAAAAATCCTATTATGGTGTGCCTTACTGTCTGAAACAACTGATGGGTGCTAAGGCTGAGCCTTGTCCTTGGGTGTCAGCTCCTGAAGGAGGTCCAGTTTACACACAGCTTCTCTTTGACCACCCAGATGTCATATCCATATGTGCTCAGCCCTTCTTTCTGTGTATTTAGACATGCCTCCTATGAAAGAGAAGGAAAATCCTATTTCACACTCCACATTTTGGCAGCTTCTCTCAAGACTCATGGATACAGCATAAGAGTATTAAATAGTGACTTTATACAGCACTGTTAGTTTTCAGTAAAAGCTTGGCTCTGTGTTCTTTCTTCTCCTTTCAAGGAGCTGGTGACTTTGCCTCCTCTGCAAAAAGTCTAAAATGAAGCCACAAGAAATGTCTGTGTTGTTCACATGCCAGGAAATCTTGTATGAGGACACAGCTGCAGCAAGGCTGGTTCCCATTCTGCACTGGTTCACAACGGAATTGGGTTCCAAATCATCCCCTTTGCCACATCTGGGTGCCTTGAGGCACTAAAAGGAGATGTGTGGTCACAACACATGTGGGAATTCTTCTGAGAGATACAGGAACAGGATATGGCCATGTCACACAAGACTCCTCTCCTCACCTCACATGTTGGTCTGGGGTACAGATCAAACAGAAGCCCAAAGCAGCTCAGAGAGGAAGAAGTAGCCAAAATACATCTCAGTATGGGTCATTCCTGGTACTGCTAATCTGATGCTGTGGGCACAAGCCTGTCCATACTCAGGGTTGTTCATAACAACATTCCAGTTTAGTAGATAAAGAGCGGGAATTTGAATCCTCAAGGAAGAGATCAGTAATCCTCTAGGAAAAACAAAAATAAACCCAAAACCCAACTCATTTTCAGACTTCTGTTCATAAGGGATGTGAACTTACCTCAATGATGATGATGATGACGATGATGATGACGATCACAGTGATGATGTTTCTTGATGGCACCTGCTGTCTCCTTCTTCCTTATGCAAGGCTGTAATTTACTATATGCCAGTTCTGGTGATGCATTTATTTTCCCCCTGGCAGATAGTGAAGATTCTTGTCACTGCATCAGCCTCAACTGCAGTACTGTTTATTAGTTTGTGCAGGTGCAAGTGTGTCTGGACTTTTTCTGTCCATTACCTTCCTTGTTCTTGGTAGTTGATGGTTTTTACTTTTATTCTCTTCCTAAAAAGCATGTAATACACCGGTTTTGTTATTTTAATCTGCCCAACACTATTGATAGAATGATTAAGTCTGTTGACATCACCTTAAAAGAGACATCACAGAATCAAGAGGAAGAGACAGAGGGCACAGCATAAGCTGAAAACCAAGACTATTGAGCACCAAACCAAAGGTAAAAATTGTGGCAAACTGGGTGTTTATTTCTTATTTATTGTTTTTAATTTATTGCTTACAGAGTGGATGTATTGTCCCTCAGAAACAGTAATTTTATTTGATGGGAGCAGAACTGTTAGCGAATTTAGAATTTCTTTAAATTAATGAATATTTGTATCCAAGACATGGGCTTCATCAGACACATGATCTCTCTCTGCAGTCCAGCTGGTTAGTTCATGAGTTTAAGGCATTAACAGGCTCTAATGCAGTTAGATACAGAGATTTTAAATATTTTTGCTTTGCATATCTTATTGCAGGCAGCAGTCTGCAAAAACAACACAGAAGACTCAGAAGTCAGAAGAAAGGAAGAAGAAAAGTTAAAACATTCATTTTTAAAATTTAAAAAGCAACACTTTTTTTTTGGTTTTAAAACACTCTTTTCATATTTTGTGCTCAAGACATTTTGTGTCTGCCAGGTCTTCAAGCATAAATAATCTGTGGAAGGTGTTGGCTTCCTTCTTACCTGGATTAGCCAAATATCAGAAAGAAGGTGACTGATTTAAAAGTCTTGGACTGATCTAAAAATCTTGGACAACACAGCAAAGAACTGCTACTTATTCTGGGGTTGTGAAAAAGTTACTCAGTTTATATTTCTGAATATAAATCATGCCCCGAGCATGGGGCAATCACAAGTTGCAGAAAAATTATTTCTATATGCCATTAAAAAGAAATCAAAAAACTTGTGATTCTTCCTAACAGTGTCCCAGAAAGACACAAGCAGTCACAGTGCACTCCTCATGGCTTGAGTCAGAGATGTGCAACTCCTTGCACAAGACTTCCTCTTACATCAGGTCTTTTGAGCAGTCTGTCGGCAAGGCAGCATTGTTCCTTGTCTCTCCGTGCTTGCCATTGCAATAGCAAGGCCTTTCTGTAAATCCTGTGTTTGGACCTGAAGGTGAACTCATTTCCAGAACTGGCATACATTGATGTACACACATTTCCTGACAACTGGGCTCATATGAAATATTATCCAGAAAATCCCATTTTCATATAGAAACAAGGTGCACACTGAGCCTCCACTTTTACACACTCTGGGGCTTGTTCATGAAGGGTAGGTTGTGAAAATTAGTTCTGGAAGTGACTGGCAAAAGAAAACAAGATTTAAAGCATATCTTTTGACTTTACCATAATACAATCTGCTTTGATCCATTTCTTCCTAGGGCCACATAAAAGCAGTGACTCTGAGCTATGCCTGCTTATCAACAGAGACCAACTTCAGAAAAGTAGTGCTGGACACCATCAGAACTTTGTGTTTGCTTCTCATCTCTTTCTTTTACTGACTGAACTGTAAGAATACCAAGAGAGAAAAATCAAACCCAGCAGTTATTCCTGACCTCACAACTGCCAGCACAGCTTGTTTGAGTTGTTTCCAGTCAAAATCATTCCCTACTCTGAGCACAATTGTGAAAATTATATGCATTCAGTATGTACAGCCATTGTTATCTAATACAGCCCTATTAAAATGTAATGAGGTCTTTACTTGTAATTAATACTATTTTTATTAATGACTGCATGTTGGCCACTGTTCAGATCAAAGCCACATGTATTTTCAGCAGCATAAACATAAAATGCAGTTATACTTTGGAACCAAAGAGCTCGCAACTTTAACAAACAAAAAACATTATTCTTTTGTAGATAGGGAAAAGGAGCTGGGAAAGAGTAAGTGACTCTCTCGAATTCATGAAGAAGGAGTAAAGAGGAACCATGAACCAAATCCAGTTCTCTTGAAACCCTTCCCTGCACAATAACCTTAAGACAAATCTTCCACTACTGTCCTCAGTTACCACTGATTAAAACAGCAAGTAGGTATGAAAAATACTGTGGCAAAGTAGATCAACTTTTTAAGTGATGGCAGTCCACAGTTAGAGTGGCAGCCAGTGCAAAATTCTCTGCTGTCACCTTTATCTTTATAACGGGTTTGTTGCTTGCACTTCATGACTATTGGCTGGTTCTATGAAAAGTAAAATTCAGCAGTGTTTGGGGTTGACAGTGATGCAGTTCAAGTCTCACTGATTTTGGTGAGGCTGCTCTCTCTCCCCATCTATTCCCAATAGGAAGTCCTCCTCAGTGGTTCAGAGGAGACTCAAATTGAGTCAGCCAGAAGCAGTGGCAGTTCAGACCCCCACTATGGGCTGCCCTCTCCTGTCAGGAATAAATTATCACTGTGCTCCTTGATGAGCAAACTGATTGCCTTGGGATGCACAAGATACAATTCTGCAGCAGTTGCATCTCATAACAATACTCGCAGGAGAGACTACCCCTGAGTTCTGTCATGAGGACTTCATTCTCTCCTTTCAGCCCCAACCCTGTTCAGACACTGAGCACAGAGGCATTTATTAATACCAGACACTGTAGGTTTCCTATCATATTATAAAGATGACATTCATGCTGACTGTTAGTTTAAGCTTTAAAAGAGAAGAACAATAGGATTACTTTTCCAAAGCAAATATAATTGCTCAGTATAGTTATTATAGTTTCCATGCCTGAATCAATGAAAGGTCACAGCCTCCCCAACACTCGAAGAGGACACATAAAAAAGTCTGGACTGATCTATGTTTGCTTAGAACAATATAGGATTGTTGGTACACTCCCTGAGCACGGCTAGCAGACACTGTGCAGATGTTCTGTGGGCTTGTTCGGAATGGGCATGAACAATGTTTAAAAGCCACTAAATAATCTTAAACAGTTGTAGCTCAAAGATCTGCACAAAGCTTGCCAGAGTTCCCAACTGCAAAGAAGCCCCTTCCAAGAGCACTCTGTCCTGGACTTACTGCCTTGGCTGCGATGGGCAGAGTGCTGGCAGGGACTGCTGCTGAGACAGACCTTTAAAGAAATTGTACATCTCTTTGGCCCAGCCCCAGGAGAGTACATCGTGACAACTTGCCTCTTTCCTGGAGAAAATCAGGGAGAATCACACTTTTTTTTTTTCAATTCTTTTTAATAGTATATAGAGATATAGAAATAGTATTCTGCATTTTGAAGAAGGGAAAGAACAAAACATATTCTCTAAGAATAAACATGGATAAAAAAATGGGAGTTTCAGGGTAGAGAAATAAAAAACAAAATAAGGCCAGCAAAGGGTAAAAAGTTACTTCAGAAGACAAAAGAAGTATACAAGTTTGTTATTTGGATCTGCAATGGAAGATATGAGTAATTAGAAACATTTGCAATAATTTCACAACTATAAGGCGCACCAGATTATAAATCACACTTCAGGGTTGTCAGCAAATTTCCGAACTTTCTCCATATATAAGGCGCACCGGACTATAGGGCGCACTATTTTTTTGCAGTGAACATCCGCATGCAACGAAGTAACAAGTTAGTAACAGAATCGTGCGATCGTGGGGTTTACTGGCAGGTGCTCAATTTGCAAACATTTTTTTCACGGATCGGAGTGGCCTTTAAATGCAGCCCCAGGTGCCCTCCCCGTGCCATGGGCCCCAGCACTCCTGCCTGCCCCCAGCGCCGGCTGCCATGGCTTGCACTTCTGGGTTGGCAAATTTCTGAACTTTGTCAATATGTAAGACGCACCGGATTACAAGGTGCACTTCTGGGTTTCAATAAAAATTTTAGTCAAGAGGGTGCACCTTATAGGCATGAAATGACTGTACTCTTAGTGTGCTGATTTGCAGTCCTCAGCCTTTTGGGCTTGGAGGGTTTTTACTTTGGGTAAGTGTTGGGTTGATTCTGGTGTTATTTTCCTTTTTCTGTGTGAATGGAAGGGTGCATGGCTTTGAAATCTGTGGCAGAAATTCTGTTTCTGCACAATCAGTCCACAACCCACCTTTGCTTTTGTGCCTTTTGGATCTCATTCCGTTTCCCACAGCTTTTGTTAAAGCTCTAATTTCGAACAAACTTCACATAAAGTTTCCAAATCAGACTATTGCTAGCCATGACAACAAGGACCTGACTTCTCCAGGAGCAAAGGGGCCATGAAAGAAAGAACAAAAGTTATGCTTGTGGGACTAAGTTTGGCCCCACTGAAACTGTCCAGATGTCAGGATAAAAAATGAAGGTAATGAAAAGCACTATGCCTCTCTTACACATCCACCACTGTGATGTAAGTATTGTCCATTTTACAACATAGGAAAAGAAGTCTTTCATTGCATGGAAATGTATTGCATAACTACTGTACTTCACTGTTTGGAAAATACTGAGACAAGCCAACACCAACACTTCCTATCATTCTCATATTTGGTTAATCAAATTATTTTTTATGAGACATTCACCAGAACACAAGATAATTGTTTTCTATTTTAAATAATGGCTTGCTGAATTCAAAGGGCCTTGTTTTAGTCTGCAAAGCCTGGCATTAAGCTGGAGTAAAACAGAATCCAATTATGTCCATTACCCCTAGGCAAGCACTTTTCTTAGAAAAATCACCTGTCAACAGCTCAGCATTCTGCCAGAGCAATTTTTATTCTCCTTCTGTACCAGAGGCGTTTTATTTGCTGACCTATCAGTTGAAAAGTCCCTGTCAAAGAGGAGGAAACAATAATGTTTTAGTGAAGCAACACATTTGCATAGAGGTAAGAGGATTGTACCAGTCCAATACAATACATCATTCACAATATTCCAACTCAGACATGCAGACAATGAAGCAGCCAGCTGTGGTCCAGGAGGTCTAAGAAGATTATGGGAGCTAAAAAAGCAGGTTCAGCTTTATGTGCAGAAGACTGTCTTCACCTTTCTTAGCTAGCTTTTAACTATGTCATCGGCAAGAGCCAGAAAATGTCCAAATAACCCAAAACACAAACTAAAAAAACCCTCAAGAAATAGAACTGTTGAAAAGATTCTCTTTACAAATAAGGACAATGTCTACAGGCTCTGTGCCTTTCAGAGTTTTTAATTGCTCCAAAGAATCCACACCTTAAGTACAGTTTTCATTGAAGTGGGCTCCACGACGAAGAAATTCTGTGATTTAAAAAAATATTATGAATGCCACAGTAAACATAGAAGACAAGTTGAAGCTTCCTTTTGTAAAGTCTGATGATGTTTTAGCGTTTTTATTGTAAGTTTTTATTGCAGGCTGGGACCTGAGGCTCACAGCATTTTGAGAGGAAGACATGCCAAGAGAAAGTAGAGGAATATGAGAATACATTTAAGAGAAACAACAAAATAGACTGAATGTGCTGCCTGTGTTGCATTTTGCAGAACAAAAATGAGAGAAATGCTGGAGGTCAGAGCATTAAACTGCTTTAATCTAATTCAGTAGCGTGTATTTAAAGACGCGTTTCCAGCAAATCCTGGGGACAAGCAGGCAGCTGTTTCAGAGAACATATGATCAAGTTTTAACATGATTAATTTCTCACAGCATAGCCCTTAAAAACTTTCCCATCACATTTGAGAACTAATGTGTATTTGCTACAGATGACTGCTTTGCTCTATGTTTATTGAAGAGAGGTCCCTTCACTCTGAACAGGTAGTGTTAAGCCACCAGATCTATTTTTCTTAGCCAAAATGGCAGCTACTTAACAGTCACAAAGATTTCTTTTTACACTTTCTTTGCCAGTTCAATGGTACACAGAGGAATAAGGATACTGGAGTCCAAGAGAAATCTTTACTTCTACCAGAGGGTTTGCAACTCAATTTCTTGTATGACAGTGATGAATATTTTAGCTTTACCACTTGTTAATTCAGAGTAGCAGGAGACAGAGTAGTATTAAAGTGTCTGCCCTGCAAGGACAAGCAGACAAACCCTTCAAGGGGCTATTCGTACACATAGATCTCTGAGTTTACAAATATGCTTGGTGCACTGAGCATGTAAAATTATGTACCACCACTGAGCAATATTGTTCTGGGCAACAATTTCATGAGCTATGGACATTCCCCAAGCTCTACTTCACCACTAGCCTGGCAGATCTATCCATCCAAGCCATAGTGGTGGCATCAGCACTCAGCCCCCACCAGGAGAATCACCAGCCCTGACACAGGGACTTCAGCATAAGGTGAGTTTTACATGCCTAAGAGTGTGGGCTCCAAAAGGACCATCACATTTATTGTCAAACCACAGCACTGCCCACTTGTAAACATCAACAATGAAGGGTAGCTTAAATTTCCCTTCAGTTCAAGAGGGGTTTTTTGCACAGTTTTTTTTTTTTTCCTTGAGTGTTTCTCCCTAGAATTCAAAGTCCTGAAATGTCTTGTAAAAGATACACATCTGAATGCTTCAAAACTGATGGAAGAAAGGCTGTTCTTTCTTTCAAAGTATGCCCAGCGAGTGTATGGTGATAGTCTGTCTCCATTGTTGCTCAGCATTCAGCATCAAGGATGTTGTAAACCTGATGAAATTCAAGTACACATTTCACACTCTGCTGGAATATGCATTACTGCCCAGTCTTTGGGATTCTGCAGGCAAAGGATTTTCTCACCTTTCTTTGAAGCTTTTCCAACATTCCTCAGAAGTGACTGTTCACTATGTCAGAGAAAAGTAGTGGGATTGACATTCATTAGGATGATTGAGAGACAAAGCATTCTCTCCTTGGTTCAATAAGCATATTAGCACTGATGGAGCAATAAGCATTTCCTCATCTCCTTTCTTTCCCACCTCTGTCCCACTCACCCTCTCCAAAGTCCCTCTTCCACCCCCAGTGAATATCACCTTATAAATGTGAAGATGCTCTCTGCGACATGGCAGGTGAGATTTCACATCTCCTTGGGTGGTGAAGGAAATGGATCCATCTATTTCATAGCAAAGGTGGATGATGCTCTGACCTCAGGAGCAGCATCAGGAAAGAGCACCATCTGAATTCTCAATCTGTTGGTAAGCACCCCCACCAAAATCTGCAGGGATATTGATGAAATTCATCTCACCTCAGCATGGGAGAGCTGCTAAATCATCAGTGCTAATAAGGCAAAGTGACTTGTTACAATAAGCAGCACAACTTCAAGACACAGAAAACCCTAACAATGAAAGCTCAGTTCCCTGCAACAAGTGCAAACACCCCACTCTTAGGTGGCAGCTGAGCAAGGGACCTGAGGGTCAGAATTTTTGACTGGGGACCTAAAGCAGCATGTGAGCGTTGAAGTGGGATCCAAGCCCTTTCGTGGATTTAGCCCCCAAGTCCTGTTAAGCCAGCAGCCACCTTAAACACACCTCAGGAATCACCGTCTGTTGTTTATCACTTCCCACAGGCACCACTTTAAACACACACATGTGAATATGTGTGTGTATGAAAGAAATACCTGGAGAAATTAAGAACATCTTAATTAAACTTAAGATGTGTGGTTCAGATAAGTTTGGCACATGGCCACTGCATTCCAAGATTCTCAAATAGCATAATCTAATTAATTTTGTTTAAGAACACAGAGGTCATAAACATTCAGTAATTTGAAACACTTAGTACCCTGCCAGCTGGCACTGTCTCCTTTCCACTTCTTTGCACTGTAATTTCACTTCCATTTGTGCTGGGCCTGAAATCTCCTCACTCTAGTAGTAGGCTGTATTATGTTACACAGTATTCAGCTGAGGTATTTTTTAATGAACTAATTACATGTTAGTTAATAATAGAACATTTCTTTAGTAGTCAACTGCTGAATATAATTCTGAGAGGACTACTGCACGCTGGGATCCTGCAGGAATGCTTAGGAATAGGTTTCAGCTCAAAGCATTATGTCTATTCTTTAATGTGCTACAAGAAAGTAATAAGTCCCTGAAAAAGCCAGGTATTTTATCTTTTCACTGCTGGGTTGTGCACTGGGAACTGATGTTTTGCCACTTTTGTTTGTGGAAGTATTTTGGAAATAATTAAAAAAATAATGGAGAGTGTGTATGGAGAGCTGCCATCAGAAAATCACATTTACATTTCTTTCTGTTTGCCATCCCCTCGTGTCCAGCTCGTTTCTGCTGCAGTGCTGCAGACACAGCCCATGTGCTCATTTCCTAAGCAATCTCGAAGCTCTGGGAGCAGATATCTTCTGTGAAGCTCAGACCCTCTTTATGGCTCTCCTGGACGAGGTAGCATGATGTCATGTAACATGATGTTGTGCAAATCTTCCAGAACGCTTCTCACCGCTCTGCCCACCAGGGAACCATCTGGCTGGCGTGTTTAGCCAAACATCCAGAGAGCTCAGCACATTTCTAGTCACTGAGATGAGGCACAGATAAATGTCACAACTTTAGACCTCGTCTTTGTTGACTCACAAATAATTCTCCAAGGACACATGCCCTTAAAGATTTTCTTGTGATCGCTGGGTTTAGTTGAGGCAGCAGTGAGTTACAGAGAAATTTTGATGGCCTATGGACATTATTACTTCAGAAGTACAAACTTTTGAGAATGCCATAGGTCAGATTTTCCTTGTCTGACGCGAATGATGCCTACAGCATGATAAAGCAATACTTAAGCAACACAGATTTATAGCAAGGAAGGGTCTGGCTTGGCATCCAGAGACACACACGTCATGGTCAGGCTTCACTGTTCTCCTCACAGCGTGTGCATAACTATCACTACAATTTTAATGAAAGGGAGACATGGAGGGGTTGTGTTCTTACATGTACATCAGTGAGTAGAGATCTCCATCAAATATTCTCTCTGCTGGAAGACAGAGACATAGTTGCAAAGCTGTTCTCTGTCTGGTACAGCCAGTAGCACTGTAAATCCCCCACACTCCGTATCTAATGTGCTCAGATGCAGAGGAGGCAAAGAGTCAAGCCAAGGAAAAGCAAGAGGAGCACAGGGTGGCTGAAAGGCAGCTCTCAGAGACAAAAAACAGACAGAGCCCCTTCCAAACCCAGCACTGGGCTCCTGAAAACCACTCAGCCTTAACACTTAGTGAGCTAGAGATTGGAGAATTGCAGGATTACCAAAATTTTTTAACAGTGAAAATATGAAGGTTGGCTTTGTGAGCATGAAACGTTGCCTGATGTGGAAGCACTGGGGGTTTTAGAAGTGTTATACATGAGAGATATAGCCACATCTCCCATTTCCTACTTTCAAGTACTTAGGGAGAAGGACTTTGAGCTGTAACATCCCTGGGGTTGGCATCTCCAGGGTTTCCAGCCCAGCCTCCTGCCTGGACCAGCATCTTGCCCAGCCAGTTCTGCATATCCCAGGGATGGAGACACCACCACCATTTTGGGGAGCCTGTTCCAGAGCCTGACTGTGACTTCAGTTTTTCCTGATATTGAGCCAGAATTTCTTGTATGGTAACTGAGTCCATTGTCTCACATCCTTAGTGAAATCAAGACTGGATCATAGCTTCATTGAATTTATTTGAACAGTTTTAAGTAATTTTATTGTAAATTGTAGTGGAGATAGAACTGCAGGGTACAGATGACCAATAATGCCATGTAAAACCTTTCACTTTGGATTTACCTGGATCTGACACCTACTGATTGACACTGTCACATAAGTGGTTTGAGTATAACAATTGGTGGCATGAGATCAATTCTTTTTCTGTCATACATGTTTCTGATATGGCTTGGAGATCTCAATCCAGCTCATGATAGCCCACCATGATAGTTGGTGGTCACACATTTCTTGACAGTTTACAGATTTTTAAAGATATTTAGGCATTACTTTCCTGTCTTGCAAGACCTAAGCAATTCAGACAAGTAAGAGCCTTTTTTAGTGTTGCCTGACTTAAGATCCCTTTGGAAGCCAAGATTTAAGTGAAAAAGATACTGGAAATTGCCCCTTAACCTTAGAAGTGATCTCTCCACAAGACGGAGGCAAAAAGGAAAGAAAGTGAGGTGAGTTGTGGAAATTTATGCTGCCTTTACAGGTGTTGTGCCTGCTAAAAGAACTTCATTTGCAGAAACTGTGTCACTCAAATCTACAGAACTATGTGAAAATAAATTCATACATGGAAGTGCTGTTGGCCACAGGCCAATTCACATCAAACATTTTTATGGATATTAAAAAAACCCCAACAAAACAACTCACAGATTCTGTTTACTGAACATGAGTGCAAAGAAGGAAAGAGCTCACCGGATTTTTTTAGGGCTCTTTAAAAAAATGACTCTTAACTAGGGTCTTGATGAAAGGTACACCACAGGAACAGAATTGGGGATAACTGAAGAGCAGAGGTGTCTCACAGGCATATGAGCTCAAAAGCCCTGTCTTGCATCAGGTGAGTTTATACTGACAGTTTATTTCCAAGACAGTCATCAACATAATGTCTGAGAGCTTAATCCTTCTCCCACTAAATCAGTACCAAGACTCCCACTGGCTTCTACTGTGTAGCTTTGAAGCCTTGCACGTTCAGTACCTACAAAATGAACTGTGACTTACCCAGGAGAAAAGCCAGGCAGAAAGTATTCAAATATAAACATTTACATTTTAAAAATTGCCTGTATTGAAGTCCATCACAAAAGTGATTGATTTTCTCTTACTTTTGAGAATATTTCAAGTATTTTTTCTAAATGGATGTAGCTATTGAAATAGGAATGGCTTATTTTATTTTAGGTTTTAAATAAACCAGAAAATTCAATCTTATTTTCTGAGTAAAATAAAAACTTATTTTATAAAAAAGAATCTCTGATTTACAAAATCCTTGATTTGGATAACAGAAGAATAAACATAATCTCATAGTTTTGGAGCAAAGGTAATAAAATATCACTTGAATTACACTTGATCAATTAGGTAAGTCTGCTTTAAATCTTGAAAAATTAAAACATCATTGACATTTTCCTATGTTTTAAGTGTTGTCTTTTTGACCTGTTCTATCTACTTGGAAGATAACCACAATTTCCAGTTGGAACATATTGAGAAGTTCAGAGGAAAAATAAAGCACACACTAACATCAGTTTTGTTCAAGGGCAAAGAGTATAAGTGACAATGTGTTTTTCTGTGCCCTTTAAAATCTCAGCCTCTATGTTTCTGCAGAGCTGAGCTTTTGGGGATAATTTTTACAACTTGTCCTTTATTTTCTTCAGTGCAGATCTTCCAGATTACGGAATTTCATTTAATGCAGGATGTGGTGCTGACTGATATTGAAGGACTGAGAAAGTTGCAGAGGCTAGTTAATGAAGTCTCTCTTTAAAATATATTTCTAATTCAGAAATAAAATCTGCAATAAACAAATTGCTGTTAATCTGAAAGAGCACTAACACTTGCCTTCATTGTCTTCCTGATTTTCATGGAAAGGGACTATAGACAACTTTCCTCCCTGACTGACATCTGTGTTGCAGGGACTGTGATTCTTGTCCTGCTGAGCAACATTATACCATCAAGTGCTGAGCCATATGAAGTTTTTGGCTGTGCTCTTTCATTTTTTTTCCTAGTTCTCCAGATTCCTATGCCCTGTTCTCTAGTTCCCAGAGGTAGGCATTTCTGCAATTTCGATTCACTTCCAAGTATCTTTTAGAAAATGCAGAGAGCTCTTGGCTTGGGTTTCATCCACAGTCCAGCGCCAAAAACCAATCTGCATTTTTTCCCTTGTATATCCTGATTCTAAACTTAGTTTTCCTTTTACATTCTGCAGTACTGTGCAATCCTGGGGGGAAATAGCTATTCAGGGTAGCATTAACCCTGTGTGAAATACGAAGTGTGAACTTTTTAGCTGCCCACCATCACTCAGCTGAACAAAATGGCTCTGTGGCTGGCACTTCTTCTGCCTTACTTCTTCTCCCCAGAACTTAAACAAAACTCATCTTACTCCTTCTCAAACTATACTCACATTGTCTAGCCTGTCTAACAGCCCCCTAATCCAGTCAGAAAGCCCAAACTGTTTGAAATAAGCAAATATGCATGTGGAATTTCCATTAGGAACATAATAGACCGCCTAAGCACGGTTATTACAGCATGCTCAATTGTTCAAACATGCCTACCACCTGTTGCTGCTTATAATGTGCTCAAGTGCCATCAAGTGCAGAAGTTATGGTGCTATTTATATGGAACCTTCTTAGACATGCACGAGGTGCAAGACATATTTACAAGACCCTTCTTTTATCTCTTCCGCTGGGCTCAACAGGGGTCTCATCTCCTCCCTGGGTGCACATGTGACTACAGATGTCATTACTGGAAATAAAACATCCTCACCACGCAACATTCCCGAACTTCAGTGGAGGAATTCTCTTGTGCCTTTTATCTGGAGCAGGAGAAAGTGGGGGTAAAACACAACCCAAGGAAATTGCCCCATAGCTTTGCTGGTTTAATTGTTGTGTTGTGGATGCACATGACGTGAAAACAAGGAAGGAGCTGCAAGTATTTGTGTGGGAGTTGTTCCAAAATCCTGCAGAAAATTTGTGTCAGCACTGGAGCCCTGAGGCCTTCTGGAGTTTGTGGAAAGAGCCACTCAAGTATACTCTGGATCAAGCCCTTAATACAGAAATATGTCCTAACAGGTGAGTCACTTCTTGTGCATGGCTGCAAGGTACAAACAACTGAACTTCTAGTTCTAATTATGCCAGCTAGCATTGTCTTCATTAACTCACTACAGCAAAGATTTTACCCAAAATTTTGGTGCTTTCCCATTTCCAGGAGTCTCAGTTCCAGCTCTGAAGTTTAGGCCACACAAGGGGGCCAGTCACAAAGTAAAGCACAGACCTGTTGGGCTTTAATGCTTCAACAACCAGGAGTAATAGTAAAAACAAAACTCCAAATGTTTCAAATGGCCCTGTAGAGTACATGAGATCTCTGTCTTTACAGTTTTCTCATTCCTGATTCTGAAAGCAAGAGTCCTTGTGAAGATGTATGCAGCATACAAGGGAGTTACCCATGGAAGGACTGAGATCTTCAGCTGTATGAAATGACAGTGGTGTTGCATAGAAAAACCTGTGTAATAGGCTTGCTTGGGCACCAACAGATGAGAAATGTGGAAACACTGAGCTCTGCACAAGGAGCTGAACCTTAGTCTTAACAAAGGCTTCTCAGTGACATGCCATATGACATCCCTCATATGCTCTACTATGACCCACACCTTCTTCTTCATGCTTTTAAAAGTGGTGGCATTATCCTCTTTGAAAATGATGTTGTCCCCTGAGCTGAGAGCTTGCAGAAGCTCCAAGTCCATAGAGGTGCCCACCATGCTTGAAGCTGTCCCAAATCTGCTGGTTTGATGTCCCTGTGCTTATCTCTACAGCTCTTTCTGTTAGCAGTATTCCAGGCACAGCTGGCTGAAACACTGCTGCATAATCTCTTTTGGAAGGAAAATTAAGTTTTCAGCTAATTTTTTTTTCATGGATTGTCTGCTTTCCATGGTAAATTCCAGCTTCTGGCTTAAAAGCAAAGCATTTGCAATGAAATGCTTCATATGTTTCTATGAGATGGTGCATGGCACGGGAAGGTAGGGAAATATTTCCTGACAAGTGCTGCTGATATAAACTCATATAAATGTTGATGCCTTTTCATGCAGCAAGTTGTTAGTGGAGCCACTAGAAATTACAGACAGATGGAAGATACAGGTTGTTGCATGAAGCTTGTTCAGCATGCTGAACAACATCACAAGTATGTTTTTATATGCACACTTCTTTGAAGTGTGATGGATGTAGCATGTGTGAGTTGCTGTCTCATTTTTCTATTGAGTTTTAAAAAAGCCTACCCACAGATCTAGCTGGGTGGTAGCTCAGTTTTTCCCAGTAGCTTCTGACAGTAGTTACATTTCATTTAAAACATACGCTCACTTTTCCTGCATTCCCCAATGTAAACATGTAAGAGATGCTGGAATTTACTGGAGAAAAAAAGAACTTTGCAGACCTGTAGTGCAGAGGGTGGCACAGGAGGGCCAGAGAAAACATATCTGTGGGTGAAAGGCTCACACTCTGTCTTTCACAGCCAAAGAGCTATAGGTTTTTCCTCATCTGCCCATGAAAGCACTGAGCTCAGCATTTGCTTTCTCTGAAGGAGATGGGACTGTGCCCAGTCCCTGTCAATGACTTACAGGGTGCATGGGGAAAGCAGCTGTGCCCTGCTCACAGAGCACAGGGGAAAAGGCAGTTCCACTGGCCCTGCCTTGCCTCCCTCCTTTGGTTACCCTCTCACTGTTCCTCCACCTCCACATCTGAGCAGCCACAGCACCTGGGCATCCTCAATGATTTCCTCACTAAAATATACATTCAACTGCCAGCACCTGCATCCTTTCAGTATCTTCTGCTACTGGAGAAAATTTAGATTTTTTAAAATGTATTTATTTTAATTGTGAGCTGTATGTCTCTAGGTTAATTCATTCTGGCTACAGTTTGAAAGAATGCCATTTGCAAGAAGCTTAAAGAGTGGAGCAATTACTGCATCCACATTCTTAGAGAAGTCTGATAACAGTAGGGACCATTCCTCCAACTCAGTGGCAGGCGTGAATATGCTGTGAGAGAGTACAGCACAAAAATGACTCATGGGCCAGCAGAGTCCTCAGTGCCTGCACGCTGACATCAAAGCCTAGGAACTCAAGGCCTCCCTTAAATGAGCTCAACTGCATTTAAGGAGATTCTGGTGATCAGTCTAAAAAAAGCACATTAGACATGTTTAAGGAAGCAAAGCACAATTCCTTTGTTATCTCTGGCATCAGAGGAAGTACAAGGAAAGAGGTGCATTTTCCCAGGGTGTCCTTCAGACAAGAGCCCTGCAGGGTTTTTTAGATGCCCATTGACTAAATTAGCACTGACACCCTACTTGAAAGAAGAATGATTCATATGGCTGTTAAATTGTGAGTTAGGTTCTCGCAAAGTGTTGATTTTGTCTGGTCCTGAAAGTCTGTCAAACAGATAATTTCCTTTGTGACACTGACATCTTCATACATGTAGAAATGCTCTTTAACATTTTGTTTGTTGCCTAAATATCTACTGATTGTCATGACCCTTTTCATCTAGCCCCCTTTTCATTCAAAACTAAAGCAATTTTTCTACAGCAACAATAAATACAGCTTTACTCTGAACAGCTCTGTCTGCAGTGTGTTGACCATCTTAATTTTCAAAATCCTGTGCACCACTATCCACTCACTTCTAGCCCAGTAACTTCAAATCTAAAAAATCTAGTTTTGTTATCCAATGGTAGACAACTGTCTAATTTTCTTATTACATCTGCATTTAAAATGTCTCAGTAATTAACCTTAGGTGCTAACAATTTTAATTCAGTTTCTCACTGACTAGTACCCATGTATAGAAGATCCTTTGGAAGTTTCTTAAAGCTCTTGGAGGTCAGGTAAATTGGATTCAATTCTGGCTTTGCCTCAGGCTGTCTTTATGACGATGGTCCCTTCTCAATGCCTAGAATAAGTCAGCTTTCTCTTAAGTGGGCCAGTGTTGTTATTTTTTCCATATTTAAAGAGGGAATAATAGTATTTCCAGGTTTCTATATAGAAGTTGGTCTTCATTTTTAACAATAGGCATTAGCCAATCTGTAGCACAGTGGTGCTCTTATCTTGGCTGAGATCTTTTTATAATGATCATTAACGATTCTCCAAACAAAGCAACAAAGAATAAAAATACGCTAGGGTCAAGTCTCTACAAAACATTCAATATTTGACACAGAAGAACTTGTAACACCATCTGCTAGGAAACTTCTGCTGAGAACATTGTTCAGGTTATTCTTTCTTTAAACTGGCCAAATTCTTCAGGTTTAAATGGACTCTGCTTTTTTTTTTAAAGTGTGGGGTGAGCAAAAGGGGAGACACAATAACATAATGACAATTCATTGGAAAACATATGGGAGAAGACGCTGGAGGAATAGTGACTTAAAAATAGACAGGAAAAGATGGGGATTTAAAAAGAAAGCAATTTCTTGCAAACATTTTGCGAAATAGCAGAATGATAATTTTTTGAGTGATGAAATCCATTGCTTCAGTGCTAAATTTATGGTGAACATCTGTTGTGGCATTTGGCAAGTACTGTCACGATACTGTGGCAAGCAGCAGAGTAATTCTACTTATACAAGCCTATGGTCCTGCTTTATCCTGCCCTTGCAGTGCTGGGTATATTCCCACACTAAGTTTCAGATATGCCCACATAAGCACTCACTTTATAAAAGAACAGTAGAACTGATTCAGGCTAAGCAGAGGAAAGCTCATTTCTCTAGAATGGGACAATTACTGAAACAACAGATGTGATTAGCCCTGGTGCATCTTTCAGTGGCAGCTCTTTGGCACAAGTATGCACTTGTTTGAAGAATACCAAATGTCCATTTGTAACTGCACTGAAAAAAACCCCATCTGTGTTTTACTCTTTCCTGGCTGGTGACCTGTAAATTTCCACCTCCAAGGCAATGCCTTTCTGCCCAGGTCATATATAAATTGAAATTATCCAAGTTCTCATGAAATTGTATTTTATGTCTCTCTTCCTGTTGCATCAGCTGTTCACTCAGTGTGCCTTTTCCCTGGGGGAGGGGGAAATAGGAAAGAGTAGCATTAATAATTTTGGGGTTTTCCTCAGATGAGTTTGAGGCTATGAGCTTATAGATTTAAAATATTACTGAAATCTTTAATATCACAAAAACAGGAATTTAGGTAAAGCTGTAGAAATGTCTCCTCTCATCTCACCAGTCACTCATCCATCATCTGCATAAAAGCATAAACTCTTTCTGTTTCCACACAGGTGAGGGAAGGAATGAGGAAGAAATATTTTCCCTCTTTTCAGATACCATTATCTTGACTGGTAGCAACCAGCTCTGACAGAAAACTCAGAAGCTGAAAAATCAGTTATTCCTTTTGTAATTCATTTAGGAGCAGGCACCAGTTCAACCCCAGCAAGACCTTTTGGCCCTCCCAGGAAGAGAAGGAGACAGAAGAAAAACAAACATGTGGAGATAAACAGCAGGCTGTGGAGCACAACAAAAGACAAGGGCTGTGGGGAATTGCAGGATCGGAAATAGAGGGATATGGAGAAGAGCTCTGGTGTCAGGGTCCCATGCTCCCAGGAGGGCTTCAAGGAGCTGCTGGCAGCAGCCCAGGGCGACTGTGCCCTGGGGACTGGGGCAGCAGGGGACTGGGGACAGGGCTACAAGCAACAGGGCTCCCCCCAATCCCATTTAGATTCTGCTTCTTCCTCCCAGTGATCTGAACATCCAGTTCAGCTGGAGCCAGGAGAAAACTGATGGAAAGGCTCTAGTGATTTGCAGGGCTTTATTCTGAAAGGTTAGACATGCCTACGTCAAAAATGTTGCTCGAAGCTGGACTGGGAGGGTATCTCAGAAACAGTTTAAGCTGTAGTTTCAGGCTAGCCTGTAATGTCCCCAGCAGAACTGAGAGAGACTTTGACCATGAGAAAACAAACAAACAAACAAGCAGTCAGAGAAAAGAAGCTGTTTTCCATATTTTGCTTGGAGGCAACAGGCGTTTATCATACCTCTTTTGGCAGGACTAACTCTTGGCTCAGAGCAAAGCAAAACTTTCCATGGAGAGTGAATGGTGCTACTGACCCAGACACAGAGGTGTGGGAATATATGGGCTAATCCAAGCTGTCTCCAATGAGGATGCTTTACTGAGGAGGCAGCTGCTGCTTTGTAAGGGCTTCGTGGCAAGCGGATTTAAAAAAAAAAATTATTTCTGTACAGAGGGGTTTTCCCCCATGCCTGGGTCTCAGAGGCACAGCCGCCATACGATTTATAAATGACAACAGTGATCACTCTTGAAAGCTCAGCCCCAGCCTGGCTGTGGAGCCTCTGCCAGCACTCTGAGGCATGGAAGGCCAGAGGATAATGTTGGCTGAGTCAAATGGCTCTTGAGGGATTTACAGAGTGGATTATACTTGAAAAGGGAATCCTCTTTTATGTCTACTCTAGGGAAATAAATGCTAGGCACTGTTCAAGGTTGCTCTGAGTTGGACAAGTTTTCTGAAAATGAAAGCAGAACCAAATTCTTGTTCTTCCCTTAAGGTACTCCAGTCTCAAATCCATGATAATAGAAGTGAAAGAAACCCAAGCTGGTTTTTTATTGCAATGGCACTGGAACCAGTTAAACAGAGTTAAACAGAGAATGTTCTGTTCTTGTCTGCATTCATTTTACTTTGTTAGTTGGCATTGAAGCATCTGCATGGCTTTGAGCAGCACATCTATAATGTGATGAACATTTGTCCTGTCATTGTTTTCAACTTTAACGGCTTTCTGAGGGAAAAGATAGTTAGAGTAATGTAGTTTGGGCAGAATTTTACTTTGGGGACTGTAAGGAGGAGGAAGATAAAAAAAATATTTCACTTTCTCTTTTTAATATACCTGCTTGTCTTATGTTTGTTTCAGGGAAGGAAAGGGCAAAGCCTTCAGATTATTTTATCTAATACAGGGTGCACATACAAATTAATTTTATCTGGGGACTACAGCAAAAGAAACAATTGGCAATGGCCCATAGGTTTAATAGAATATTTAGAATCTAGACATATGAATATCAGCAACAAAATTATATATTTGGAAGTCACATAATTGAAAAACACCTAAAATAAAACAAGTGAAGTGAGCTTCTGATTCTGAAACACTTAAAGTTTTCCTTAGTACTCTATACAAACAATTTTCAGCCTTAGAACCATCACTTCCCCTTTTGCTTCTGAGTTCACAAAACCAAT
This sequence comes from Sialia sialis, assembly GCA_009812075.1. Classification (NCBI taxonomy): domain Eukaryota; kingdom Metazoa; phylum Chordata; class Aves; order Passeriformes; family Turdidae; genus Sialia; species Sialia sialis. Next base: position 7,275,649 of record VRYO01002297.1, read on the forward strand.
CTTCAAAATCACTTACGAATTTTAAAAACTGTTTTTAGAAAATTTATGCTCAAATGTGTGATTTCTTAATTGCTTTTTTTGTTTTACCTGTATTGCTGCTTTATTCTTGACAACTCTGAAGTTTTCATATGCTCTGTTTGCAAGAAGTTCAGCAAGTTTCTTTCAACTCAGTGAAATCCGGTGATAGAAAACGTAACCAGCCCTGGTTAACTCAGCTAGTTTACGTGTCTACAATTGTCACTTGAACATGTCAGTTCAAGAGTCATGTATTTCACCCAGTTTTAGTGAAATTATCAGGTGTTTTTCTTCTACCATGACACCCACCTATGTGGCTTCAACTATGTGAAGTCAAGATCACAAGTGTCCCCCTGATTCAGTGTGCAACTTCTCAGTCGTGTGAAGAAAATTCATTGATCTGCGAATGAAGTTTTTAACTTGCAGCCATGTTCTGTTCCCTCATTGCCATCCCACCTCCCCTCGACAGAGGCTGTTATTTTATGTTAAATATTTATGTTGTAGCGTCATGCACTTAGGATGTAACTCTGATACCCAATATGCCAGCACTCCCTGAAAAACTCTATATCCTGTACAATATTAAACGTCTGTATTTTGTTTGGTTCAGGTTCTCATACAAGTGTGAAAAGGAATTTGAAGCTATAAATCACTGTCAGTCTTTACCTTAAGTGCTAACCACATCCCTGAATCAACAATATGTTTTCCTTCCTTTCCACAGATGGGCTGACCCTGTGGGTTCACCATGCGTTATTGCACCTAGAAATTCCAGCCACGCTCACTGATTGCATCACCAGCCACCATTCTTTGCTGGCCTCAGGAACGTCTTCTCACATGATTTGCAATCACACAGCTCAGAGCTTTTACTCTCCTAGCAGCTCTTGCTTTCAATCAGAAACCCCCAAGCCCATTAATATAATCCTAATAGTTAAGGTAAAATATTAAAACACATTCTCATTACTTCCTTCCCATTTCCTATGGCTTTGCTTTTAATAACATGGATTTTTTATTATTATTATTATTATTGTTGCTTGGGTTTAGACTCATTAATTTTCTGTAATAGGTCTGCTCCATTTCCTTGAACTGTGAGCATGAAGGTGATGGCTTAAAACAGTATGAAAGCGAGATGACACAGGAAAGGTTGAAAATGTCACTTGTTCAGGCATGCTGCTCCACAGATTTCCAGGCTAGTCAGTCTACCTCACAGGGCAACTAGCCTCCATGTATTTTGCAGGTAAGAGCACTGCAGTGAGTTTGTGTAGAGGGAACAGTGTCAAATATTGACTCAGCTGATGGTTTCATGCAACAGACAGGAGATGCTTCCCTCAGAAGCATCCCAAATTAGTACTGGCTCTCTACAGCACAGCCGCCTCAAGAAAAGCACATTTCAGAGAGAAAGTTGAACAGGATGATGGTAAAATGCATGGGAACAAAAATATCTCAGGGAAATTCATCTCCAAGGGAGTAGCACTGGTTTTCAAGCAACTCAAAAAATCTCAGGAGGATTTCCCTTCCTAAGCCAAGCAGGAACAGTCACCAGAGGCATTATCTGAGGGCAAACATGCAGGCAGACAGCTAGCAGCCTTCCACCCACCATGCTAATGGAGGTGAGTCAGTTGTTTTCTTCCTCAGAGCTTTTGTGAGTGATTAATAAGAAACATAAACTCCTTTCATCGTTGATTTATGCTCTACTTCTGCAGCTGATTGGATAACCCTTATCTTCAGCTGGTGCAACTCGGTCTCATCCCATTGATTTCCTACCACATCTTTGAAAAGTGAAATTTCTTTTCTCTTATGGCTATGGCTGGTTTAATTAGCTAACTCTTGCATTGTAATTTTAAGTTTGTATGTGTAGTTTTGGAGCTTTTCACAGGAGAGTATTTTATGTCTCTGAATATTCAGTCATTCCCTTTCTTACACACGTTACTTTCATTAAGCCGCTCAGTAGCCCCTTTCTCTAATACTGTCATTAAGCCACTCAGTAGCTCCTTTCTCTAAGACTGTCTAGTGCTAATTCTTCCTTGCTTTCTCCTGAGCTGCTCTCATCATCCCCCCTTTCCTTGGCTATAACATCTTTCCCACAGTACAATCACTGGCACTCTGTACAGGCTCTTGCAAATAGCTAACACAGAAAACACATTGCCTGTCTTTGCCCTTCTATCCTTTGGCTACTACAAACTGGCATTTTGCTTGCATTTTTCACCTTTTTTTTTTCTTTTTTTTCATCTTCGTTTTGGCACAGCTGTGCAGCTGGCTGCTGGCTTCAATTATTTTTCTATTTTTCCGCAATAACTCCCAGGTCTTTTTCCAGAGAATGGTGCTGGATGACTATTTAATTCAACACATACAATAGTTCTTGCATCAGTTTCTTGCTTGCAGACAAATTACTTGATGTATGCTAATACTGAACTACATTTACCACCTGCTGGCTCAGATCATCTCAAATGATCCAAAGACTCATAACTTCAGTTCCACTGTTCCCTGCATTCTGTCCACTCCTAATGCTAATATTATATTCCACTCCAAAAGTTTATTTTTAGGACACCTCTGTCAAATTGTTTACACATGTTAGTTCCCTTAACATTTCCTCCTTTCCAACAGCTTTTGACCCCAGGGACAAACTGAAGGCCTCTGTACATTAGTTCTGAATGGTTTATAGCCATGACAAAATAGAAGTGTGAATATGGGGCAGGATGGACAGGTTCTTCCTTTTGAAAAATTAAAAATGAAGAGGACACAATTTTCAAGTGGGCTTAAAACCAGATAAGATGAGTGAAAGCAACTGTGAATAACTCCTGAGAAAATGCTGGTCAGGGGTCTCTCAGGGGAACCCACTTTGTCTGACTCATTAGGAATTAATGATTCTGGAAATGCTGATACATAAAGGCAGTTGATGCACACTTCTAATGTGCAAATGTATTTGAAACTATATCAGTCCCTTTAAGCACTCTGGAAAAAAATAGAATTAGTTAAATGCTTTTGTGTGCCAGTGGAGTATTTGTGACAGTTCCTACTTCTTCTTGTAACAGTTTAAATCAGGTCTTACCAGGATGTAAGGGGGATGACAGTGGGCCAAAGCAAAAGTCTGCCTAGATAAAATAGTGATGATCCCTTCTCCCTTGGGCACCTGATTGCAAGGCAGCTGATTTCAGTGCTACATGTACATCCCTTTTGAGTGGAATTTGGCCCTTTTTCAAAAGCTGAAAGCCCCTGCTTTGCTTTACTTCAAAACAAAACAATCCAGGATAAAATTAGCAAAAATGTCTAAAATCTGAAGGAAGAAACACCAAGTCTGGAGAAACAAAACATTCAGTTAGAATGGGGAAAGCTTTTCCAAAATGACCTGGCTACCTGAAAATAAAGTTACCATTTCAGACAAGGGACAGTATTTTAAAGGGTTATGAAGAAACAGCAATTTGTGACTTTAATATCCCAGTCCTTTAGACCTTTTCTGGAAATGCTGGGAAAACATTTCCTACATACTTTCAGTCTTATCATGGAAAGTCAGACATCTCAGGATCACATGGGTTGATAAGTTTTCAACCAAGTAAGAGTCAGAAATGCAAAAACAAAACACCCTGGGAAAGTTTCCCTCGTCTCACATTTACAAGAGAATATCGTACATTCCCCTGTCCAGTCTATAATTAAGATGAAAGGCATATTTCCATATAATTTGCGATTCAGTGCCATGGTTTGCATTCCATGTGGACTGCATCATCTTGATTCTTCTAATGCAATGTAACAAAACAGAAAGAATGAAACTGGGCTTACTAGTCAAATAGAGCGTGTTATTACAGTTCAGACTGTTTTTAAGTCTGAAGAAACAAAGTCACTTGAAATGCTACCTGAAGTGCACCCCGACCCCAGGATGGTGTCAGCCAAGTGGCTGAACAAGTAATAAAGAGACAGGAACAACTAGGACTAGAAATTGAAAGTTTTAATGCAAGGAGAAATAAAAAGGGGTACACAGGAGGGCAACACAAAACATAAACTGAAATGCCTGCTCACAACTCGCTCTAAGAAATAAAGCCCTTGCTTCCTAGGAGCCCAATGTTTGCAGGTCTATGTAGCTCCTTCAGAAGATCCCAAAAGGGAGCTGAGCACACACTTATATAGACTATGAGGGAATGTTCTAGAAAGCTTCCAGCCAATAACAGACCATTGTGTAGTCTCTATTTGCATGGCCACTGCCCATCATCCTTTTCTTCTGCATCACTTCTTGCCATGGTTTAACTGGATGTTACCTATCCAGGCTTCTCAGTGTCCAGAGTTCAATGTTTTTTTTAGCTGTGTGGATGGTTCACAGCTTCTCCCTTCCAGGACAGACCGCTACTATCTTTTTGTATGAGTTGAAATTTACAGCCTCAGTGAAAGTATGGCTTCTTTATACAAAAACAATAAGGTACCATCATTTGAAATATTTGCTTATGTTACTTTCCCTCCCTACTACCAGACAGGAAGGGAAAGATGAAAAATCAGTAAAGATATCCTTATCCTTTATGTCTCCAACTACATTTTGTTTCTCCATGGCTGTCTCTGGGTCATAACCCCGATGATTATCCCAAACCATGGATGCTTGGGACTGTCTTAATGTGTCAAACACATATTAATTCAGCCTTTAACTTTGTGCAGGTCTGATTAACCACACCTAGTGTCATCCAAGTGATGACCAAAAGAGCCTCTTTTTCTGAGATCAGAAATACACTATGAGAGAGAAACACACCACAACTTCTGACCAACTAAAAAGGCTTAAGAAATTATCCTGCTTCTGCTGCAGTTCCGCAGAACTGGTGTCCAGGAAAAACTGGACACTTGAGTAAATCATAAGTAATTTAGAAATTCTTAAGAAGACCTTCCCCCATGAGATCTCTGTACTTCCTAACTCCATCTGTGCTAGAAATGGCAAAAGAACAGGCTTTCTCATGGTAAATCAGTATATCCATTTTTTTTTAAAGCTGGGATGAAGAACAGCAGAAAGCACTCACATGTAAACAACCTAAGAGACACAAGTTTTATGCTGAGGCCTATGCTGGTGCCTCTTTTTATACAAACTTGCTTATCTATCATTACAAGAGTGCATCCCAAGGAGATGTATGCTCAAAGTCAAATGTCTGATCATAGTTCTATGAGAAATACAAATGTCAGGTCACGTGGAGAAATCACAAAACCCTTTAAACACAGATTCTTTCATGAAGATACACCATTTCTACTGGGGGCCCAGTCAAGCCAGAGGAAAAATTGGAGATTTGCCGGTGCATTGAGGGCCTGTGATGATGAAGCTTTACCCCAGTGTCCTTAACTTGGGTTAAAGTAGCTCTGAGAGCAGAGAGAAGGAAGAGAAATGCTCCTTGGGCTTCCTTTTGCACAGAGTGAGAACTCATTGTGCCTTCCCTTGCCTTGACAGCAGCTGTTCTGGAGTTTAAACATTGCATTTTGGCTTGACAACATTCCCAGCTGAAGAGACTCTCATAGTTGAATTCTTTGTTTTCTAGTAGTGAGAGAATTTCATTCCTGCACTCCCCCATTATTCCTTTAACTGCAGCTTCCACACCAGGGGTAGTCCATCAGCACCAGGACAAAATGTCCACTCAATATACAGAAAAAAATAAGTGTTTGTTAAGAGGTGGTGCATCACTCTCTGTTGGGTGTGTTCTGAGTGGACATTTTCTTCTGGTGCTGATAGCCCACCACGGGCACCAAAGCACTAGGGAAAGGAGAAGTGGGGGTGCGTGTAGTGCTCTGGAAATTATGTGTGACTCACACATCACCACCTGCTGGGCCCCAGATAAGGGTCAGTGTGTGGCTGTGCAGCTGCAAGACCTGGCCAAAGAATGAAAAATTTTAGCACCTTCTTGTTGAGAAAGACCAAGTGATTGCACTTTTGTTGCTGGCTATGAGAAGGGCACTCATTCCTCACTTCCTTCCTCTCCTGCCCTTCTTGTGCTTGCCAGGATAAAGAGGGATTCAGGCAAAGGGTTTCTGCATATGCCCCTGTGAACAGCAATTTGGTGGGCTCAGGAGGGAGAGAGCAGGCAAAGATATGGAAAAGGAGGAGCTGCCTGAGGAAATCTGGCTTATCACATGAGATCACTCAGGGCACTTATTGTGCAGGAGAGCCTGCCTCTGAGCAGCACACCTGTGGTGTCTTTGGACCTATTTCTGATAGAGGACTGTATAAAGGAAGAACAGATGCAGGAGTAGAGGGCAGGAGGAACAATGCTTCCATGCCAATTGGTGCATTGCTTTGTTTTGTTGAAATTTTACGCCGTGTCAGTGTCTGTGACAGACAAACCTGAGAAGTTTCAGAGTTCAGATTCAGCTTGTGGAAGTATTCAGAAGTTTAGATGTTTATCTGAACCACATATAAACTACACAGAGTAACTTCTTGAGATTGCTCTGTTGGCATGGAAATCTTGTAAGAACAGACTTTCTCGTGACATTTCCAGCACTCCTGCTTCCTGTCATGGCAGTGAAAACAGCCGTCCTCATGATATTTCAACAATTCTTCTTCTAAATGGAAACCAGAAGTGGAGGGGAGGTAGAAATATATGAGACCTCTCCAAAGTTTGGAAATCTGCTGCTTGAGTTTCATTCTAGAAAAATTTAGGGTTCAGAAGCTTTCAGGTTTTTTTTCCCCCAAACTTCTTTGTGGAATAGCAAGCACAGAAGAAGAAGTAAAAGCTCTGTTGAATTAAAGGAGTGAATCAAACCATCTCCCTTTTTGTATTTTACAAACCCCAGAGATATTTGATGCAGTTGAAGGATAGCATAATTGAAACAAATAAAAGAAAACATTTTTTTTTCATAGCTTGTACTTAACTTCTGTAGCGCATGACCGCAGGATATTATTGAGGCCAAAAGCTTAACAGATTTTGGGAAGTGATGGGTAATTTATATGGATCATAGAAATATTCACTGTCACTTTGGATACTGTTATTCTAAAATATTTGCAAGGGATAGAAACTCATCTGCCTTATTGTGTAAGCCAGATGCTAAGTGAAAGGCATTAAGGAAAAAACTGTGCTATTACATGCCTTCTAATAATCACTCTTCTCTTGCATATTAATGTAACATATCTGACCTTAGACAAGAGACAATATTGGACTAAAATTCTAATTCCATTCCAATTGCTTAGAGGACCAGGATATGGAAACTGCAAGTTCCAGTACAAGGTTGGTTTCCTCGAGACGTAAGATTTGTTCACAATAAATATAATACTCATAACAACAACTTAGTAAGGGCTGTGAATTCCTTTGTCTTTAACACAGATTTTTAAAACCCCATGTATTACTCAGTGCTTTGCAGGAGATCTAATTAAATTGTTATAGAAATCTTTTCCAGGCTTTACTATTTCATTCCTTGAAAGGCACTGCAAAAAGAAGCTTTTTAAACTTCACAACAGACAGTTAGGTAAAATACGATGTATTGTCCCAGCTGTATCGGGGAGAAATTAAACAGAACAATTAACAAGTTTATAGAGAGCTGTGTGGTAAATCAACAGGAGAGCAGAATTGCAGCTGTGGCATTCAGAATTTCTATACCTGTTAGTAATACATTGAATCACAGTATCTCCTTCCTGTATCCATAGATGTATTTAGGTGTGGACATCTGTAACAACGATTCTCAAAGGACAAATTTACTTGACAACAAGAACTAGTCAGAGAAACAGAATTCCTGCCTCCAGTGGAAAATGCAGTATTTCAACATTGGTTTTCATTTGAATCAGAAGTAAAAACTAAAATATTTATGTTTCCCCATGAAAAAAGTTTGCTTCAAGTTCACTGAAGTGTTTCACTTTGATAGCATCAGCTTCACATGACATTAATTTTCTTGCTAATACATTTTTAATTGACTATGTTTAAACACTATTGTATATTTTAATATCTCAAGTATTGTAATTGTTATATAATTCACTAAAGACATTGTATAGCCTTTACATTAAAATTAAATTTCTAATACAATTTTAAACAGTATCAAAGTATTATTCCTTACCTAAATGAAAATTTTTCATATGAAGTTCCTTGGAAGTGTTCAAGGCCAAGTTGGATGGGGCTCTGAGCAATCTGGTCTAGTGAAAGGGCGTCCCTGCCCACCGCAGAGCTAGATGATCTTTAAGGTGCCTTCCAGCCCAGGCCATTCTATGATTATCAAAATTATATATTCTCAGATTTCTCATTTATAGTCATTGCTAATATTGCATATTTCCTTTTAAAAATTTCAGCCCTTGAACAACAACTTGCATTTTCCATCACAAATAATTTGTACTAAAATATTTTCACCCAGCTTTTCTGAAAGTTCTAAGCCACTCTCCTAATGCAATCACAACTGATATAATTCAGTGGTGAGGAAAGCTAATGCTCTTGTAGTAGAAGCAGTAATGGAGAAGCATTCATTAAAGCAAGAGAAAAATGGAAATGATGATTGCAGATAGCCTGAGGTTACTGTCTGGTACAATAGCACAACACAGCTCCTTCTTGCACAGTAACGAGCAAACGAGATGTGTCCTGTAACAAGGTGAGTAGGAGTACAGTTGGCTCAGCAAGGTAGAAAGCTGAATCTCAGTTATCTAGAAAGTTTCTGAACAAAAATACTCTTTCTCTACATCTTGTTATTAACACTTGCAGCCATAATAACACTCTAATAACATCTTGGGGCTGGTTCATGTTTGTATCCCTCCAAAGTGCTGTCTCATTCACAGATGATTCTGTCTGGGGGCTGAAAAAGCTGTAGCTCATGAAAATCTTTGTCTTTTCTCCTTCCCCTATTGTATCTATATACATACCTACATCTAATCTACATTGATTTATCTACTTATCTGTATATCCACCTACAGTAATTTCACGATTATAAGCCACACCTGAATATAAGCCACACTTCCGGGTAGCTGGGCAGACCACAGGAATTGTCCATATATAAGCCGCACCCGAATATAAGCCGCCGGTGGTTGTTTTGGGTTTTTTTTTCCCTGCGCGGCAGCGTGGGGATGCTGCTGAGGAGCCAGGCAGCGCCAGGGCCGCACTGGGAGGGGCCGGCTGCCAGCAGGAGACGGCAACACTGGGAGCGGCGGGCAGTGGGAGCACCGGAGAGCGGCACTCGCTCATCTGTGCAAAGAGATGCCGCGGCGGCAGCACTCACTTGCCTGCCCGTACAAAGGGATGCTGCTGCGACGCTCACTCACCTGCCCGTGCAAAGAGAGGCGGCGCTGGCACGCCTGCAGAAAGGGAAACGGCGATGGGAGCACTCGCAAGCCCACCCGTGCAAAGGAATGACGTGGCGGCAGTGCTTGCTCGCCTGCCCGTGTAAAGGGAGGCGGCAGCACTTGCTCGTCTGCCAGTGTAAAGGGAAGCGGCGGCGCTTGCTCGCCCACCTGTGTGAAGGGAGGCAGCGCAGGTTGCGCCGGCTCGCCTGTGTGAAGGGAAGCGGCGGAATCAGCTCCTGCTCGCCCGACTGTGTGAAGGGAGGCAGCGCTGGCAGCGCCGGCTCGCCTGTGCAAAGAGAAGCAGCGGAATCGGCGCCTGCTCCAAGCGAGGCGGCACCGGCGGTGCTCGCTCGCCTGTGTGAAGGGAGGCAGCAGTGGCGCTCGCTCGCCCGCCTGTGTGAAGGGAAGCGGCGCCAGCGGTGCTCGCTCGCCTGCGTGAAGGGAAGCGGAGCCAATGGCACTCGCTCACCCAGTCCAAGGGAGGCGGCGCCAGCGGCAGCGCGCTGGCCGCAGTGAAGGCGGCTCGCTCGCCCGCATGAACGCAGCAAAGGCGGCTCGTTTGCTCGTGTGAAGGCGGCGAAGCTGGGGTGGCCTCACCAATCAAGTGGCTGCCCGCTGCCTGCTTGGCAGTGACTCCGGCTCACCACCCACCCAGCAGCAGCTCAGTGGCAGCTCTCTCCTCGGCCAGATCTCACTTCCGGGTTGGCATTTTGCTGGGATTTGTCCATAAATAAGCCGCACCTGAATATAAGTCGCACTACTGGGGTAGGCTGGATTCTTCAATGAAAAAGGTGCGGCTTATATTCGTGGAATTACTGTACATATCCATCTATTGATCTCTGTGTATGTCTACACCTCCATCTGTGGTAAATCTGTGTGGATGATAATTATTTGTACCTGTCTCTTCTTCCTGGTTAAAGGATGCTTGGCACAGGCAGACTGGGAAAACGGAGCTATTTTGAAGACACTCTCCTCTAACCCAGCTCCTGTGGGGTTTTCCTGAGGCAAGGCACAGGGAATTTTGAGTCCTGAGCACTGATGCTGCTCTCCTGGCTAGCAGTGAAGTAGCTGCTCATGTTCTGAGACTCTTCAGTCTTTCGGAGTAGCCCAAAGGTGTCTCCGCAGGACAAGCCACTCACCTCTGCAGACCTGAAGCCTGAGAACTGCCAGTCTGAGCTTGAGCTAGAAGAGGAAGGAAGTGAAGGCTGTCAGCAGGGTGGAAGGGTGGGGAGAGGCAAGTTCTTGGGTGGGTTTACCATTACAGAGCAAAGTCACCTGCTGAAGTTGCATTTCCTTGTGGTCACATCTCTTTTTGACATCAACAACTGAGGTAAGGGTTGATATAAATTAACAAATCACAATAATGTAGACTATTCTATGTATAGCACTGCATCTGCAGCAATTTGTACCACAGTGAGCCAGTGAATACCTTTAATTAATTGTTTGCTGTGACTCAGAGGCTTTTAATTTCACACTTCCTTTGCATTTACTCCTGCCATTTGCCAGCTCCTGCTGCCCTTGACATTCACTTTTCCACTTGATTTCCACATGAGCTTTATCTTAAAGGTGCTTTTTTTACACCTACATTTGAACAATTTGCCTTCTGTTAAACAGCTGTGTTCTGATGATGACATTTAAGGAGAAAGATGGTGGGCAAAAGCAAATGCACTGTGTGTTCCAGTGTTTTTTATTCTGCAGTAAGGCTAATGTATATCCAAAACCAGTGAAATCCAAATTGGATAAAGAAAGCAATATATGAAGGTCTATACATAAATATATGTTTCTTTGGAGCTAAACTGAGTTTTGAAGGTAGATTGATGGAATTAAGTGGGATAATGACAATTCACAGGGGGAAGAAATCTAGTTTTAAGTCTTATGTTGTTTAGCAATAGCAAGGAAAAAAGTATCAAAATCAGCATAGTAACAGCAGGAATGGAGTTTGTTTTTATGGCAATGTTATTCTTCGTTAAACACTTCAGTATGATCAGTCTATAAATTAAAGACAAAATAACTGCACCAATTCTCAAGTCTTCAAGGACTGAGAGCAGTTCAAGGCTGATCTTTATTATGGCAGTGAATAAAGCTGAAACTTTCTTTTTAACTTCACAGTTAAAGCTGAATTGAGATTTCCAGTCATGGCAAGAACTAAACCTTCTCAAGGAGCATAAAACTGCAGCATATAGCATATTCCTCTCAAAATTACATCATTGGTTTGACTACTGAATGTATTCCCTGAGAATTTTCTGTTGTATCTTTTAGTTTTTCATGAGTTATTAATTTTTTTAAGATTTTCCACAAAAATTGTGTTAGCCTTTCTAATGGCCTCTCAAAAATTTCAGAGTTATGAACCTTTAAAAATAAAACAGCTCCCAAACTGGAACAAAACCCAGAGCACAGCTTATCTTTCCATTTACTCAGGTAGACAAGACAAGACAATGGAAGTTCTCCAGGAGAACTGGATTTTATTCTTGGCTAACTGCAGACCAATATCGCAGTTTGTAAAGCAGAAGGAATAGTCCAAACTTTCTCTCTTGAAGCACTAAGGATACACAGAGTTCTCCACTGCAGTTACCAAAGCAGGGTTTCCCAGTCATCTAACCTGTTTTTTCCCACTTGTAGTTCTGCTGCCTACATCTGGAGCCATATCTAATGAAATATATGGCAAGGTAAGGGTGCCTCTTGCTTACCTCCAGTTTAACTTTCCAGTTTAGCTCATCCCTAAGTCGCTGGGCCTGCTTAGCTGGAAGGAGAGTCAGTTTTTGAAAGACTTGACAGCAGTGCCCATTACTCCTGGGGAGAGTACAAGAAGAGAGTGTGGGGCCTCCAGCAGCTTCCCATGATGGGAATGTGAGTCAACACATGTTGACGCAGTGTTCAGTCTGGTTATCAAGAATATTTTTTCACTATGAGGACAGTTAGGCAGTTAACAAGCTGCCCAGAAAGACTGTGCAGCCTCCACCTCTGTGGGCTTTGAAGATCCTATTGAATAAAGCCATAAATGATCCAACTATACCTAATCAATAACCCTGCTGCCTACAGGTGGCAGAACTAAATGATGTCCCTCCAACCTGAGTTATCCTATGATCCTATGTCTTCTACTTTTCATTTTACTCTATAAGAAAACAATTTTTGTAAACTTGATGTCATATGAATTCCTTTTAATAATGAGTGACACTGGAAGAAATTACTTTTGCCAAAACAGTATTGCCTGAGAATGAACTACAAATAGGCACAATGGGAGGAAGTAGTTTTGAATTTTTTGTAAGGTCTGTTACCTCACTAGCCCAAAGTCTGCAGTGTTCTTCTTCCAGCTCCTCTAGTCCAATAACAATGACACAGAAGGACATGACTTGTACTGCATCTGTAAAAAATACAGCTAAAAGGCATGTAAAAATACAGCTACATATTGTGCCTCCGTGCCTGTTATCAAAAGGTCAAATGACTTCATAAGAACAAAAAAGGGCAATCTCCTTTAACTGTCTCTCTTTTTCTTCCTCTTCTAGCTGCACTGTATTGTTTTCATCTAACAGATTTGCCTGCCCCTTCTGCTCTGTAAGATTATATTGGCTTTGAGGAATAGTAGGTTTACTTTCATTTGTGCTATTTGGCAGCTGGTCTCAAAGATGTCGCATCAGGCAAAACCAAAATACACTACTCAGAACCCAAGTCCTGGACAGCATCTGAAAACTTTTCTCAGAAATGAAGTTATTACACTATTTTGACTTTGTTTATCATTTTTGTGTAAGCATTCATTTATCTAAAAGCGAAAAATTGTTGAAAGTCATGGAAGGAAAGAACTTATTTTACTTTTTATGTGTTGTACTCACACTTCATTTTAAAAGAGTCTTTTTCTCCTAAGGCAGGGAGCTCCCTGAATTCATATTCCCCTCATGGATTCACATAGAATTTGTGACCACATTTTATACAGGCTTATGTATAAAAAAGGATTGCATGGAGAAGAGGAAACCATGTGCTGGTTTTGTAGGCATTGTCTTTACATTCAAGCAGAATCACCTAAACTTTATCTGAAACAGCAACCTGAGAAATCCTGAAGCAGAGCTTTACAGGAAAATAGAGTATTCTGATGGAGAGAAAGTGGTCCCAGAAGAAGAAAACTGTAGGGCTTTGGGTTTGCAAAGAACAGAGGAGCATTCAGAAGTCATGATCAGTTTTCAGCCATGAATATCTTGTAAAACTGGATTGAGGCATGTTATCTTCAAGCACACAAAGCTACTAACTCTCTAGTGGCTCTTTCTTCTCAGCTATAGAGAGCACTCTTGAAAAAGCTAAAGTAAGAAATAGTTTAAAAATTTGCTAGGATAAAAGGAGAATACTGGAAATTTAGTCGTTCTAGCTGATAGATTTTCCCTCTGATTATGGTCAGGAAAAAATGTCTTTCATAGGACTTTACCCAGTGCTGCTGTAGGCATCCTTTAAACTAAAATAGCCCAAACCCCAAAGGATCAGTTAGACTATAATTTGTAAAGATTTGAAATACCACAGCATTTTAAACTCTCACTTAATGTGAGCCTATTGAAAAAAAAAGATGCTTTATTGTCACTTTCAAATGGAAGAAAAAAGAGGACCAAATTTTCCCTGATTTTTTTGAGTAGTTTCATGAAAGTACACAGATGTCTTAAAGGTGACCTGCTGAATACTGAAGTGAGAATTTTTCCATCAAGAATGACAGATATTTGATTTGATGCCTTCTCCATATGCACAACACCAGGGAGAAGAGATTCTTTAAAAAACTGGTGGGACACTCCTTTCCTATGTTTTATAGCTCAGAAAGAGAGTGTATCCCATAGAAACACCATTTGTCATTCCTGAGTTACTGTGCTGCTCTACCATCTACTCAGAGCTGTGGTTACAAGAAACACTGGAGCCTAAGAAATTTAAAACCTGACCTTCACCTGGTGTAAATTGACAGATTCTATTGAAATCAGTGCCAATTTCTCGCCTGTGATTTATTTTTTTGACGCAGAATGTTTAAGTTTAAATCGGGCGTTTGAAATTCAATGTTAAGTTTCAGGAGCACCTAGCCATATGAAAATGTTTGTGTGAATTAGAAATAAACAACTACGCAAACTTGCATATGTTCTCATCTGTTTGCCTTTCCATCTGTACATTTTCAAATAAACTCTTTGGGATTTGAGGATTCATTACCAGCTGAGAAAAATTGACACCCTGAAGACTGGTCTGTTTAATCCAAAATCCATTATCCCAGGGCAGCTTTTTCTTTGCTTGCGTTTCCTCTAAAAAATTGAGTCTACATGTCAAAATGGGTGCAAGGATTTTGTTGGTGCTGGCTGGCTGGTTTTGGTTTACAGAGGTTGTTTCTAGGGAAATAGTGCCCTTTAAGCTGCCAGCAGGCTCATTTGGCTCGTCTAGCAGCAATTAATTTCATTTACAAGTACAAGATTACAGCAGGGGGTAGCAGCAGAATTCAGAGAAGCACAGGGAAGGAAGAAGCTACAGCTGAAACGACTTGGTACCCTAAGCAACACAAACAACAACAACCAAAGAAGCAGAGCCAGGAAGGAGTGGGGCTGTCCAGGACACTCTCCTGATGCAGAGCATAGCAGTCGTGAGCATTTAGGCAGCAGAACGGTCCTTGTGCAACTAGGGGAGAAAAAACAACAACCACTACTGGAAACTGCAGGGACACAGAGAACTCTCTTTCCTAGGGTGAGAGCTTCTGCATACCACACCCAGCATCTAGTGTTTTGAAACCAACAACAAAGCCCTGCACAACAAAAGGAGAACAGCTCTACCACTAATAATGCTAAAATAAGGAGGGTTTGGCACCCTCCTCTTAGAATCTATACAGAATGCAATGGTGCCAAGTAAGCTGTTGTCTTGGCTGAAACAACTGATGGCAAGAGTTGAGTGAATCATTTCACAGCAGAACACCTTCTGCTTATATTTGGTTCTGTTGTGTGTGTTTCAGTGGGATACCCAACAGCCCATCAAAAGTTTTTCCAATACCTTTTCTGTCTAAATATATTTTTGTTAAACATTTATATTATTCAATTTTACTTAAAATTTGAACTCTGCTGCTATTAGGCTACCAGGAGACATTACATCTTTTAATTCACAGTGTGCTGTGTAAGAATATCCAGAGTTATTAACATATTAAAAAGCTAGCTGGTGCAAATATCCACCTGCAGAACTTTGGAAGCCTTTTTTTGGTCAGCACAAAAGGCTAGACATTCACTTGTGTGCATGTGCATTGCAAGCAAACATAGAGAGATGTGACAGCCTGAAACAGATTAATTAAAAATGCAAATGAACATTTCCAGAACAGCAAAACAGGTAAGTTTAGATAAGTTTAACAAAGTGCTTAAATTCTTTGTAAAACCAGTGTGAAATTAAGACTTAAAGCTAAGCTTATGATTCATGGCCCATTTGCAGGAGCATTTGTGGGGAGGCTTTTTTGCTTTTTAGCCAACTCTACTTATTAAATTACAGTTTCTGCACAGCCATATTTTTATTTTCTTTATTTTGGGTTCATTCTAAAACGACAGGCCGTAAAAGATTTCATTTGTCTTTAGAAAAGTCCAAACCCAGCAGCTCTCAGGAGCTGCTGATTTATGGTGTCCTGCCTCCACAATCTTGCAATAAGCATTTGTTCTGATGATGTGATGTTTGTGATTTCATATCCTGCTGTGGAGCTTCAGTGTGAGAAGGCGTATTTTGGAACTAAGATGACCTGGAATGTTGCCTCATCTACTCATGCAGTTTCAGGTCCAGTGAATTGATTTAATCTCTTGCTCTTAATAAAAAACAGTTATTATTTTTCTTACTCTCCACTGGATTCACATCTACAGTGGTATCAAGGAAAAAAAAAAAGTAAGTGTGTAAGTGTAACTTACGCAAGTTCATTGTGGCCAAACTGGCTTTCAGCAATGTTTAACTATCAGCACATTAAATAATTTTAATATCTAGTCATATCTATTTATCTATTAATTGCACAGAGAATCACCATAACTAGAGATGACATGTACAGCTATCTGGTCAGAATTCCCCTTGTGACCAAGCTGTCAGTGAACTCCTCTAAGTTGATGTCCACCTTGTCTGTATGCTCCCATTCCTTAGCTAAAGAGAACAAACAGCTATTCAATCACCCTTTTCTGATAAGACTGAATGAATGCTGTTCCCAGCCTCTTCTCATCCATCATGTGTTCCAGACCCTGTGTCATTTTGGTGACCTTCTTTTGCCTCACTACTGTACACCCCTGTCTTTCTTGCAGGGAATGCAACAGAAAACATATTTCACTCTCTTACTGAAAAGTGGAGACTCTAAATGAAACAATTTGGGCAAACATTTGGTAGGACTGATTGAAGAGTAGTATCTCTGGAAGTCTCTTGCACCAATTGTCCACCTCTTTTCCCATAAAATTTTATTTGCTTCAAATAAATCAGCCTCCTCTTTACTTCCACCATTAAAACAAACCAGGCAAGGAAAAAATAAAGCTGATAAATAGCATTGTCACGTGGAGACATTTGTGAATGGGTGATTCAAGAACAGTCAGCCTCTAATCTCAGATGAACTCAGATGAACAGAAGTGGAATTAACATTTCTACTGTGCCTCTACTTACCTTGTATCAATGTTGGTAGCTATATTACTGTAATTCACCACTTGATCCCTGACATTGTCTGGTTTCAGGATGTGTTGACAAAGAAATAGTGGTGCCAGAGGTACAAGTCAGCAAATGAAGAAGGGTGAATCCAGGGATGAGGCAGATTGAAACACTTTCACGGAGTATGGCTGAGTCTCACTGGGCAAACAAGAGGCGAGGAATGATCATCCTACTGCAGAAAATGCCTCTGAGGAGCAGCAAAGGATGGGAACAAAGCTTCTGGAGGCAGGTTTTTGCCTGAGTTATGCTTCTGGCTGAGCTCCCCATGTACTGCAACATGATTCCTTAAGCTCGCAGGGGAATACAGTTCACTTACTGCAGGTCCTCCTGCATCAGATATTATCTTTGCTGAGTCTGTCATACTCTATTTGGTGTGCTTAGAAGAGAAATAATAGAAATTCTACAGGTGAAGAATGTGGCACCAGCAAAGAATGAAGGTGCTGTTCTGAACACTGTCACATCTACAGACATGCTGATGGAAACAGAGGTGAAGTAAGCTGCTCAGCAGGGAGAATAAGAAAAATCTACTGAAAAAAGTAACATCTACGCTTTGACATATTCTGAGGTTATTTAAGATGAAACTGAATTCAGAATAAGGAAATACTCATCATCCAGTAAGGGCTACTTCCCCACTCTAAGATCTTCTAGTCCTTCACCTCTCACTCTGTTCCACACACCCTGTTACACTTTGTCCTTCTCTTCAGTCACCCTTTTTCAAAGAATGCTCTTGGCTGTATTTGACCACTAAAACTCTGGCATTCTTGACATACTAAAATGACATTCAGAGTAGAGAAGAATGCAACAATTACAGTAATTTCACGCCTATAAGGCGCACCAGACTACAAGGCGCACTTTTTTTGCAGCGAGGATCTGCGCGCAACAAAGTAACAAATTAGTAACGGAATTGCACGATCGCAGGGTTTACTGGCAGGCGTGGGCTCGGCTCGGCTCAGGGCTGCATGGGCTCAGCTCATCTCGGGACTGCCGCGGCTTGCACTGGTTGGCAGATTTCCAAACTTCATCCATATATAAGGTGCACCGGCCTATAAGGCACACTTCCACGTTTTGATCAAAATTTTAGCCAAAAGGGTGTGCCTTATACGCGTGAAAATACTGTAATCAAAAACGGTGCGTGGTGGAAAAACTTCTCATCAAGCCCATGCATCCCTTGCAGTGTGGCTCCTTTCCCTACAGGCAGGAGCAGGAGCAGTGCTAGCCCACAGATTGCCAGGAGGGGTAGGAGGGGTACCTATTAGTGATGTGTGCCCATAGCACAGATTTGTAGTGGGGTTTTTGTTCTCTTGGTCGTCTGTCCTGTGTGTAGGAGCCTCTGACAGAAAGCAGGATATGACTCTGGACTGCAGAGAGTAGCTGGAGCTCAAATACTGCACTTTTCTCACACAACTCTTTCTTCTCTGCAAAGGGTAGGCAACCCTGCAGAACAAAACTCGTGTCATCCTGGCTGGCACAGAATCATGGCAGACCATGTCAAGGACACAGTGCACTCAGTTATGGCTCAGTCATGATTTTATTGCAAAGCACTTTCATATTCTGAGCATTATAGAGATAACAGAGTTATTGTTGCTGTTCCTTCTGCTGTGACTCCTGTAAAGCAGAATTCTGAATAGATATTGTGGGGACATGAGAGTGTTTTTGTTTTAACAACATCTACAGTTTTCTTACTTTTCTCAAATACTTTCACCACTTGCATAAAAAGTCACCAAAATCCTCTCTGGCTTTTCAAATTTTATCCCTCAGATTTTCTAACCATATTCTCTTCTGTTACAATCACTATTTTTTGTAGAATTGTATTTGTACAGAATCATCATCAGAAACTGCATTTGCTTAGCAAAAAGTCATAAACCATTGACATATCCTTCAATAGTAGCAAGCAATGTTCTTCATTAATTACAGGACTGTGCATTGCTATTCAACTTGATGTTTATCTTTAATGCAGTTGTTGTTTTACCTTGTTATTTAAATTCTATTTAAGCAAAGTGAGCTAAATCCAGTGATGGAGACCTGGTGCCAAACAAACTTTACCAGCAAAAAAAGCATGAATCATTGGCTGTAAATATCAAACCATTTCCATAGCATTTTGCAAAGATTTTCAGAAGACTCATAGCACACAGCCTAGCAGCCTGTGCCAGGAGGGAAACTGCAAACAAGAAATCATATTCCCTGTGTTTATTTAACACTCAGTGAGATTGTATCTGGCTTCTCTTTTACCATTTCCAGAATAGTTGTAATAAATTTTTTCAGGCCAATTATAAAAGATGTAGATTTAACATGCATTAATATTTGGGTAAGGAAGGATGGTTTTAGGTTTTAAAATTTATAAACACCTGTGGGTCTAAGGCACATATTTACCCATGTCTATTGTACTTGATTTTCCTTTTGAATTAGTTCAGACAGGGGTTTTTTTCTAGTATACTGTGTAATTAAATTTTTAAAAATTTAACAGTTAATATCTTCCCATTCTTCTCTTTCAACAATGCCCTCCTTGCTCTTTCCTTCTTATATCCTTCTGTCACTTTGGAAGTCTTCTTAAGACCTTGTTTGCTCCAGCACAGAACTGATAAGAAAAGCAAATGTTTACATTGTAGTTGGAGGCTGGGAAAGCAGAACTGCAGAAAGCACCAGGAAGATAATGGCATCCTTTCTCTGAGCAAGTCCTACCTTATCATTGGAGAAATACCTTTGGCTTCAAGGGAAAAAGAAACTGCCCATTTAGTTAATATCAGCTGGGATTTAGTACTTCTAAATAAAGCTGCCAATAGGGGAGATTTTCATTATAATTTGAGTTTATAATGTGAAACACTGCTCACTTTTTGTCATGAAATATAATGAAATTGCAATTAATGCTCTCTTTCTGTGAGCTACAAGGTCAGTTTGACACTGTGAATAGTTAAATCATCCTTGGCAGGAGTGTCTGGCATAAATTCTATAATGAGAAATTCAGATTACTAGCATCATCTGAAATGTGAGTGCCCAGCACTTAATCCAGGACCATTTGGTTTTGCACTAAATGCCTTTATCACTGTCATTAGGGATGCACACGAACTTAATTGGTTTGACTTTGGATATTTGCCTTTCAATTGTGCCTATTAATATCTGTTCTTTCCAATAAACAGGCATTTGCAAAAGCTTCCCAGCTCTGCTTCTTCAGCTCTTTCAGCTCTGCTGCATGGGCGGGAGGGACTCAGTTCAGCTGGCTTTGCACACCAATCAGTAAAAATGCATGAACTGTCCCTAAAGGCCTTAAACCACATTTCAGGGAAGAAAGCAGAAACACAAAATCTGGCCCTTTCCCCCTTAATGGTCCTCGGATTTTCAGTGATTGCCTAATTTAAGTCTTCAGCACTAAGATCATCCTCTGATACTCTGGCTTAATAAAACCTTCCTTGGAGAACCAAATTAGAAGTGCCACAAGGGACAGTTTATGAAGCAGAATGCTACTGACTATGAGTAAGGGTATTAGTAGCTGGCTCTTTGCTGTTTGGGCCACTTTCTCATCTATGACTTGTGCTGCTCTCCTGTACCTGCAGCACTCAGCTCAGTCATAGCTCCTGCACTGCTATGGAAAATGAGTTTCTCCACTGCCTCTGGAGCATCCCTAAAGACAGGAGCATCAGAGGCAGTTGTGATCCACTGCTGTTGTAGGAAAGAAGTTTGCTGAGCCATAAATAGCTACATTTTTCTTGCCCAAATGACTGCTGCTGCCACAGCACAACCTGTTGCTCCATCTTCCCAGCCCCTTTCACCCACCTGCCTCATGGAGGAGGTGATGCAGCTCTGCAGGAGCTGTGTCACCCTGCACAGAGGAGATGGCACTGGGAAAGGAAGGGCCAGAGTGCTCCCCTTGTAACTCCACAGCTTTGTGTGGCTTGGCTGCATTGCCATATGGGCCTTAATCATTAAGAATGTATGTTGGTGTACCTAAAGCATTTAGTCTCAATTAAAAAATGGGGTCCTCCAAAGTCTTCATATCTGTATAGTCTCTTTATAAAATGTTAGCATGTTTTAAAGGTTTGTCAAAGAGGCATGGAAAGAACCAGAAGGATTTATGTCCACAAAACAACTTAAACTCAGCTGTTATCCATACCCCACCCATGTACTATCTTGAAACAATTTGTGCTATTTCCTTTGTTCTGTATTTCAAAACAATGCTGTACATATTGTTTAAGGAATAAAATAATTAAATGTATTTATACACTTATAAAAGCCCTGTAAAGAATGCTTTGCATTTTTAATCTGACTCTCTCAAAACAGATGCATTCCCATGAAACACTGGTGTCCAGCCAATTAATTCATTCCTTAATATATTCTTTTAAGTATATGTCTAAAAGTGTGTGGAGAATGAAGGCAGCTGCTGACTAGCTCAGTGCTTCAGTGTTAAATTAGTAATGTTTTCCAAATATATTCTCTGTTAGATGATACCATTATATTGGATTTGTATGACAAGGTTATAGTAGCGGGGGGACTCCAGGAGTGACTTCTCTGAGGAGCTGCCAGAAGCTTCCTCCATGTCCAACAGAGCCAATGCTGCCAGCTCCAGGACACCTGCTGCTGGCCAAGGCTGAGCCACTGAGTGATGGTGGCAGCACCCCTGGGATAATGGATTTAAGGGTGAAAGGAGAGAATGGTGCAATGCCAACTACAGCAGCAGCAATGATGACCGTGGTGAGGCAGCTGTGCCCATGCTGCCCAGGGATGCCATGATGGAGCAGAGATCCACCTGCAGCCCATAGAGGAGTCCACGCTGGGGAAAGTGAGTGCCAGAATAACATCTGTGACTCCATGGGAAGCCTCTGCAGGAGCAGGATCCTGGCAGGGCCCTACTCCAGACCAATTGAGAGAGGAGCCCATGCTGGAGCAGGTCTCCTGGCAGGACTTGTGACCCTCCTAAGGAACCCACACTGGAGCAGTTCATGGAGAACTGCAGCCCATGGGAAGGGCTCACATAGAAGAAATTTGTGAAGGATTATCTCCTGTGGGAAGGACCCCACACTGGAGGAGGGGAAAGACTCTATTTCCCAAGGAGGAAGTTGCAGCACAAAAAACATGACATGAACTGACCAAAATCCACATTTCCATCTCTCCCTATGCTAGGGACAGAAGGTCAGGGATCAGGAATAAAGTCAAGTCTGGGAAGAAGGGAAGGGTGGGGGGTGTGACATGGATCTGGCTCCTCTCCTTACCTGCCCTTCAATTCCATGCAGCAATAGGCCTCTAAGAGTTGGGGCAGGAGAAAGGGAACCAGCTGGAGCAGGACCCAAAAACCAGCAGAAGATTATTTTACTCAAGACCGCTGTGGTTTCAAAGGGAACTATTTTTTTGCTGCTTGCCTGCTCCTTAACAAGCTACAATATAAACCTATGGGAAAGGCAATATGGTTTATAAAGTCACTATGCTATACATCAAATGTTCTTGATGAGACAGAGGGTCTTGGGCTAGATGGTCCAAAAGTGCTGGAAGCATGTTAAGGGCCTGTACATGTGTTTTATGGACCCTGATCACACATAGAACTAAATGTAAAGAGATGGTGCCAGTGAATTATTGACCTCTGTGGAGCAACTAGGAGCAATCACAGAGCAAAAGCAGATGTTCCATCTGTGCAAGTTCATGGGCTGAACTATGACACTTCTCAAATGTTCTGATTTGTTTTGGGGAGCTTTCTTTACTGTTCCTGCAGCAATATATTATGGACATTTTTCTGCTTGGAGTCAAAGAAATGTCTTTGCTTTGGTTTTCCACTTCCTATTGTTAGTAAAAATTTTATTTTTAGAAGTTTTTAATTTTTCAAACTCTTCATGTTTATTAGTGTGTGTAACAAAGCTGAAAGACTGTGGTAGCATGGTGAATACTTTGTAAAATACATTGATGTCCTAATCTTGTTGATTTTTATATGTATCAAAATGCTATGCTTAATTTGTGACTAAATAAATTTTTCTGCTCAAAATATTTGACTCTGAATCAAGCAATAAATTTAAATTGGGAGGATATGTAAAGTATAAATGGATGGTGTCTGGAGTCTCAGCATCTTGGTCTTGTGACTGGTAGTGATCCCCATAGCAACAACAATGGAACGCTAAGACTTCCTCCAAAAAAGAACTATGAAAATTTTGGTCAGAATACAAAATCTCTCTTCTTCTTCAGTGAAGATTTTTTCACAATTCCCTGCATGGTCATATCAAAATCAGTGGAAGAGGTAGGTAACCTATAGGTAACACAAGCCAGTCTTTGGCCAGCACAGAGATGTGCAGAGAGAGTCTCTAGGAGTAAAGAACACACTGCAGGAGATGCCAGAGAACTCTGATTTTCAGGGATCCTCCCTCTGTGGGTGCCTGCATAGCCAAGGAGGTCTTTAAAATATACTTGGCAGTATAATAAAAGAGCAATGTCTTGACACATTTCCACAGCTCTGTCCTGCCCTGGTCCCCAGCTGGAAGAGATGGGACAGCCCTGGCTGGAAGATCCTGACCCATAGGAAGCCTCCCAGTCCTTGTGCCCCGATGCTACTGTCCCACACTGTGCCCTAAAAGCTTTAATTATGCCTGTTGCTTTTTTGATCCAAACTCATCCAGAAGAGTGTCTTCACCCTTCCAGGAGCTGCTCACGCAGTGATTTGCCCTTGCCCTCTCTTTCCCCACCTCCAGAGAGCTCCCCGCACCTGCCTGTCAGCTTCTCACTCTGAAACATCCATGTGGAAAATGTATGGAAAAGGCAATACTGGAGGTACTCGTGCTAATTTAACCCATCACACACTGTGATCCCACAGGTGGAAGTCAGCACGGCAGGATCAAGTAGCTGCAGGCACTTTTCAAGCTGTAGGCGCTTTTCAATCACCTCGGGTACAATTGCTGCGAAACAGCAGGAGGCAAGATTGGTTTTACTAAGTGGTGCAATATGTGTTCCACTCTGGAGGATCTCACAGCATGATGGCAAAAATATGAATATGTTTTAAGTATCATCATCTAATTGATGCTACAAATATAATACAGATGACAGCAGTGGTGTATAATGCTACCTAAGATCCATGCTAAGGTGGATTTTGAAGCCATCTCAAAGTATTTGAAGGTCATAAACACCAACACAGGGAGACAAATTACCTAGGGTAGTGTAATACACATATAACAAGGAGAACTAGCATGCAATGGAACAAAGTAAATTTCAGGCTGCATATCAGGAAAATTTTCTCTAAGAGCAAAGTCTGTTAGTCTGTGGAATAGCCTCCCAGGGGAAGTGGTGGAAGCCCCACAGCCTGAGTCATTTAAAACTAGACTAGAAAACATTCGAGAATAATCCTGAATTGGCAGAGAATAATCCTACATTGGCAGGGAAATGGAAAAGATGACCTAATAGGTCTTTTCCATCTCTAGCTTCTATGATTCAACCAAGGTATGTTGCTGTGTGCTATGTATCAGGGCATGCCCAGCCCATTAACTCCAAGTTCCACTTCAAAGTGGAAATCTTGAAATTTTACCTTGGCTGCTGCTAACCTTGCCATTTCAGCAGACAGAGCTTTGTGCTCCTAAAGAATTTGTTCATTTTTAAAGCCTGCATAGAGAATGAGAATATGAACAATAAATTTTGAACACGTTGTGGTTTCTTTTCAGCAAGAAGGTTATTTTCTGTTTCTTTTGAGTTTTTTTTTTCTTCCTTTTTGGCATGGCACCATGAGATGCAGCCCTCTGACCAGGGTCCAAATCTATCTATATATTTCCACATCTGTTCTCATCATTATCACATTTGAGTATCTCATATATATAGCCTTGCATGGAGCTGAACTTAGGTCACAAGTAGGCATATATCTTAAAATGGGTAACTATGTGAGTCCACATCTAGCACTGCTTGCATGTGCCACTTAAATACATTAACTCCATGGACCAGCCTCTCAGCTTGGTGTAAGTCACCATAGCTTTCCCTCTAAGGAGTGGGACAGTTTTAACTCTAGAGGTGTGACTTCTGATGTGGTGCTCCTGAGAGGCACTGGAAAAGATCCTCTGGCCAGGTCCACCTTGCATCACTCACAGTGCCCAGTGTAAATGTGATCTGCCTGGAAATGGTCTGCAGGACACATCCCTGCCAGGAAGGCTCTGTGTTTCCAGAGAACTGCCAGATGCATCACTGCTTCCCGAGCCCTGTGTGGAGTCAGGGAAGGGCCAGCAAGCTCAGCAAGCAGAGCTCCTCTCTGGTGACATCCAAGCAGCAGCACAGCTCTGCTGCAGAGCAGTGGGGCAAGAAGGGGCAGGGCACCTCGTCCATATGCTGTTGAATGTGCTGTGATGTTGTAAGAAATTAACCTCTTTAACAGATGTCTCTAGGGACAGCTATCCTTCAGCTACCCCTCACAATTGGAAAGTGGCAGGAGAGATCCTGTGTCCCACAGCCCTGATTGTGTTAAGGTTTTTAAGTTTGGCAAAGAAAGAACAAATTCTTATGCTAGTGCTATGCTGGCCTTGTTTGACTCAATATAGGGCACTTGTTTTTCTTGGTGAGGCCAGCTCACCATGAGAAACACTTACCCAAGTGCTGTGGGTATTACTAAAAATTCCTGACATCAAAACTGGATAGCTTCCTAGTTCAAATTAGAGTTACCTCAAAAGTGTGTCTGCAAGGCTGTCTTATGCTCTCACCCCTGTGGAATCCATGAGCTGTGTGAGTGTGAGGACACTTAGCAATTATTTACAAGACAGAGTGTGTCATGCTGGAGGAGTGAATACCCTGATGTTTCTCTCAGCTTTCAGATCTGCCTTTCACTCTTCTCAACCCATATGTTTAACAAGGGATATCTGGCTCTTCTTGTCTTTATAGCACACATGGCTCTTCGTCCCTTTCCAAGGAGGCCCCTATATTTTAATGGCTTTTCTGAAATCACAGCATTTAAAGATCGGAAAAGTATTGCTTCTGACATTACATGAGAGAAAACTGCATGAAAGGGAGGCTGGACCAAATTAACATAACCTTCCCTTTCAGGAAAAAGGCATCAGTAGAGAGGTGTGCTTAGGAAAATATTGCAAGATCCTCCATTTTTCCCCTGCTTCTTACTTTTGTCACAGTCCCCTCTACTTGCCTGTCAACTTTCATCCGACTTTATTTATTTTTGAAGTAGCAGCTGTCCTTATTTATGAGATGCCTGACACCATTCCAGATGCTCTGTATCTAGAGGAGGAAGAAGGTAAGAGAAACCATCCCAGGAGCTTTTAGTTGAAAATACGTATTTTGCACCTCCTATTGTGCACTGATTTCGACAGGGAGTCAGGTGAGGAGTTCAAACTCATAAAGAAAATTTTGAAAGTCAGTATATTTTCCAGGGGGCCAGCATAAAAATTATGTCTGGCTTCCTGTTTCTTCACCAGATATTTCAATGGCTAATAAGGAGTTTTTTCAGCCTCCTCTAGTTTTGGCAGTGACTTCAGTGGGAGAGGGGTTATTCCAGCTCTGAGACCATTTGGAAAATCTCACCTTAAATAATCAAATATAAATTAGATATCCAGGATATTATCTGTCACATCCAACATCAGCTGCAAGTGGATCAAATTTAAGTCCAAAATAGGAAACAGTAATCTGGAGCACTGCTTGCCCTCAAAGCAAGCTTCAGTGCCAGCCATTGCCTCTGCTCTAATTGCCAGCTCAGGAGTGGTAACACAACACCATTCAGGTCTCTGGGCTACAGAATAAAAGCTTCTCCATGCGTTGAACTTCTCCATGCTGTTCAACTTACTGATGCTGGAAAGGAGCACTTGTTAATGTTGGAGTGATAACTTGCAGCTTTTGCATACAAGGCAGTTGAACAACACCAGCATTTAGATGTTAAACCACTTCTATGGACCAACCACACTTTTGGGTGTGAAAGAAATGCTTAAGTCTGTGCAGCTACAGACACTTTTTAAGTCTGGAAGTGGAAATTCTACACAGAGACAACATCTTTCCTAAACTGAGATGGGTTGCAAATGCAGTGTTAACAGCACCAGACGGGGCTCTGACAGTGCACCAGGGTAACACAGATTGCTCATAAATAATTTTAGAGAAAAAAAAAATCAGAATGAGCGTCAGACATTACTGGAGCAATATGTATCTGCAAAATTATTGTGCAGAGCACTGCCATCTGAAAAGAGAACTTAAACATAGGGTGTCCTCATTTTTAACTTCAGAATCTACTGCTAATTAGAAACTGTGAATGGTGGTTTCCATAACATTAATTTATTATAGCATGCCTTTATTAACATAAATACTTCATTGTTCAATGAGGACATAAAAAAATAAATTGACATTTTGGCAGTCATTCAATGTTTTTGGGATCTATTTTATAAGGTATTTTACTGATGAAAATGTGTCTTAAAGCCTTAGCAATATGTTTGGCTTTGGTATTTGGCAGCAAAAAAGCAGGAATCTGAAAGCCAGAAATGTCCCTAGAGCATGCATCTATATTCCTGCTGTAGGTCTTTAGAGTTCTCCTTTTACAGACAATTGGAAAAATGTTTCAGTGGCTGTTTTCTGATACATTTTAATTTGTATTTGAACAAATCTCACATTTCTACTGTCATGCATTCCCATGTTCTATGTTTTTCTTAAATGATTTTCAAGAAATTACATTAACTCTTCAAGCTGACAGAGTAAATATTATCAACATAAAAACTGATTTCACAGATATCACCATCTTAACTTTACAGGGAATTTTGTGTTGACTAATGGAAAAACAGAATAGGAAAATCACTTGTAGGCAAAGAAAATTTTATTTTGAACTGAAGTTTATGGAAGGCATCTTGTTCAGTTGCAGGGACTATTTGGAGATATGTGTGTATGCACATAGCATTTATTGAAACTCTCTGTATCTGGATATGTCTAAAAACAAGGACACATCAGATACCATCCAAAAATCATATTGTGAGTAAGGCTTAGCACTCTTTTAGAAGTTTAATATAATACAGTGCTAATAATGAATGACAAAAGATTAATTCTGCACACTGGAAGTACATTCGAAATTTTATTATCTGAGACAGTTTTCCAGTTCTTACCTAGGGCAATAGCTTTCTGTACTGGTGATAAAAATTTGCCTGAAAGTTGAGGTATATTTGCTCAGAAAAAAAAGAAATCAAGGAAGAGAGCTAGAACTTCAGATTCCTCAGAGTAAATGCAGGAAGGGCAGTAGGTCAAAAGGCAAGAGAGTTCATTCTGATTTGAATTGTGCATAGATGGAATGACTTGGATTCTCCATCACCCATTGGAAGGCAGATCCTAAACAACAGGTGTGTTACTTCTCAGCCTGGTCTGACATCCTGTATTTTCCTGAGCAAGGTCTACACCTGCAGTATACCTGTTCTTTTTGTTTGCCTATTACTTTAATAGTTGCATTTTGTGTCAGAAACTGTCGTTTGCCATGACATTACAGTTTCTAGCATCTAACTGCCTAACATAATTGGGCACTGTCCCTCAAAATTAAACATACAGTAATTTCATACTCATAAGCCGCACCTGGTTATAAGCTGCACTTTTTTTTTTTTTTAAAGTAAGGATCCATGTGCCACAAAGTAACAAGTCAGTAACAGAATCACGCGATAGCTGGCAGGTGCTCAATTTGCAAACAGTTTGGACGGACCGGCGAAGCCTTTAAACGCATCCCCAGGTGCCCTCCCTGTGCCGCAGGCCCCTGCACTCCCGCCCCAGCACTGGCTGCCATGGCTCCCCGCCTGCTCAGCAGCAGCGGTGGCTCGCCATCTGCTCGCCAGTGGCTCCGGCTTGCCACCCACCTGGCTCTGCAGCAGCTCCCCACCCGCCCCCTGCCCGTGGCTCCGTGGCAGCTCCCCGCCCAGCCAGCTCGCACTTCCGGGTTGGCATTTCACCGGAATTTGTCCATAAATAAGCCGCACCTGGTGATTAGCTGCACTTCCGGGATCGGCTCGATTCTTCAGTGAAATAGGTGCAGCTTATCAGTGTGAAATTACTGTATTTTCTTTGTTGGTTTTTTTCCTGGTTTTTTTCTTTGTTTTTTGTTTTTGTTTTGTGTTTGATTTTGGTTTTTTAAGCAAATGGCTTTAATGAAATTGTCTGGTTCTTTTGTTTTGCTGTTTGATTTCTGGTCACTGACCTCTGCTCTTTTCAGGACAGTAGAGCTGAGCAAATTATTGCAAGATCACCCTTCCATCTATTTTCCGTAACACAGAGCTAACCAGAAACTTTAAGTTTGTTCATAACAGGAAAGGAGCTTAAAGACATCTCTTTAATTAACCCAAATAATATCCTAAGTAATAAGGCATGTGCTTCCTCTTACACCTCTGTTACATCCTTTCCTCTCACAGTTCTGTTTATTTCTTGGACAGTGTATACTTTGAAGCATTTTTACTGTGTTTGGAAAGCATATATGGCATTTTTCAGTCTTTTAAGGTAAAGAATTATTAACTAATTTTTTTCCAGAAGTATGTGAAAAGGAGAGTTGGGAAGACAGAGAGGTGGAAGGCTATATCTGTGTGCTGGAGTGGCTTGCACACTGTAACAGATGCTTTTGTAGCAGCTGAGAAGAAACTAATAGAAACTAATAGCTAAACAAAGAGGTATTTAATTCCACACTACATATGATTGGACAATAGGGCTCTAGGCTTCAAGTCTCCGAATAGTTGCATGCGTTTAAGCAAAACATTCCAAGGGATGCATTACATAGAGCTTAAATGCCAGGCAGAATGATAACACAACCCCAGGCTCCCCTTTTCTAAAAGCCAAAGTAAGTATTAATACTCACATACTCATGCCAGCGGTGCAGAGGTGAGAACGGCAGGTGACTGGATAGGCTGCCCAGTACAATAAAGCCATTCTGAGCAGGAAAAAGCATGTCCCCTGGAAAACACTGACTGTGCTCACATCTGCTCAGCTTCCTTGCCATGGCTCATTGCAGCGGCTCATGCAGAATTCTAAGATTTTCCTTCTGTTCAGGTTGTAGCTTGGGACAGGAGATTTTGAGGTGGGCACAATCTATCCTTTACCTTTACTAAACTGGTTGCAAAAAATTGAGATGCCCCCATAGATGAGGTGATATGCCTCCTCAAACTCAAAGCAGAGTGTGCTTGGGCTGCTTTACTAGGCATACTTCATGAAGGCTGTTTTACTGGGTGTGTGCACCAAACCTCACCCAAAAATACTTTGTTCCTTGATAACACAGTTAGGCTGGCCTTACAGTGTCAATATTTATCAGGTACTGGATCTCCTCAGCTCCAGAAAAGACTGTTTTATCTAAGTACTGCACTGATTTTGAATCAGGTCACTTATTTTTATGCCAAGATGAGGAGGCTGTCTAACAACTCCAAGGAAAGTTGCTCATGCCAATCTGTGGTGTTAAGCATATTGCTGAAGACAGTTTCTGTTTTACACAGTCACTGAGCAGGAGTGAGGGGGAAAATGAAGAAGCAGAGCTGTATGCCAAAAAAAACTTTAATACTCTTCAAGGTATATGATCTGAAATATGTCATCATCATCTGTGTCATTAAGTGCTTGTGGGAGATTGCAAATCTTCAGGCAAGTGCTAAATGCTGTTTTCTATTTTCCTCTAAGTCAGTTGTAAGTATTCTCCAAAGTGTGGGAAATATAAATCTCATTTACTTATGGTAAGAAAATTTGTATTGGCTTCTGTTTCACAGAGCCATGGAATTGCTGGGATTGGAAGAAACCCGGGAGGTCATCTAACCCATGCCCAGCTCCAGCAGGGTCAGCTGGAGAACAGGTTGCCCAGGGGCATGTCTGCTCAGGTTTTCAGTATCTCCATGGAGATATTAATTTAAATAGGCTTAGCCATAAAATAAAACAAGCCACTGGAAAGCACAACACCTGCCAGGAAATAGGATGAACTAACAAAAGAGGGGAAACTACTGTGCACAGAAATAACATGTATCCTATTGTCGCCTGAAAGGACAAGGGCAGGCAAGCACCCGAGAACTGCATCTGTTCCTGTATGGAAAATCTGCCGGAGAAATATCCTTCATCTTTGAGGTGCACTTGAGATCCTCAAGTAGAGCACTTGAATGTAATCCCCTGACAGAAAGCCTGGAAATGGCCAAGATCCTAGAGAAGGCAGGAATGTTCTCATCAGTGTTTCTCATTAGGATGGCACGTTGCTCTCAAGAGCTCCTGTGCCATGTCTGCCCTCTCACAGAAGATGTTTCCTCTCCCTTATCTTGGGCCAGCAGCAGGAACCTCTCACAAACAAGAGCAGGGCAGTGGGCAGAGGAAGGGACTGCAGCTGAGCAGAAGATACGGTGGTGTTGACAAGGTCTGCAAGGTCTGTGCTGCAGCTCAAGGCTGGAACCTTGTCTGTTGCTCCCTGCATGAGGATTTTGCTGTGCAGCAGCCTAGCTCTGGAAATGAGCATCCTTGCAATGCCCTTTGCATGCAGCAATCACAGAAATCCCACTGTACCCTGAACAAGTCCTTCAAACAAGAACAATCACATGTTTGAGTGTTTTGGGGTTTGGTTTCTTTTATAATCAGAATGTAAAGGTCTTTTAGCAATAATTCTTTGTGAAAGGCATTTTCTTAGGAGAAAATTCTTCTTGCATTTTACTAGAATAGAAATCATCTAAAAGTACATGATTTCACATTTCTGCAGAAATACAATCTAATGTTACAAATAACTTCATGGAATCAATTATTTGGGGAGCAAAGTCTGCATGAGGACACACAAATTGTAACAAGCACAAATCCTGAGTTATGTGAGTGAATAGCTTGTGACACTGGACTATAAAAATGTGAGTTGACTAAATACCTAAATACTTTTATGGATTAAAATCAATAAAATTATTGACTTTTAAATTGTACAGGCTGGCAGTTGACATTTAAGCAGAATGCCAGGATCCCATTATGTCTGAAGAATATCTTCTAGTTGGAAAAGTGGCATCCATGGCATGATGCTTTCTACCTGAAAGAAAGAATTACTAAAGGGGGAATAGAAAAGCCCTCTCTGTCAAAGTCATGAAAGAAGGGCAGCATTTCAATGGAAAATAATATCAAAATGGTTAAAAAAGCACTAAATTTTTTCCATCATACAGATTTCAGTAATCATGAATCATACTATTGTACAAACACACATCTGGCATTATTTCTTTCAGTACTGACTGCCTGCATATGTTTGAGTATGACACTGTGCTTGTCAAAGGTCCTCAAATTTTTTATAACACATCAGTTTAGTGACAGCACAATTGTCTAAAGAATAAGCATAATTAACACCGGCATGTTTACTATTGTTTTGTGATTGCCTTCTATTACAATAAGATCTTAAGAAATCATGACAACACTAACAATCATAATTACCAGCTTAGCTGGACACACTACAATTGTTGGACCAGAGAGAGATCACTTCCAGGTGGGACAGGGGATTGCATTTCTTGCTGACTCTGGGTGAAGAAAATTGAGGTTGCACATGTTTCAGAAACGTTACATATAAAACTATAGCGAATTTTCTGAAATAATGCTGAAACCAAACGTCTTTGCAAGTCCATGTTTTTAACAAATATGAGAAGGCATTAGTGGTAACTTCTGTAAACATATTATGTTACTCTTTACACAATGACACCACAAAAAGGTGGAATAACTCTACCCTCAACAGAGGCACTATGCAATACTTCACTAAACAGGTTCCCTGGAATTGTTCTGGAAACTTCTTAATTATCAACAAGGACAAGGGTAACTAGAGGACTTACAGGCCACTTCAAGGAATATACCCAGTTCCTATTTTAGAGTCAGTTTTAGTACCAGACTTCTGGGTAAGGGGGACTATGGGTAAAATATAAACCTCATGGCCAGAAGTCATAGCAAATGAAATAGCTTAGAGGGTGAAGGAGCAAGATGGAAATGATGAAATCCTTTTCATAATATTTTTTATAAATGTACTTCTATCGAACACAAATTATGAGATCAGTAGGGATAACTGGCAGCTTCTTAGTGCATGAAAACATTCAGGTTTCTCTTGGTGGCCCAGGGGGAAGCTGGAAGGGAGTGAGAACACCAAGGAAAGACCTCTTGCTCTCAGAGGCACACAGGAATGGGGGTTGTGAAAAAGCTCTCTTTTTCCCCTTTTTTCTCCATGTATTTGGAGCACAGGCCTTTCAGGCCTTTCAGTCTCAGCCTTCTGCTGTGCATGTGGCCCTTCTATATCTTCTATATCTTGTGGCTTAACACCATATTGTCCCTTCCTGTGTGTTTCCTTCTGCCTGGGCTGCTATCCACACCATAGGACAAAAGAGAAAAGGTATTACATGGTCCTGATGTCTGAACACCCTTTGAATGGAGAAGTGGAAGAAGTGTGGGTACATAGAAGAGGAAAGTGGAATCAGTAGCAGCAACCAATGGGGGCAGAAGTGCCAAGTCACCCTCCCTGTCCTCCTGCAGCAGCCCCTGCTGCTCCCCATCCCCGCCCATGCCCCTCCTTGTGTGCAGAAGCAGCAGAATTTGAGGGAAACATACACACACTGACACACTGGCTCAGCATAACCCTGTCTTCTCAGGAAGACTACACTCTTGGCAGGCACCTTCTTCTGTGGCACAGAACAGCATTGCCTGGTGAGTTTCTCACAGTCTGAGAGTCCTTCAGGAGTGATGCACCAGTCTGTATCCAAAGAGCAGCAATCCAAAAATCATGTTCCTTCACTTGTTCAAGGAGCGTGGATATGAGCTGTAGCTTGTCTGCTGGGCAAGTACCTTCAATGTTCTGTTTCCTGTCTTGGTTTTCTTCTGCCAAGTCTATTCAGACTGCTGTGCTTCTGAGTCAGGGACTGTGTGTCAGCTGGTTCAGGCTCGGATAGCATGGGAAGAAAAAGGCTTGAATAAAATACAGACATAGCATGTAGAGGTGGTGGATCCCTCCTTGTCACCAGTCAGAAATGGGGTCAATCAGCTGGAGTCATTCCAAGTTTAGGAGATGAAAGTAAGAATTAATCAGTCACTGAGATAACAGGGATTTATCTACTATAAGAAGAGGAAAAAGCCTCTTGAAGTAGATCCTGATTGCCACAACAAGGTAGAAAACTTGGGTGTGATGAGTTCCCATCACAGGCTCTGCATCAACCCTCATGGCTGCACTTTCAGGGTAGGATTGATTGGCAGGGTGCATTTTACACATTTATTTACACATTACATATTGTTCTTCAATACAAGAACAGCCTCTGCTGCGTTCCAATACCTCAGGAAATAAATGATTACTGCTGCCAGATAATCAGATAAAGCAGGATGCCTTAAGTAATGGAAGATAATTGTGTGAGGCAGTAAATCATACATACACAAATCAGTTAAAATTAAATACCCATTAACAACTGTATTTGGCATCAATTAGTCAATATCATTGTTAAGATACAATGACAAATTTAATTTATATCCCTACAATCTTCTTTCTTAACCACTGCTTATCTGCTGTCTGAGGATTACTGGCTTGACTGAGGAGATGAACACATGAACTTATGTATGGTAAGCTACTGTGCATTGTCCCAAGAAAGTTTTCACCCCACTTCAGTTTCTTTCTCCAAAAAAAAAAAAAAAAAAAAAAAAGTACAGATTGTGAAAACTCTGTGCACTGATGGAAATTCCTCACTTGGAAAACTTTCAAAAACTACACCCTTCACACTGGAAATCCTTCTGGACTGAGGAGGACAGATTTCTGTGGAGGCTACCAATGCTGGGCCAAAATCAAATTCTGCGAAGACAGGTCACATTAACAGAACTCTTTCAGACGTTGTATGAAGAAACATACCTGATGTATTTATGCAGAGAAATTTGTGCTATTACTAATTAAATCCAAAATTTTTTATAACTCTATAAAAAGAAATGTCCGAAGAGCAAATTATGGCGTTGCAGGAAGGGATATATTGTGCACCAGCTCCACTCTGCAGGACACAGCCAGGAAAGCTCCAGAAGTTACTATGAGGCCCCTATTGTCAGAGGTTCCTGAAAGTTCCCAGTTAGTCCCTTCATTTTTGGAGCAGAAAAATTCAAATTTTGTTGCTTACGTCAGTGTGAAATGTCTCTTGTGCACAGTGCAGTAATAACAGCCCCTGCTGAGCCACAGCTTCATTAATTGCCTGCAGGCTTTTAGATTTTATTTGTACAGTTTTGTAAATGTTTTTAATAAACCTGAAGGTCTGATTCTTATTGCTGTAACAGTATTAAGCAGACACAAGACATGTCTGTGTACCTGCAACAGAGCAAGGGGCAATGGTCCTGGCTACCCAGCTCTGAATTGTGGCCCTGCTACTATCCCAGTGCATCCATCTACTTCTGCCTCTATCAATTTTATATGTCTCTGTATCTATCTATCTACCTACCTACCTACCTAGCTATCTTTACCATCTCTATCTATATCTAACCTACATGTATGTATAAATACATTGCCACTACCATGGTAATGGTAAAAAATTGGTTTGCAAAAGCAAGTGTGGCTGTGCCCCTGCAATGCTGAGCTCAGGTCTGTTAGGTCTCAGGAAAGGTCTAGACAAAGAGGTCAAGCAAAAATATGTTGCTCCAATGGCTCCTTAAACACCTCTATGCCTGAATGTTGTTTCACACCCCAAAGATGTGGTTTTTGACAGGCTAGTTTTAGATACACAAATGTAAGCACATGAAATGCAGCACAGCCAGGCCACTTGTTTTCCTGAGGAAAAGCAAGGGGTATATATGAATGGTTACTTGTCACGGCAGGGTGCTGGTGGTCGGAGCGCCGTGACCTTACCAGAGAAGCATCCTGAGAAGGATGTCCTGGTAGCACAGGCATGTCTGCGCTCCTGGGTGAGTGATTTCAGCTCTTCTGTGAACCCACTTCAGGTGACACTGAATAGAGAGACAGGAGTCTAGCATGATGTTCCATGGAGAAGTTCACTGAGCTTCTGCCACAAAGGGAACCAGAGACCCTTCCAATCCCTGATATCATCCCCACCACAGGCTGCAGCTCCAACTTTGATGGCCACTCAGAGTGGGTGACTATGGTGACATCCACTCCGGTGTCCATCATTCCTGCGTGGTGGATCTTTTCCCCCTTACAGAACAAGCCACACTCTATGATTGGCTTATTAGAGCCCAAAATCTGCACCCACATAACCATAGGTTGAGAGGAACCTGCTCTGATTAGTCTTGAGGCGAAAGGAAAACTTGTACAATCAGTGTGCCCTGAATGGTTGTTCAGTGCAGCAGAAGGAGATGAAGATTTTGTCTCAGGGTCACTGTCTGCACCTCAGGAAAAACATGAATCTAGTCAGGTCCATTGAATGTATCTCTAATGATTAGAATGTCCCAAGGGCCATCTGGTGGTCCACACTGTTCTGTTGGTATTTGGTGCAGGCACTTAGCTGTAAAATCAATTGACAGCCCGCTTACCAGCGGGTGCCGGGTTCCCACTTGAACCTCTCCACATATGACGTCTTTCAGATGTGGGCCAGAACCAGAGCTGTCAGGGCTGGTGTATGGTCCTCCTGCTGCCCTGTGATGGCAGGCAGAGCAGGGCAAAACGGCTCTCAATTTAATGTCATAGCGTGGGACCACTCTGTGCTCTGCTGGGAGCTTCCTGGGCGCTCCTGGTAAGATCATTGCCATTGGGGCCATGGATGGTGTTTGTGACACTCTCGTATGGTCTGTCACTTGAGCCAGTCCTTTCAAAAATGACCACATTCCCCACAATTAAAGCATCTCTGATTGTCTTTTACCTCAAACACTGCAAAGGCTCCTGCTACCCCTTCCAGGATGTCCTTTGCCTGTACTGTGTTTCCAGTGGAGGTATGTCTTGTGCAGACTTCAACCTTCAATGGTGGGTTCAGAGTCCAGGCACAGAGCTCTTATAATAGTTTTGCACTCCTGATTGGTATTTGTCATAGCAATTTTATTTAATATTTCTCTTCATCCCTCAGGATTTTCAGTTTGTCTTTTGAGTGAAAATTTCAATCTATCTACAAATTTTATGAAGGACTCATATACTCCCTGTTTAATGTTTGTAAAACTTCGTGTTGGGATGGAATTGTCAGGGTTGAGGAGCAGAAATGTTTTTGCTGCGGTGGCAATGTCATGCAGTGTGGCTTCAGGTAATTGTTGGGCTTGATCTGTTGGTTTCTGGAGGTCTCCTTCTCCTGCCATTTGATCAATTGATAAATTTGTTTATTGGCATCTTTTGCATAGGTGTTGCATAGTGTTTTTAGATGCCTTTTCCATTCCCTCTCCCACAGCATATATTCAGCTAGGGAAAGGAGGCAGTTAATGATATTTTTGATGTCATGTGGGACCAAACATGGCCAGAGAAAGTGGCTTCCAATAGGTTGTTAAAATAATATGAACCTCAACCACCCTCCTTGGCTGCCTTGCAGAGTTCTTTAAGCTTCCAACAGGGGAGGGGCTCCCAGGAATTGGGTGCGGTTGACATACTCCCCCACTTACAAACAATTGGGAAGGCTGAGATTTTGTTAGCCAATTGCCAGTCTCCTTCCTGGGTGGCCTCCCTATGAGTTTTGCCCAGCAGTCCTGGGACTCAGGGTTGGAATCTCAGTCCAAGGAATCGCTACTCTCATCCTCCAAAGAGGCTGTAGGGCACTTGACTATAGGGCAGGGCCTTTTTGGGCAGACTGATGGTGGTGGGTGGCAGTGGAGGCCAAGATGACCTCCTTCCGGTCACCATCACTGCCGCTTCCGGTTCCAGTGCGGGGAATTGGGTCAGTGGGGGAGGAGCCGACAGTGACAGGAGGAGGAGAAAGGATGAAGTCCACAGCAGGGAGGGGTTTCCCAGTGGAAAGGAGGGGTCCGAACACAGTTACACCCATCAACACAGTGGGGGGCAGAGCCAGGTATGATGGAGGGCATGGGAAAACAAGGAAGAGATGCAGGGAAAGTGGCCATTTTGCAGTGGAAGGGCAGGAAAATTTGGAAATGAGGGAGGCAAAACAATGGGGCTGGCCACACTACCAAAGCCATTTTGTAGGGCAGCAACAGAGGATGAAACTGGGTATGTGGGCATTGGTAGGAAGTTGAGGGAAAGGTCCAGGGCACCATGGCCAGTGCTGCCTTGGTGAAAGGAGAGAGGAGATTGGAAGGTGTCAGGGAGTCAGAAGCAGCCTTGCGCATCATAGTGACAACTGCCTGCTGATTGCCCCTCAGGTGGGGAAGACGGTTTGGGAACACAGGGAAAGGGGGGAATGGGTTTTCAACAGGAGGACCAAAACATCACCCAGGTGAGTGATTCCAGCTCTCTGTGAACCCACTTTGGGCAATGCTGAGCAGAGACACAGGAGCCTCATGGTGCTCCACGGAGAAGTTAATTGAGCTTCTGCCGCAAAAGGAACCAGAGACAAACACAGCTCCATAAGGTCTGACGGAGTAAGGTTTATATAGAGAAATCAGGGAGCGGGGTGGAACAACAGCCGAATCGGCTGAGGGCTCAGGGCAGAGCAAATGGGGAAGGACCAATGGGCTACAAGCAATTTGCATAGAGCAGGAAAGCACACTGGGAGGAATTTTCCTCACCATAACAGCGGAAGCTAGCACCTAAGGGCATTGCCTCAAGACGTGGAAAATTGACCTTTTCTCAGCCAGTCCACCATCCTTCACAGTTATTGATCAGGATCCAGTTTTCCATGCTGTGAGCATGGGTTCCTAACCCTGTTCTGGGTGCCCTAATGCCACTCTAGCACTGATTCTCTGGGTGGTGAATGCCAAGGGCTGAGTCACCACCAGACAGGGCTTCCCTCCAGTACCTTCCCTTGCAGCCTTCGAGGCCTGCCCTGACCTAGCTGCTCCACCCTGGCTCCCCAGCTGCTCTCAACCCCCTTCCCTACAAAATGCAGGTTTGTTTTACAGGAGGTAGATGGCTGTTAGTCACTTCACACTTTAAATAGCCTCTTCAATACCTTAAACATGGTATAACATGCAAAATAATTTGTGGACGCCAAACTTTGTAACAAAAGATCCTTACTTTACCTTGTAAGAGGAACCTGTACTAACTGTCAACTTACATAGTTTAAGCAACCAACGTGTAAAGGGTAAATGGAACAAGTCATTTGCAATTTTTTTCATCAAGAATTCCAATTCTTCAGTTGCCCGGGAGAGACCAGACAGGATTCCTTGTATATATTGTTCTGTATTACAAATTGACTGTTAAGTGTTTAGAACTTGCAAAACAATCTATTTGAA
This sequence comes from Sialia sialis, assembly GCA_009812075.1. NCBI lineage: Eukaryota > Metazoa > Chordata > Aves > Passeriformes > Turdidae > Sialia > Sialia sialis. Next base: position 7,314,641 of record VRYO01002297.1, read on the forward strand.
TGAAAGTCTGGCAAAATGAAATAAGATTGGAGGGGGGGAGCAGGAAGTTATGAATATTATGTTTTTAAACTGGAATCTTGTTGGCTTTCCTTTAAAGTCTGATACTCATAAATGACTTGACTGAAAGGATAAATGATATTTGTACTGCAGATTTGGATACAGAATGCCACCCACAGATCAAAGATACACTCACACACTTTGGCAAGCCTAAATATTAAACTATACTATGGTCTAAGAAGACATTTTACTCATATGTGTGCTACCCATGATGTAATAACAGTTAGATCTGAAAATTTTTTCGATGAAACATTTAAAAAATAAAAAAGCTAAAAATCTTTGACTGCAGTGAGTATTGCTGCTGAGTTTTGGTCATTGCACAGGGACAGGACATTGCAAGAACTTGAACATACCGGACAAAAGAGTCCCTGTGCTGGGAGAAATTTCACCTCTGGCAAGCTTTGAGTGTATGAGAAGACCCCACGTTCAACAAGTGGGATGCAAGTCAGCTGGAAATAAAGATGGCATGACAGCTTGCTATGCAGCCGTGTAATAATCAGAGGAGAATAAAACTTAGCCTTCCATAGTATTCACAAATTAGTTGAAACGCATTTGTACTGAATGTTGAATTCTCACCACATATTCTTCCAGTGTGGAAACATGTTAGTGCCAATGATTGATGAAATCTAGAGATACACAAACACCAAAAGTAAAAGTGGTTGATGTGCAATGACTGGAGCAGGATGGCTGAAAAAAGGAAAAAAAAACAACCCGAGGATATGGGATTCCCTTTCACATACAGTATGGATTCTTGACGCGCTCCCAAGCTGTCCAACTGGCTGAAGATTAAAGAAGGCTGGGTGGAAGCTCAGTCTCTGCAGACTTTGTCTTGGGTATTGTTTACTTCTATCTGTGGGAGCTAAAGCCACAGCAGACACAGACACAACAGTGTCCAGTTCACTGGCGCCCATCAGATGGAATGTAATATGAAGGTGCGTACTACTGCTTGTCAGTTTTAGATTTGGATAAACCACATGATGTGTGATGGCAGCAGGGAGTCTGTGTATACTTAACATATAGAGACAGAGAGAGAGAGAGCATTACAACCAGAACCAAGACTCCTTCTGAAACTCCTTCTGGCACAAGAATAGTTTAAGATGATTCACCTGAAACTCAGAATTCACTGGTGTCTTTTTCTTTTTTGGCAACACTTGCTGAAACTAAAGAAAAAAAAAATTCCAGTAATTTCAATTTTTTCTTTTGAAAGTAAAACCCTAAAAACTTTCAATAATTCTTAGCATAGATGAACCCCAAATACTTCTTGGACTTGCAAAAGTAAGGTGCAATTTTCTTAAGAACAGTAAGGAAGTATTTTCTTATGAAATTTCAGTAACCCTGTTCAATACCACTGTTAACCCTAGCTAGAAAGAGAGTTAGATGCTTCAGAATAGAATGACAAATTATTTCAGGGAAAAGTGTGCGATCATGCTTTAAATTTCCTGGAGGATAAAGGTGGGACATATTAATACATTATAAGAATGATCTCTATGTTCTTCCTTAATATCTATGCATTAAAAATCAGTGCAAGAGTCTGCTGAAAAGCAGCAATGTGGCACTGCATGGTCAACATCATTTCTGTGCGTATCTATTTACCTACACTAAACTCAAACTTCTTTTCATGCAAAAAAGTGAAGCACAAGGATGTTTAGTGCATAGGGAATAAATCACCATCCTTTTGTAAGCATTTTATTTACTATGTATTTAAATTTTTTAGACAAGATTTTATTTATCAAGCAGGAAAATATCATCTTTAATCACTTTCTTGTGAACTACTATCTCTTTATCTATTACTCTTGCAAAGTTTACACCACAACCAAGTCACTGTATCTGCCAGTTACTATTCTGCTTTTTTTTTTCCCACTTGTCTTTTGGCTCCTGAGCATAATGCATGATCCATCAATAAACCATTCAAACAATGATTTTAAGTTATTTTCAACAGATTTAGCTACCTCCCTACATAGCTCCTAGGTTTTTCACTGGTAGTAAGAGCATGACAAAGCCTCATTTTTTCATGGAGATGAGCTAGAATATATAGATTTGGAGTGCCTGAAAGTTGCTCAGCTGAAAAGGACCTGGAGGTACTGGTTGAGAGCTCGCTGAACATGAGCCATTTTGTCCCCTGGTAGCCCAATGGCATCCTGGCCTGTAGCAGCAACAGTGTGGCCAGTAGGACCAGGGCCATGATTGTCACTCTGTATTTAGCACTGGTGAGGCCAGATCTCAAGTGTTGTGTCCAGTTTTGGGTGCAAGAAAGGCCTTGAGGGGCTAGAGTAACATAGTGCCAGATTCTTACAGCTAGCTCAGTTAAAGGTGGCACTACCTCCAGAGTGGGACACATCTCGAGAGCAAGAGACCTGAGATCCAGCTTAGAGCTGCTTGCTCTACAACATACAAAATCACAAAACGTGCAGGTTGGGGGCAAGGATGAGAAAGAGGTCTTCTGCTTGGATTCTGAAACAATTTACCCCAATAGACCGACAGACATATAAAGGTACCTGTGCACTGGTTTATAAAAAGAGGAGGTCCAAGAGGTGGGCACAGACTGCCAACCAACAGGGAAAGGAGAGAGGAGGATCACAAGGAGGGGTTCCACAGCCTAGGAACCAATGGGGGAGAAAAGGGGAGGAGAAGAGGTCTCATGGACCAATGGGGCATCATGGATTGTGGGATTTCCTAAGGGGACGGCCAAGCAGGGGGTTGGCACAAGGGAGGATTGACAGGGAACATTCCAGAGCAAGGGGCAGGGTCAGGCAAGACAGACAGCTCAGGGACAAACCATTAACTCTGGGGGAGTGGAGGAATACTGAACAGTCAATTAACAGCACAACAAGTCTAGAGAAGGGCAATGGAGTTGGGGAAGATGCTGGGGCACCAGTCCTGTGAGGAGCAGCTGAGGGGGCTGGGGGTGTTTAGGCTGGAGAAAAGGAGGCTCGGAGGAGCTCTTATCCCTCTCTACAGCTGCCTGAAAGGGAGTGTAGCTAGATAGGGGTTGGTGTGTTTTCTCAGGTAGCAAGTGACAGATTGAGAGAAATGATCTCAAGCTGTGCCAAGGGAGTTCAAGTTAGGTATTAGGAAAAATGTCTTCGCTAGAAGAGAGGTCAGGCATTGGAATAGGCTGCCCATGGAAGTTGTGGAGTCACCATCCCTGGAAGCATTCAAAAAGCGTGTGTGGAAGTAGCACTTGCTGATATAGTTTCGCTGAACGTGGCAGTGTCGAGTTGATTGCTGGCCTCAATCTTAGACCTTAATGATTCTATGATTCTGTTTGAGGCATGATGGTGAAACAAAAACAGCGTTCCAGTTTTTGTTTTGGAGATACACAAGGTCTAAACAAGAGGCAGAGCCTGAGCAGAGACCTCATAAGACGCAGTAGAGGGACAAGTACAGATATCTTCAGTCTCATGGTCAGTGACAGGACCTGAGGGAATGGCCTAAAGCTCAGAGGGGAGGTTAATGTTGGATATCAGGAAGAGGTTTTTTCACCCAGAGGATGGTTGGGCACTGGAACAGGCTTCCCAAGGCAGTGGTCACAGCACCAGTCAGCTTGACAGAGTTCAAGAAGCATTGGGACAACACCCTCTGGCACATGCTGTGACTCTTGTGTGCTATGCAGGGCTGGGAGTTGAACTCGATGATCCTTGTGGGCCCTTCCAACTCAGCTTATTCTATGATTTTATGATAAGTTATGTTCCATGAACCTAAAAAACCTTATTTCTCTTGGTGTGCGGGCTTTCCAAATACTACCCCAGAGTAAGAGCAAGCCAGCATGGAGCTATTTCCAAATTACTTAACTAAGTAATTGCACAGTGCTTTCCTTTTTGAGTACTTATTTCTTAATTACTGGATCCAGAGAAGCCTGGGAAAAAAGCCACCAATACATAAAGCAGCATGGAATTGTACTTACTTATCTTGGGTCTGAGTTAACCCACACTCAGCAATGACAGGGAGTTCAAAATTTGCTTGTATGTTACCAAAAAGATAACACATCAATGAATAGTACAGTACTCTACCCCATCAATATGGGCATGTGAAAATAAGTAGAGAATGAAGAAGGTGATGTCTTACGAGCGCAGTAACTTGCAGAGTTTTAAATACATATCATATGAGCACTAGAAAAGCTGAGACCTAAACATTTTCATTCTTGTTTCTAAGAGATGGAAAGTAGGCTGTGCACAGCCAAATAAATAAATAGATAGATAAATAGACAGATAGATAGATAGATACCTTTTCATTGTGGTTCCTGACAAAATCAATTGATGCTCCTAGGTGCCTGGACAATCTGGTGCAGTGCCTCTAATGAGTCACTGGTATTTGTCCCACATTTGGAGAGTATCCCTGCTGTCTGCACTGGGGGACCTGCTCTGCACATCTGGGAAGCGTAGCGTGCCTCCCATTAGTATGGTTTTAATTGCCAGTTGAAAGCACACAGCTCCTTGCAGAACCAGACCCAAACAAGTGTCCGTAATATAACATATGGGAAATCAATTTGCCTCCAAAACATTAGTATGAGCTGCTAAATAATCTATTACAGCAAAGTACACAGAACATTAGCACATGTTGGGAGGAGCAAGCCAAGCACACCGTACCTTTTAAATCAAAGGGAGAGGTTCCCAAGGAATGGTGTGCACATGCAACAAGGCTCATCACTTAGACCTGTCATCTCCCCAGACATATGGCTATCCATGGATAGCATGGTTCAGGCTGTAACTCATTAAATAGGGGGGTTTTTTGTGACTGCTTTGTTTTACTTTTTTTTTTACTTTTTTTACATTACTGGACATACAAAGCCACTGGGGTGAATCTGTAATACAATAAGGGGTAAAAAGTTTGAGGCAATGTATGATGTTCATAAACTGCTGACAGGCACTACAGATATACCAGCCATTTTTTGTGGTTGTTGTTATTGCTGCTTCTAATCAGCTGGGGATCAAAATAGTGTAAGTCTAACCCTGGCTATATGTCCAGGATTCTTTTGATGGGCTGGTGTCATTTCTCCATCCCTGCTCCAGTCACGACCCTGAAAAACAAATGCTCATATGTAAGGCCAGTCAAATTGTTAATGAGGAGTTCATAGTTTCACTAGCTCCTCTTTCTCTCTTTTCTGGTCCATATTTGAAAGCTTAGTACCTTATTCAGTATATTGGATTTGTTCTTGTACAAGCACCCAGGGGAGAAAATGGCAGGGTACGTAATGAAAGAATATATACTGTCAGCTTTAAAAAACCTGAAAATTATGAGTTAAGCCCAAAAAAATCATGAGATCGGTGTGGAAGTTACGAGGGCTTTTGTCAATATGTTAATAATATGTTTGTGTTCATTGCATGTGATACCTTATTTTTGACATTTTAAAATTACTTTTCCAGGCAGCTCCTCTCCCCGTGCCTCCCACAAATGCTCAGCTCAATGTGTTTTTCTGTGTTATTACATGCACAAAGCAGAGCTGCAAACCACAGTAGATTGGTGAGGGAAAAAGGCTATTCTTGTAGTAAATCTTAACCCAAGCAGGCTGCTACAGCGTGCACTCCACCACAGCAGCCTCTGATTCCCGTCCATGGTTCCCGCAGCACTGTTGCTGGAGATCGGACAGCCATTACCTAAAATTCTCCCTGGCAGACATGAAGTTCACTAGGATGCTGGGAAGTGGCATTTCAAAGCATGGATGAAAAGGCAGATTCCTGTCTTCCTCAGCAGCTGGACAGGTGTTTAGAAGGGCTCCCAAAGAAGATATCTTGAGAGAAGTTGAGAAACCTGTTTAATGTCACAAGAGATGATTGTAAAGTCTGTCCTTGAGATACTCCATGTTTGTGATCCACACCCTTATTCAATGGCACAGTACTTGGTACAACCTGTGGGTTATGCAAATTAATATAGAAGAGTGCTTGAAATGAAAGCAAAGGTCCTCAGGCAATACCATGGTTCCAGCACTTGGAATGAGAATCAGTATCATGAGACTCCAAATAAAACTGAGAGTAGGACACAAAGCAATACATGTGGGGGTTGATCTTCATCAGCGTTCAACCAGGGACAGAACAAATCCTTTAGGACTACACTGTGACAGCTAAGACTGCAGCAGTAGTGTTCTGCACTCCCTCAGGATTCATGCAAAGGGGACATTTCTCTGAGGTGTCATAGGCATGTGCTGTTCTTTTCCTTCTCTGCAAGGGTGGCTCTTTGAAATCAACATATACTGGTAGTTCTTGACCTTTCTAGGATTGGCCATGATGGCCAGAGGCTGTGAGGCTGCCAAGCCTACACCCATTCCCTGACCTTGTGCATCTGCTGTAAGGAAAAGTCCTCTCCCAGCAATCTGGGTCCAAGGATTGTTTAACACATACAGTGTAATAAGGAGATTTCCTAATTTTTCTTACTCCTGCAGTCTTTCAATCCAAGTAACAATCGAGTTCCAGGAGTTATGTTATTAGAAAGCTGAACTTATTATTCTCATTCCTTTCATTTTAAAAGTTTAATTCATATAGTCCTCTACAAAAAGGAAGTTTCCTCCCTTCAGTTTAAAAATTATATAATGTGATGCAGAACAAATTACACAAAATTAAACATAAGCAAAGACTCAACCATGTGACTTCTGCATAATCCTGTACATCAGCATGTCCTGATAAGCTAAGCTGTGATCTCAGGTTTTAAACCCATTCATTTTAAAGACTAAGCATTTGATTCCTTCTCACTGAGCTCTGTGAAGAGATAACTGACATTAGTTTTCTTTGCATCTTTGCAGTTGCTGCAACCTCATTATTCTTTGAATTATCTTGGCAGTGAGTCATTTTTTAGGTTTAGTTGGTGCCATCTCGTCTGTGGAGTACTACTGTGGCAAGTACAACACAAAGAAAGGTCACAGCATAAAAGCAAGTCAGTCTCCATCTTCCAGCACTTGTAGGTCTCCTTTTATTTCATAATTGTTCATTTTCTACTGCTTGCTTTTGTTCCTTGGCAGTTGCATGATTTCATCCTGCCCATGCAGCTCATGTGAATGTCCTGTGAATGCTAGAAAAGTCCTCTTTCTTCCTTCATGCTGCCTGTTTTTACAATTTCTGCTGGAGTTCTGTAATTGGGGTGAGGTAACACACCCTCATGACTCAAAACAGCTAATCTCCAAATGCACAATAACCAAGAAGCCTAGTGTACATGGCCTTGTCTCTAGAAGCTGATTTTCAGCAATGAACTATGAGAGTATTTAAGTAAAATCCTCTCCCCATCCAGTCTTCCTTTAGAAAATAAATGTCTGATTCATGCAAAAATAATGTATGAACCATTTGCACTGCATTAAAAAAAAAAATCTGCTTGTTATTCTGAGACAATTCTGCCTTCTTCTGCCTGGAATCACACTGCTCTGCTTCAGATAACTCAGGGGTGAGCCAAAAATACATGGTGGTATTTGCCAAAGCATAGTAGCTAAAATTACACGAATGTCAGGGTAAAAATGGGAAAACGCAGCTTCTAATAGGCTTTAGAGCAACTGTGAGAGCAGAGCAGCATTCCTGCAACAACTGCTTCCCAGTGGCTGCTATCACTCCTGTCCATGCAGTCCCTGTCACTAAATGCTGTGCTGGCACTTGCCAGCAGCGCCTGCGGAGCGGTATCAGCATGACCGACCGCAGCATTCCACTGCTCTGAAAATAGAAATCAGCAGCTCTAGGTTCGTCCCGAGGGTGGGCAACGACTGCTGGCCATTGCAAGGTCACTGGGTGGGAGATGGCTCCTTTGTTCCCTGTCCCATGTGGTTGTGCTCTCTCAGGGATTTGCACTCCTGTTTCTCCTGTCCAACTCTGAGTCCTGTCGGGTGGGAGCAGCACTGGTTGGCCACAATATTTGTGAAGTGCTTTTTCTCATGAGAGGCAAGGATCTCTGGAAATACAAAGCATTAGTAATGCAAACTACTGAGTAGAAATGCTCAACCTCCTCTTTTTTTCTGTGTTTAATTTCCAGCTGAATTCAGAGGGTTTTCAGCATAAGCTTACGGTTAAACAGGCTTAAAGGCCACTTCTGAATTGTGATGCTTTCTAAACTAGGAGCCCCATTAATTGCTCATCTTGCAGAATGGAATTTAATTTATTTGGCATATTCTAAATCACTTTCCAGGAATAAGTTAAATTTTGATTACATGCATTCCCAACTTCTATAAAACTGCTTTAGCACAGATTGCTTTCTTCTTTGTAAATCCCTATTGGATTCATGAGTTCTTATTTTATTTCACTTCTCTTCATATATTTTTAAGCCTCTGAGGTCTAAGTTCACTTCTGAATTCAAATGGGTGAAATGCTGTTGACTTTCTGGCAATTCTGAAAGTAACAATTTTCTCTATCACATAAATTACCATATTTCCTGTTATTTATTTTATGTACTGGTATTTCGCTCACACAGTTTTTTCTGTACCCATAAAATTTTCCAGCTGGGATATAATTTTCTAATCCTTCTGTAAGCCCACGTATTTTGTTTCACCTCTTAAAGAAATTTAATATTGTCAATCTGCAGTATTCTCTCTTGGAGACAGATGATCTAAAGTTTTCTTCTGAGTAAAGAAATCATTGGCATACAACCCATTTGCGCACATAACACCTGAGAATGAGGAAGGTGCTATGGTTTAAGTTATTTTCATATGAAATCATCATGTGCAAACTTCTTGTAGTTGACAACAGAGTTTTCTTTTCCATGCAAGAAAGGAAAGTGTGGGTATCCCCAGAGTTCTTCCGTAGGCCTAGGAACAGAAGTCAGTCATGGTCTCACTGAGTGGATGAAAAAAAAAAAATTAAGAATTTTATTTTCTAATAGCTGAGAAAGTACAAAGCACTTTTCCCCCCATTTTTTCCCAGTGGAGCAGTGAACAGAGACCATGCAAGAACAAAACCAGAGGCATTATGTGTATAAAGTTACAAACTGATAGTAACTCATGTTACTAACTCTTTTACTATTGACAGATCAAAATGAGAATAATTTCTGTTTGAGAGGTCAGTATTTATGATGGCTTTATGATACAAGCCTTATTTGGCCATGAAGTAAATTTGCATTTCAATTTGTTCTCCATGGGGGTGAAGTTTACCTGAAATCTTTTTTTTTTTTTCCCTAACAAGAAATTTCTGTCTTAATTTTTCTTTTTGCTTCATTAGGAAATAAAACTATTTTATCACTCATCCTCAAGACTTTTATGTCATTCTGAGACATGTTGATTTGGAAAATCTCTTAGTGGTGTTAAATTTATTAGCCTGATACTACAAAACTGTTCAAGAGCATTCAGCTAGCAATGATCCAAACAAGTTCTTTGTCAGGGCTACAACTCACTCAAACAAATGAGGCAATGAAGAGGGTAGCAGGGAGAGTCAGGATTAGGGATGAAATGTTTTCTTGAAAGGGCTGCCTACCTCCACTGCCTCCTGGCACATTATAATAGGGAGCTGTGACCGAAGTGTTGAGTGCTGCAGCAGTGATACATTTGCGTTTCACCAAAAAATATTAGATACATATGGTGCCCTTCACTTTGAGACTTTACCCAAATATTTCAGAAACCTTGGGCCAGGATTTTTTTTCCTCAGAGAAGATACTTCACACTAGTTTTACTGTATTCATTCCATGGAAGAATCTCCAATTGTTCCGGGAGTAAGAGAACAGGATTAGGTCTCAGCCGGCTCCTCAAATAATTTTTCTTGATGGATTACAGAGATACTCAAGGCTGCTTTAAATGAATTATCTCAGATACCAGAAGCAATCTAGCCAGAACAGCAAGCAGTACAATACAGGTTAATATATATTTGCAAAAAGCACAAGTTTCTTACTTTTCTTTAGTATTTTGTATCTAACACTGGAACATTTTGCAATTCCAATTAAATGTAGCAATTTAACATTATAATAAACATTTTGCTCACTTAGAACCTTGAAAATGTGTTCCAGCTTTCAGCAGTTTATCTCAAGGCAGCAGTGCGCAAAACATAAAGATAATAAAATACTCAGTTTCAGGAGGTTGAAAATGCCCTTCAAGTTCATGCCTCTGTTGGTAAACAATTTTTAAAAAATTAACTGAAGTGCAATTTTGAAGAATCAAAAATATTTCACTCAGGGTTGGTTTTACTGTGTTTATTTATTACTCATTTATTTACTTAAAATTTATGTATCTGATCACTCACTGGAACGCCAGATTTCAAGCTACATAAAGTATTTCCAGTGGAGCGAAAAATGCACTTCTTTGTCTTATTTTTGTGTGTGATTCACACATCATCAAAATACGTCAGCAGTAAGTCTGAGCTGCTATCTTGGAGCCGCCCAGCTCAGTCCAAAGCCTCTCTCACCTCCAGCAGCTCTTTGAAGCCAAAGAAAAATGCAGAGGGATTTTTTGGGAGCATGGGAGGAAAATGCGTGGGACAGCAGAGGGTAGAGATTTTGGAAGAGGAGAGTGGGGAAAAGCAGGACAAGGGAGAGTGTCTCACCAGGTGGAAATGACAAGCATCCTGCTGCTCTCAGTGATTCCTTAAGTGCTGTCTACTGAACCTAAAAAATTACAGTGATTTCACACCTATAGGGTGCACCCTTTTGACTAAAATTTTGATCAAAACCCTGACATGTGTCTTATAATCAGGTGCGCCTTATATGTGGACACAGTTCAGAAATTTGCTCGGAAGTGCGAGCCGATCCGCGTGCCACAAGAGCAGCCACAGCAGCTGGCGCTGGGGGTGGGCAGGAGTGCCGGGGCCCACGGTACGGGGAGGGCGCCTGGGGCTGCATTTAAAGGCTTTGCCCATCCCTGAAAAAAGTTTGCAAATTGAGCACCTGCCAGAAAACCCCACGATCGTGTGATTCCATTACTAATTCATTACTTTGTTGCGCGTGGATCCTCGCTGAAAAAAAAAAAAAAAAGTGTGCCTTATAGTCCTGTGTGCCTTATATATGAACAAAGTTCAGAAATTTTCCAGAAATCCGGAAGTTTGCTTTATAATCCGGCGAGCCTTATAGGAGTGAAATTACTGTAATAACAATAGGCACTGCTCCCTTCAACGCCTCGGAAGTCATTGGGTCATTACAGTTAAGAAATTTTAAAAAGCCTTCTGAACCTGCAGCAAAGAAGCTAAACTCAGGTAGTCTTCCTGAAATCTGTCCTTTATGGCATGACTGTAGAAATGTACATTTTCTCCCTTGAGGCATTAAATTGTCTCTGAATAATACTGTTCACAGAAGGAAATCATCTTAAATGCCTTGTAACAAAGCAGTATTTGGCTTGTGCAGTATTCTCAAAGACATGTCGACTTTTTAGTAGTCAGAATATTAATATATGAAATTGCAATAATGATTTATTAATTAACTCAGACTGTCATCACTATTTTCTGTGGCTAATTTAAATGGCAACCACACTGGAGTCTGTTTTGTCTCATGCTCTCCCTTTCAGTAAAATCAAGCAGAGACACTTTGTTGGCCATCTGAGATGCTTTTATCTTTGCCTTCAAGGGCCCTGGGGGAATGGAAGCAGGGAAAGAATATGGAAAGAGGATTTGTACATCATGACTTTGATACTTTCCTTCAAGCCCTGCATTTTTTCCCTCTCCCTTTTCCTGTTCAATAAGAGATCAAGACAGAAAGCACACAAGAGGGGTGATAGACGAGAAAGAGAGAGAGAGAAGGGGGCATTGATTTAAATATTTTCCAGTATCTAAAGAGAGAACACAAAGTAATTATCTTTTAAGATTTTCTGAGCCAGAATAAGAGATGGATTTTTCAATCTATAAAATGAAGAAAGTGACTCAGGTTGTCATGCATTTACAGCAGTCATGTCTAATAATTAAAATCAAACCATGTGAGAAAGAAGTTTCAGGGAAGCAGTGTCCCTAAAAATCCATCTGTATAGCAAAAAGTATTTGCAGAAACAGGTGCTAAGTCAATTAATTCAATATCCTTCAAAATATTTACCATGCTTGACAAGGCAGAAAACAAGGAGAGAGCTTATCATGCCCCATTTCATACCTAAAATATATTCTTAAAATTTTCAAAGTGTTCCTTGTAGACCCAATAGTGATTCTTGCTCTTTAAAAGTTACTGAAGATATATAGAGGCAATGAATGCTGGATTATCAAATAAGTTCTACTAGTCCATCTTGGAAAAACTTCATAGTCTTCATTAAGTCCAAGTTCTCCTTTAATTTAACTCTGACAAGCTTTAGCAGAGAACTGAAGAGTGAATTAGGTAGATCAGAGCAGACAAGTGGGACAAGTAGGGAAAGCACACACACTCCTCAGTTGCATCCATAGGTTCCTAACTGCAAAGGAAGCTGGAGCTTGTTTTCAGTGCTTCATGTAACCAAGAGCAGAAAAAGCAAATATTCATTTTGGAAGAAGTTACCCAGTGTATTTTTCCCCACAACATTCAAAACTATGCTTATTTAAGATTAAAATGAGAAATGAGCTAACTGAAGGCATTGTTAAATACATGTGTAGTTGCTTTGCATTAATGAAATAACCTGAAGTGTCAGAGGCTGGATGGCACTGCACCATTCCTTCCATCTTTCCCCTTTAGGGTCTATGGTGCTCAAGATTGCCTCTTTTCTATTACATTGTCTAACAAAAAAAATCATAGATGGTTAAAGCATCCCACAGATTTGTACTTTGTCCATAACCTCTTCCCACATTGTAACAATTGGTTACTCAACTGTAAATCTGATACTTTTGGCTTGAAAACAAAGTGTTAGGCAATCTGCAAACATGAGCTCATTACTTTGGGCAAGGTGAAAAGGGTCTCTGATGTGGTGTACTCGTTGTTGGCCCCCCGATATTAGTCAAAACTCTGAGAGGAAACCAGTGTTTAACATGGTTTCTATTTTCTTTTTGTTAGCCTTTTTTCTATCTCTGAGTCTTTCACACTTTGGTATGTGCCACTCTTTTTATGTTTTGGCTTTTGTATTTTATTTTTTGGTGAGTGTGTGCTATGATTCAGACTTCTGGCATGTATTATCAAGCAGCCATGTCTTGTAGGGAGTTTGTGGCAAAATTTGAGTGAGGAGGGGTTTCATTTCGCCATTTCCCATACTCTACTTTTTCCTTCCTCTAGTGTGAGTAGTCTTCTCTAGGAGCAAACATTTACAGATACAATTAAAACACCCAAAAACCAGCAAGTAGGTAGAAGTGGAAGAAGATGGGCAATACTGAAATCCTGCATCTGTATGGAGGCAGGCTGAGAGTGCAGGGCACTCTTAGTCCTTGTGGCTGTCAAGTGCAGCCCTGGACATGATGGGAAGACAACTTTAGTTTTTCAGGCTTTCCCTTTGGCAGGCACAAAGTCTTAGCTCTTTATTATCCCTGCAGTCTGTGCAGCTCCTGCTCTCTCTGTGGCTCTGATCAGTTAGCACAGAGCTCACTGCCGCTAGCAGGAGAGAGGGAGCTGCTGTTCTGTGCTTTGCTTTTGCACTGCACCTTTTAACTTAGAAAAAACAAACATTTCCCTAACAAAGGACAAAAAAACTCACCAAAGCTACAATTCATACTATCTGCAAGAAAAATAACATTTGCTGAAAACAAAAATATTGGTGAAACCTGTTCAAATCTTCCTCAGGTCATCTCCTAGCACTTCCGGGGATTTTTTACAAATCAGACAATGCAATGCACAATATATTTTGAGGCACTTGAACAGGTTGCCCAGAGAAGTTGTGGATTCCCCATTCCTGGCAGTGTTCAAGGCCAGACCGGATTGGGCAATGAGAAACCTGGTCTAGTGGAAGGTGTCCATGGCTAGGGGTTGGAACCAGATAATCTTGAAGGTCTCTTTCAATCCATAGCATTCTCTGATTCATTCTATGATTTTACATTGCATCTCTCACAATGAACAGCACAAGCTTTCTTAAATCCTCTTAAAGATACACAAAGTGGTGGGAAATTCATGTATCTGGATAAAGCTTGTGGATTCTGATCAAAATCCTAGAACAAAGAAGCTTTTATTCATGGTTTCACTTCACTCTCAGTTCTGGGTTTTTGTTGTTTTTGTTGCTGGTTTAAAAAAAAAAGGAAACAAGCAAACAAATGGAAACCATGATGTGAACTTTGAATTGGAACTTATTTATTTTTATTTTTAATTTTAACTCATCTGTTTCATTATTCCCTCCGTTGCACCTTTTTGAAATCAGGTCTACAAACTAAGACATCTGAGGTTATTTTTTTCCCCTCACAATAAAACTGGGATAATAAAGTCTAAGGTCGTTATTGGACCTGTTAAACAGGATTACTGCTCCTGTAGACTTGTTACATACAGGTTCTTTCTCACTGGGTCCCAGGCTTATCAAATAGTGAGGACAGCCACAGCTGGCCACCTTTAGGTAAGCCAATTAGCAAGACATCTTTTTGACTTACCTCCAAGTTCTGCAAGCCCAGAATGAAGTCATTATTCTGGCAAACTGGGAGAGAGAGGACCCCAGTGTCAAAATCGCTCAACTCTTACTATAATTGGAACAGTCTGAGATGCACTGAAAGTCAGCAAAGCCTCAGATGTCTTCCATGGAGACCTCTCAGTGAGGGAGATTGCTGAGATCGAACTACTGCACGAGACATGACTTTTCCTAACTGGTTAACTGAGAGTCAGTGAACTTGGATCAGATGCTGGCAGTAGATACTCTTACACATTAATCATTTTCCAGCACCTTGAAGCACAAAAGCATGTAACTAATAGCACACATGCCTGATATTTAGGATATTAAAAATAGAAAACACCTGTGGTAACTCTGTAGGGCTTGGTTCCTGATTGTGGACTGCTGCAGTAAAGAGCACTGCAAGAGTACCGCAGTTCACTTTGGCTTCCAGAGGTCTGCCATGTCTCCTCTATCTCCTGCTCAAAAGTATAGAGTCCTGGGGATAATGGAAGGGTAAGATAAAAGAGCTAGGAGGACAGGAGAATGAACTGCACAGCTCCCTCTTAAAGCACTATTTTAAAAAACAGGTAAATGAGTGTCTGAGATACAGTGCCGACTATGACAAATCCAAGAAAAGCTTCAAGAAGAGTGTGGAGACTTTGTGGGTTTGCAAGTAGGAAATAACCAAACAGTTCAAGCTAGAAAGAGATTTGGAGAGAGGTCATGTCTGTCAGTCTCAGGTTCCAGACTGGGAATAGTTTGGACTTCTTCTAAGAACTGGGGAAACAAAGAGAGAAACAGAGTTTAAACGAAGACCTAGACAAATACTGCACATCATAGAAACAAATCATCAAAGAAATGGTCTTTTTTTTTCCATGAGACTTTTATAAAAGCACATTGTTTTTCAGCTGCTGTGTTTCCAGAGGAGCTGAGGGATGGTCGCAGTGCAGCACCACACCACAAGATGGCAAGAATCAGAAGCTGACCTCAAACCAGAATTCAGAACAATGCAAATGAATTAAAACTTGAGAATCCAAGCCACCACAAACGTAATGTTAATGAAATTGGGGTTGTTACAGAAGATGAGTGTTTCGGGTTTTTCTTTGCTCTTTGGCCTGTGGTTCTTCACACCAAATCTCACCTTTATGACACCTCATACACAGAGATGACAAATAACCTCTGCGGTACAATGTGTCCTCCTAAGCATCTTATTTTTTTGTTTGAAGAAACATGAGGATAATTGGTTTTTTGTCACTACTTATCATCTTAGTTTCTTTTTACCTGTCTTTTTACCTACGATTTTCCTCTTAATTTCTTTTTCTTGTCATACTTTTTCTAGCACTCACCTGAATTATAAATGTAATAAATTCTCATCTTTTTTAACAACCTTCTCAAGTCCCTGGGCTTATTTACAGTAATTTCATGACTATTAGGTGCACCATTTTGACTAAACTTTTGATCGGAACCCAGAAGTGCGCCTTATAATACGGTGCACATTATATAGGGACAAAGTTCGGAAATTTGCCAACCCGAAAGTGCGAGCCTCAGAGCTGCGGCAGCCAGCGCCGGGGGTGGGCAGGAGTGCTGGGGCCCACGGCACGGGAAGGGCACCTGGGGCTGCATTTAAAGGCTGCGCCGATCCTTGAAAAATGTTTACAAATTGAGCACCTGCCAGTAAACCCCACGATCACGCAATTCCATTACGAATTCATTACTTCGTTGCGCACGGATTGTCCCTGCAATAAAAAAGTGTGCCTTATTGTCTTGTGCACCTTATATATTGACAAAGTTCAGAAATTTGCTGCTGACCTGGAAGTGCACCTTATAATCCGGTGAGCCTTATAGTTACTGTACTTCCTCTGTCCCAACATTTTCCTTTTTCTCTCCAACATCAAGTGAAAGACTGCTCCTTTGGTCTTCAGGGGAATGTTGAGTCCAAGCTGAGAGCAACCACTTGTCAGATTGGTATCTGAGCTATGAAAATTCCAGTGGCCATTGTAAACAGCCACAGCACCATCCATGGTTTCAGTTTAGGTCTTTGGGACAGATGTTCATGCTGCAAACACAGCAGCCCACACAGCTTTGAGGTTCTTGGTCCTGCCTCAGTAGAGCAGTTGCATTAGAGCATCTCTTGCAGTCTTCCCCTGGTGGTGCAGTCGTTCCTCTGTGATTAGCAGCTATGCTGGCAGAGTCCACACAGAGCCCAGACACCCCAGAGGAGCTGCTCTTCACCCCACGGGCTGGACTGATGCTGAAGTGGATTGACAGGCTAGTGTTAGTTTGCACAGTTATAAGTGTTCTACAGTAAACGAAGACAGGAGATATTCTGCAGCCAGCAGGTTTTGCCAGCTTCACATTTTCGTGCAAAATACTGTTCTTAATGAGGTTGGGATATATGACCTCCCAAGGTGCTTTCCAGCCTCATTTATTCTATAAGTCTATGAAAATTACATTCAAATTGCATTAATAAAAACAAGGATTCCCTAGAAAGCTTCCATCACATTCAAACTAGTTGGTTTCTTCTTAATAACCACACTGGGGAATTTCTGAAGGTGCTGAGAGTGAAGCTTTCCCCACCTCTGCTCCCACAGGTGACAAACACTGGCTAAACCACCTTGGAGGAGGATGAGGCTCCAGTCCTCCCTGAGCCTGGCTTTGCAAGGCTGAGCTCACATTGGGCAGTGCCAGACTCCTGGAGGATGGAGGCAGTCCTGTGGGATGTCCAAGGAGCACTGCCCACGCTGTGTGTAAGGGCTGAGGAATCTGGCAAAAATAATCCCAAAGCAAACACAACTGGGGCGCTTCGAACACCTCGCCCCCTTTGTCAGCACCGAGCGACTGCAGCCTTTAGTGGCGTGCCAGCCTTTTCACATCGCCGGGAAGTTTCAAACAACTCCATAGCCATGGGAGTGCTAATTAAAACATTCAGCAGTTTTACTGTCTGAGCAGTGTAAATATGATGTAAAAAGAAAATTAAAGAGCATTTGCACAGATGCATACTTGCTCTTGTAGCTATAAAATCTAACTGCAGGAGCCTGGCAAGAGCCAGGAGTTTCTTACTCCTCAAAACAAGTTATTCAGCAAAAAATTAGACACCAAGCTTTAGCTTGGAAGAGTTATTCTTTGTTAGCTTTATTTTTTATTCATTCCTCCAAAGCCACACTTCCCCAGTTTTTTCTTGGTTTATAATACTGGTCACTCAATTTACTGCTGAAATGGGTTAAGGGATGATTTGAAACAAAATATTTGTTTCACACTCTTGAGGTCACAATCCACACACAAAACTTTTTTCCCTTCTACTCATGCAGCAGCCACTTTTAGACAGTGAATCCCAGTCACAGGGAATAAAATCCCCTGAAACATCAGCCACAGGTGGTGCCTAGGATAGGGAAGGCATTCTGGGGAATCTTATTTTCCAGCGTTGGTTGATGTTTCAGTCTGGGATTTCAAGAACACCAACTACAGTTGTTTACACTGCAAAGAAAGGAGCTTTTTGATCAGGGGAAGCTGAGTCACTACTCCCTGTTAGTTTTATCATTTTGCAGAGAGCAAGAGCTGATGCCTGATCTTTCTCTGACCTTTTATTCAAACTTTCTTTTCTACATTCCCAGGCTGTTATATGCTGTTCAACTATGTCTCTTTGATTTTCAGAAGAATCAGATACTTTTTTGTTTGGTGTTACATGATGTCATAGACAAAAGCAGCATTAATCCCATGAGGTTACCCTCCGGTCAGAACGGTTCACTGAGAGGATGAGACTCAGTCCTAGAGCTTTTTTCTGGGTCCTGAGCTATTTTCAGGACTGGGGAGAGGCAAGGAGGGGGGGAACTGGTTTTTGTTTTGTTTTGTTTTGTTTTGTTTTCCCACAGACATCATAAGACAAACAGACCATGGGTCAGGTAATGTAAGCAACAGACTGCAAAACCATTGCCAAAAATTTTAACCACCCAATCATCTCTGAAGGAAAAAAATTCATTTAAGTGACACATGTTAATAATATTGAATTCAAAGCACTTGCTTTGACATCCAGATGTTGTAAACTACCATATCCTGATTAAGAAAAATATTTTCTCGTCTTTCAGATCTTCTTTCCCTATTTTGATCCCAAATCAAGTTTTGGAGAAAATTTTTCTCACTACTGTCCCCTGATCACATCGCTGAAGTATTTCAAAATTTTAGGTTGCTTCCTATAAGGAAAAAATGGGAAGCATAACCACAAATACTTATGTTAGTGTCAGTGCTTATTATTGGAAGCTTAGTCCAGCCTGCTGCAGTGCCAGTGCAAGAATATACCAACAGATATGGCAGCCAGGCAGCTGAGAACAGCATCAACACACACCATCTTTATAACCTGGAAAAGACAGAGTATCCCGAGTAGGAAGGTGTGGGTGACACACAGAAATGTCCCCACTTGCAATTGCTTCTAGTGTGGAAGCTCTGGAAAGGCATGGCAGTCTTAGCAACAGGGAGCACCTTGCTTCTGGAAAAAATGAGAGCCCCAGGTTTTTGTGTTAATTCCTTTGGAGCAGGTACTGCCCTAGTGATGCTCTGCAGCACCTAGATGGTTGCTTAGCTGCCTGCTGTGTGATATTGTACCAGGACCTATAATTTTCCTGTAAGATGGCGGGGGGGAGAGGAGAATCTCGGGGAGAAGGGATTTAGACCACCGTACTGTAAAGCCTGTTTGTCTTCCACTACTTTCTAAGGGTAGAAGGGATAGGTAGCGAAGTTATCAAGTTTATAAAATTTTATTGACTGGTAAGATGGGGGCTCTCTTTTTGAGGGGAAGGAGTCCTCAGTGATTATGAAGCCAGTGCGGAGTTCCCTTTCCATAGCAGGCAACCTGTGTTTCCCCAGCTGAGCTCCGTGTGCTCTTCTTGTGGTTGTCCTTCCTTGTGAGGCTGGCATTACCCATGAAAGTGATAAGAAATAAAAGGCTGTTACATTACTAAGTTCTACTGATAGATAGTAGATAATAATAAGTATTAATGGGGAATGCAGTTATCTAAAAGAAATAGGTTAGGGACAAAAGGCTCAGCAATATTTCCAGTAGCCTGCCCATTTTTCTCTTTTCCTTTAAATATGTCTGCTGAGATCCCAATGTTATTTCTGTGACAAAAGATCCTCATTATAGTTTTACTGCTGTCATAGTCCTACTGCTATTTAATAAATAAAGCCTTACAACAATAATGAGAGTTTATTCACTGTCTTGGGCTGCTTTACGATAAAGGCACTCCACACACAGGAAAGCCTCCCAGTTCTCCTTCCCAGGTGGATAATCTCTTTTCAGCTGGGAAAATAAAAGCCCTGCTATCATCAAAAGTTTTTGAATCTAACAACAAAGGGAACTAACTACCTCAAAATTATTGAAATATGAGGGCAATAACAACAGCAAAGACAGACAGCGTCTCACCCTAATCAAAAATCCAAGTATGTCTGAGGTGTGGTCAAGAGAATTCAAGTTCTCCCCATTCCCAGATGAGAGCTGTAACCACAACTATATTCAAATTCCTTATTTATTATATTTTTGTACATTTTCACCTATCAATGAAACAGCTTAATTTTCTGGAATTTTAAGGTTTATGACGCATTTCAGTTTCTTCCTTTATGGGAAAGACACATTGCAAATATTGGGCAACATCTCGCAAAGTCTTGTCCTAACCTAACACGACTGAGCAGTGTGGGAGGAGGAAGTAATGACTTCCCCCTGACCTGAGTAGCTGACATGAAGTCTGCCAAGAATCACAGCCTCTTTGCTCCAGGGAACGCAGGAGCAACTCTTTAAGAGAGGAGGAGGGGAATGGGGAGGACAAAGGGGGGGCTCAGAAGTATGTCTCTGCCCCCTCCTGTGCTCCATGTGGCAGAAGAGAGAGAGTGGCTGCAACACTTAAAGAGAAGTAATAAATTCCTCTCCACCTTTTTCCCCTGCTGGTAGTTTGCTTGTGAAGGGCTGTGCAGTGCAGCCTTCTCAGGTTGGTACCATTTTGCAGTGCCCACAATGCGGGGTAGCATGTGAAATGCAGAGTCTTGCCCACTTAGAAAAGAAATGGGTTTCCTGTGTGGACAGAAGGACAGAGCTGTTAGGATAGAATTTCACAACAGAACAAAAATAAAACACAGCACTGTTCCAGAATTTCTCAGTTCTTATTCTAAGCAGCAATAAACCCACCTCCCAAACCCCAGTCAGGACAAAATATTAGCATTCCCTCCACTCTGGTTACAGCTCACAACCCTCTTAATACCTCTTGCTCTGCCATGAACTATTTGTATAAGAAAGGCTTATGTTTGAACTGGAATTGGCACAAATAATTACCCATTGGATATTCCTTTTCTGCAGAAATCTGATCTCTTTCAGTGCTTCACAAATCACAGAATCCACTGAGGACAGAAGCCTGTGTTTTCTTCTTCTCCAAAGAGAATAAAAAATCAGCAGTAACCCTGGCAGCTTCCTGTAGTGTGGCTCTCACAGCTTATTCCAGATGAGCCGAACATTAAACTTGCCATAAAAATGTTGTGATGGGAGAATGTATCTCACAGAGTACTCAGAAGTTATGTAGCGAGTTTTACCAGCATCACCCCAAGGTTGTAACCATTCCCCAGCTCTTCTGAAAAGCCAAAACAGCGAGAACAAACTTTAGGAAACCTGATTGCAACAACGACAAATAATATAAACAATCATCACAGGCAGCAAAATGAACAGAACCCAGCAGCAGGCAGAGCTTCTTGTGTGCTTCTTGAAGGGCTGGGGCTGATGGCAGAGATGCAGCAGGGCTGGGAGTCTGCCTGGCGGCAGGGAGGCTGAGTGCAGGATGTGTTTGGAGGGAGGATGTGTTTGGTGCCTGGATGTGTTTGGTCCCTGGATGCAGGATGTGTTTGGTCCCTGGGTGCAGGATGTGTTTGGATGCAGGATGTGTTTGGTCCCTGGGTGCAGGATGTGTTTGGATGCAGGATGTGTTTGATCCCTGGATGCAGGATGTGTTTGGTCCCCGGGTGTGTTTGGTGCCTGGATGTATTTGGTCCCTCTGGTTGTGTTTGGTCCCTGGATGTGTTTGGTTCCTGTGTGTATTTGGTCCCTGGATTCAGGATGTGCTTGGTCCCTGGATGTGTTTGATCGCTTCCTGCACACATGCCGGCTGTGCCATCCCGGTGTCTCTGCTCCTCCCTGTGCTCCCTCTGCCCGCACCTGGCTCGCTCCTCACCAAGCGCCCACCACAAAAAAAACCCTTTATGGATGGCCAGGAACACTCTGACATCTGTCAGTCTGCCTCCAATTCCGCTCGCGATTGCCAGCAGAAGATCTGCCCCCTACGGTTTTCTTCTCACTGAGCAGCTGCTGCTCCTTTATGGTCTATTTGGTTATGTCATCATTAGCTTTTTTAATGCGGGTAAGGAACCTTAAAAATGCTTCATGCTCTCAAGAGATCTGGAATTTCTCAAAAAAAAAAAAAAGTTCTGATGTTTCTCAAGCCTCCCTCCCTCTCCCCTTTTGAAAAGGCTTAAAAATGTGGAATGTTGTGGGAAATTACTCAGAATGTAATAAAAAATGTACATGTTAAAAAAAAAAAAATCTAACTCACAGCTTCCTTGGCTGGAGTGATGTCCCAGGGTTGGATCCAGCTCAGCAATGCTCTTTGGCCTTTCCCTAGTTTTCTCTTTCCAGGACCACATCCCTCATTTAGTTTCTGCTTCCAGGACCCTCTCTCTCACCCACACACACCACATAAATATACAGACACATACAGCTCTGACACACATTTCTTTCTGTGGCACAGGACACCCCCAGAGCTTCTTTTCCCTTTTACAAAGTTCAAGCAGTCCCTGTGCAGAGCACCTCCCTTCTCTGCTCTGTACTCTCCAGCTAGATACAAACAGTCCAAAACAGGGTTTATTTACTGGGTCTGCTTTTTTAGCCATTTGGACACTGCAAGACTCATTTTTCCTCCGAGCATATCTTACAAAAAGTCACAAAACCATTTCTGGAAAGTACCTGCTGTTCAGGTTGTTTTTGCATTTTACAATGTTCTTTTTATTACTGCTCGTTTTACATACACATGCTTATAGCTCACCACAATTTTTCTGACAGAAAACAATTGAAAATAACTTTACAAAAGGTCTTGTTGAGGACTTAAAAAATATTAAAATGTATAAAAGAGAGTTACTTCAAAGGTTTTGAAAATAAAACCAGCCCTGAATTTTATTGTTTTGGTAACAATTTTATCTTTCCTATCCAGAAGTCACTTAAAAAATTATGATGTTTAGAGCTATACATATATGAGTCATTCCCTCCATCTCTTGTATACCCCTAAATATTTCAGCTGTTACCACTCACCAAACTGCATGCTGTTTACACCTTTCCATAAAAAAGCAGAATATTTTTATAATGGAAAGATCTATCAAAGATGCTAATTACTATCCATATGAATATTACAGACTTAGGCTTGCTGGCTTGAGCATCAGGCTGTATTGAAAGACTCACATGTGATTCAGCAGTGTAGAGACGGGCTCTTCAAAGGCAGTTCAAAGCACGAATTGAGGGATGCATTTCATGATGAGACTCAATGCTGACCATGTAATAGGAAGTTAATTAGAGTTTTTGCATGCTTAAATACAGGCTTTGGTACCTTGCTTGATCATGCCATAAACGAGTATAGCTTAGATACATGAATAGTTTAGAAAACACTGTGTGCTTAAAATAACATTTTACCCTTTAAATGTTCTTGTCCATTTTCAAATTTTCCATCTCAGATGGCATTGCCATTGAAGGGCACAGAGTTGAGAACGTTCTGTCCCTGGGGCTGCCCAGCTGGGTCACCTCAGCTCCTGCAGTAACTCACATCAAACTGGCCCATGTGCCCCTTCCCACCATGGCCAGAACTTACGCTTGAGTGAGATTTTCACACTGCTGAATTTACACTCAACTGTGCTCTGGGTGATCCCAGGGCTGGTAAAGAGGGATCTCTACAAAGATGGTTTGACCCACCAAGTGCTTCTGTTTTGCCATGGCTGCTGCGAAGGCTGTATTGCCATCCCATGTGGCCTGAAGCCTGGGAATGGGAGCTCTTCAGCAGGAAAGGCAGAAGGCCTCCGAGCCTTGTAAGTCTTATTTTTGAATCATCTATCCAAATTTTGAAGGTACTTCTTCAGGTAATGCACACTTCTGGATGCCCCCATAAGGCCTCACAAGTCTCCCATGCTGATGGGAATTCTGAAAAGGATTGCAGTTTCTCTGTACTGAATTGTTTTTTCCAGGTCAATATCCTGGCACTATCCTGTTTTCCAGGATAGATGTTGTTCAGATAAACATCTCCCCTGTAATGCTACAGAAACAGCAGCAAAGAGAAAAAACTGCAGTATGTCTCTGCTGTCCTATCTCTATTTGACATGGATGTATTTCCAGAAGTATGTTGTTAGATACCAGCCCAACTTGCTGTAGGTGTGCTACCAGGATGGAACGAATTATCTGCAGGCAAAAGGGAGCCAGCACCTGCATGGCATTGTTTTGGCAGAAATCCTCTCCTTGGCACAAGGGACCTGTGTGTAGTCCAGAGCCAGGGAAGCTTGGGGATGAGGTGGTCCAAGATCACATTGTCAGTTCTGACTAAAGGATTTGAGAGAGAGGGATGTTAATGGCTCTTTCCAGTTTTTGAACCACCTCTCATAAAACTGAATCAGAGTAACTGCTGCTGCAGTGAGAAATCACCAAGGTGATTAGAAATCCTCTATTTTTGCATCTGCTGTTGAAAAATTCCTCCAGGAGAGGGTATCTTGCCAGGACCAGTGCCATATAGGCTGTAGTAGAAGGTAGAAAAAAGCAAGAGAAAAATACAAGGTCAGGTGTCCCAATATTAGAGGACTCATTTCAAGTCTACCCATATATATGAGAACAACATTTCACCCACTGGCTTCCTGATTAAAAATAGTTCCATCATCTCCTAGAAAGCTGCAGTTCCCTTAGAAGTTCCAGCCACAAAAGTTCTTTGCTCATTCTTGCTCCCAGGGCATTTGTGAAGTGAGTTTTAGGCACCCAGCTCCTACTGGCTTCTAGGGACCCTTGGAAGCCAAACTCCTTGAGTCATTTCTTCTCTAGGACACGGAAGAGTTTCTGCATTGAGTAGGAGTGCGTCAAACTCTGACATCTCTGCTCCCTGTTGCAGTAGTCCCTTCCTGGGTGCTGATGAGCACTCTGACATCTGGATACCAAACCACCAGTGCCATCTCCAGGAAGGTGTCTTTTCTGTCAAATCTTTCTGAAGTTCCTTGCAGGCTGAGAATGTGCACTAGGGCCTCATCTGCACCAAAAGCATCTGGCTGGCTATCCGTATTAAAAATATAGGCTATTTCTGCCCCACAATGATTATGAGTTGCTTACAAAATTGTGAGTCTGAGTTGCTTACAGAACCTGTTTGTGCTGATAAGCTTCTGTGCTTGTGCAGCAAAATAATTCTCCAGGAAATTGTGTCAGGTTTGACTGCAACTGACTATTTTAATTTCATTGAAATAATATTTGCAGATCAGAAAAAATGCAGGTATGCAATGAGGTACCACCAGTCTGCTACAGAGAGTTCACAGAGCAGTGGCCCAAAACTATCTTGGTTTGTTGGCAACACCAAGCACGGTTTGGTAGTGCAAGTCTAAATATGAAATTGATGGGCATTATTCATCTGCCAGAGCTTGTCACTACCATGATACACAGAAATCAAAACAACAACTCTGCATTAACATTTTTCAACATTCCAAGTCTGGGTTTTGGAGTTCATCTGAAGGAATGACAGTAAGCAATCAAAGAAAAAGGTAGGTAATTCTTTAGTTGCTTGTACTTGAATGTCCTGGAAAAAGAAACTTGTGGATTCACTGAAATCTCATTTTAGCACCAGTGCAAAAATTACATCCAGATTACTTCACTTCAACATTAATGACACTGGAGAGACAGGCAACATTAATTGCAGTTTGTGCTGTAACCTAAGAAATTAGTGATTGCACCTGCCCTTCATGAATGGCAGCACTCTGCCTGCTATGAAATTGCTTCTAAAACAAACACAGACAAAATTTACTGAGGCTGCTTGCATGTCAGAGAGAGCTCCTGCACATGGAGCAGGGAATTGAGCAGCACAGGGTGGTTAATACTGCAGCATTTGAGCTTTATAGTGGATGGCAGACAATCTAATGGGTAATTAAGCAAAGGGCTGTTCTACTACTCAGCTTTAACGAGAACCGTATTTCCAAAGTATGGAAAAGCATTTAGATATGATTTGCTGAAAGAATTACAAGGAATCTCAGTGCACACATAAGGACTGTGCTGAGATGGAAGAATAGCTGACCATTCCGTCTGAGTAAACTATTACATAACAGCTAAGCTATAATAAAACCCCGATTCCAAATCAAATAAGTCTCCCAGACTGCCTAAAATGAGTCACCAACAGCTTTATAAACATACAAAATACTTGACAAGGAAGTCTCTGATAATTTTTTAGTAATTATGTCTGTGAATTGTTCTCTGTTGACATCACTATTAGAAATGGGTCCCCATAAGCTTGCACTGCCTGTTAACATCTGCTCATTAATCACTGAGGCTTTGAATATTTCTTTCATTACAAGTTTATTAGAGAGTTCACACTGTTTGTTCAAAGAGATGTTTAATTAGCACATAAACAACAGCTGAAGACAATACAGTTTTGTTTTGTATGGATTTTTAAGGCTTCAAAGCACTCTGAACAAGACATGATTTCACAAGATGATCACAGGTGAAGAAATACCTGTGCATCACAGAAATTTGCAAGGAATAGAAAATTATTTTTCAAGGATCAAAAAGGCACTTTCAAACCTTGTCTGTCATCTGAAGAAAACGCTGAGGTGTGATTTGGAAGCAAATGCAGAGCAAAGCAATATTTCTTAAGACACTATTGCAGGGCTGATATAGTGAACAGAAAAAAATAGCCTGAAAATGACCATAAAAAAGGAAGGATGTAATCAGGGACCAAGGAAAGAAGATCATCCCCAGGAATATGATTTTTGATGAGAGAGGGGAATCTGACAGTTACAACACAGTGTTTTGGAGGCAGGAAGGTCCTAAGTTCAATGGCAGCTAAAGTATCACCACAGGCAGTTCTCTTGACCTCTGTGGTACCTCAGTCAGCTAAGCTGTAAGACTGGCTTCCATGGAAATCCAGATGTTGCCTCTGAATTAAACTGTCCTGAGTAAATAAGTTACCAGAAGAACTGCATATCTGAAAAATGCCTTAGCCAGAGGTTACTAAAGGGTATTACTAATGACAGACAAATGAGGAATATCAGAGAATGCCATATTTGTAGATACTTCAGCCAGGGATGTTTTCTATGTAACACTTGGAGGAAAATGAATAGAGAGTTTTTTACTTTTAAAAATAAAAAGAAAAAGAAAAAGAAAAGAAAAAAAAAAGAAAACAAATAAAAAGCTGCAGTGCAAATGCAGATGCTACCGTTTAATGAAAGCTAAAATGCTTTCAGGAGGAACAAACCTATAGTGGCATTTCTCAGTCATTTTCATAGGTTATTAAATACAAATGAAATCCCATGCAGTCTACCCTGCAAAACACACACCTAGGGGCCCTGATGGGCAATGCTTATGGAAAAAAAATATTTCAGATGACCACTGAACTTTTGTTTTGCCCTGGGTAGAGCATGGATAGATACCAAGCTGAAAATAGATAAATAAATAAATGAAACACAAGCTGCAGGACAGCTATGAAAGCTTCCAGCAGGAAATGTTCCTAGAGGTAAGCTCTTTGTCCTGATGGGGACACACTGGTTTGTGGCTCTGGTGATGGAATAGGGACAGGGGCTGCCTGCTGGTTTGCTTCCTCTGAAGAAGAGTTTTGGGGTAAAGAGTGGCAGAGGGGAAGAGGTGATGGTGGGTGGATGCAAGGAACAACTGCTGTGGGAGTCACATTTATCCACAGCTGAGCACTCTATGCTGTATCACAGCATGGCCATATATAGGACCTGCATCCTGGACCAAACCACAGAAGGAAGAAATGCAGTCGATGGTGATCATAAGACCAAAGATAATAGATAAAAATAAGATAACCCGGGCAGATCACCGGGTCTTATGATTATGTTTTTCTAGTCCTCCTTCTTGAGCAATTTTTATTCTTGTTTTTCCTTTTTTTTTTTTTCTTTTTGTATCTCCTTCCTTCAAAAAGCAGAGTAGCAAGAGCTTCACCTATGATGGGTTGCTATACTGGAGTGGGATGGAATTTGGTCTTTACACTTTTCTTAGACACGAGCAGCTTTGGTTTGAAAATAGTGTCTAGAAATGAACAGGGATTTTGCCATTTTTTTATTATGTGCAAAATGCTAGGAATGTTTAAAAGTAACAGTAACCAAAGTAACAGGGAATAGGAAATAGGAGAGACATTTATCCCCTTAGAAACAGCTTTATTCCCCTTGCATTTCTACAGGAGCATAGACGTTTTCTGTCTGCTTTGGCACAAGAAGCAACTTTTTCAAACATCAGGAATTTTTCTGTCTTTTACAAGGGCTGCATACACTGGATTTGAGAGCAAGAAAATGGACTTCAGTTTTAAACCACTTTATCAATGGTACCAGCAGGACAGTGTAACAAATATGACATTCTCCTGAACAAGACAGGTTGTAGAAGAAATACATGATTTCATAGCACACCAAAGTAATTTTTTTATTTTGTGTTGCAAGTAGTTCCTGCTTGGTCAACCCACTCATAAAAGCAGCTGAAAAATGTGGAGTAGGTTAAGATGAATGTATGTGTCACTTGTACTCCCCTGGCTGGGAGATAAGTACAGTTCAGAATGAGAAAAGAGGCGTTTTTATTGCAACAGTAATCCAGCAAAACCAGTCACAAAGGACCTGCTCTAAAGTCCATTAACATCCAGTTTTTTCACTGATTTAATAGGCTTTTAGTCAGACCTACTGCCTCTTCTACAATATCCATCTCCTCTGATCCTAGAGAAGATTAGTACAAAGCAAAAGATATGCACCCTGCCACCAAGGTCACGTACACTGATCTGCCATAGCATATGCCATAGGCAGGATTTCATGTACATGAGCTGACATCAGGAGCAATTTAGAGTTAGAGGAGAGTATTGAATAACAGCCTTTTAAATACAGCAATTATAAGGTCTTTGAAACAAATACTGGCGTTGTGATTTGGGGAGCCTGAGGAATTTAATCAGCCATTCTTGATCTAATTGCCAATGTGATTTTCACTCTATCAGATATGGGTTGTAATTGGTTTTGAAAAGTTTGACATATGATAGGCTTCTGGGCTCTCTCTCCTTTCTTAAATGCTTTATTTATTTTATTAAACAACTTTCTAAGCAGAATATGTACCCTGGTCTGAAACTCTCACCCTCCTTCCTAGGACACAGTGAAGTAGATGCTGAAATGCCGGGAAGAATAGCTCTGGAAAGCTATCACAGCTAGTAAGGTCTGAGGTTTTGATATTTACAAAGAGCCAGAAACCACTCTCTGCTAGCATCCAGTATTTTAATTTTAATGGAAAGAAAAATGAATCTTTGTCTTAAATCCCACAGTAGAAGGACAACTTCAGGAAAATGAAAGGAAATACTTCTTCCCAGAGTGGAATTCATTGCTGCAGGAAACACCGTAGTCAAATACTATGTCTGGATTTCTACAGAACTGCAGTGGCACTACTAATAACAACTGTAATTTCAATTTATGAGCTCAATCCTGCACCAATAGAGCAGTGCAGGATCTGGGCTTAGATCTGCAGATTTGCTGAAGCAGGAACGTGTGTTCAGAATTATCTGTGCAGGCAACAAAAAAGGATAAGAAATGCTGAGCTGCCACAGGCGTTGTGCGAGGCTCCAGCAAAGGCACTGAAATGTCAATGGGTTTTGTTACCTGCCTCAGGTAAAAATACTCCTTTTTAAGGTGAGGAAATTGCAAGCATAATTTCGATTCAGGGGTGATGCATCTCACAGTCTTCTCTTTCTGCTAAGTTCTGCAAGCTGCAGGGACTTCGGAAAGAGCAGTGAGCTGGTCCCATTATTTAGGTCTGATTATGGGGCTGAGCGTCTTCCTAAAAAAAAAAAAAAGGGCAAGTGCTTTCTGTCAACAGAGGAGTGCAGAGAGGGAAATGTAAGGAGGCTGTAAAGAAATGTGATGCAACACGAGCTGGGCCTGATCCAGAGCTCAGCAGAGCCAATGGAAAGACTCGTAAGGAACCCCGGATCCTGCTCCAGAGGGATTGTAACCACGCTCTGTGAGAGCCCAGGACCCATCTTCAGCACAGCAGGGCCTTGTCCTCACGGCAGGCAGAGCCAAGCCCTGTCGAAAGGTTGTTTGTTATTGTTATTGTCATTGTTGTTGTTATTATTGAAAGAAGTATTTTCACAGCAGTGAAGGTCAGCTACGAATGATGACTCACTTGCACCGCAGATCTACACAAATAGCATGTGCTAAGATTACCATCTGGTATAACAATCTACATCACAAGACACCACATTTCCTGTTACCCAGGGTAAGTAAATTTCAAGCATGAGGGAAAATTTTAGCAAGTTTCCCCAAGTACCTTTGCAGAAAGAATAATGTGGCTTATACAGAGGGGGGAAGAGAAAAGGGAAATTATGAGGTAAATGCTATTCCCCTCCCTCCTGCCCCCTCATCTCCCAAGAAGAAAAACATATTAAGTTTGCAGTTCTCATTTCTATCGTATTTTAAAAGTCAAATCTATGTAATGAATACCTGTCTGGAAGGAGTCCAGCGGGATGCTGACAGCCAGGCTTTTTGGACACTGTGTGAAATGGAGGGTGTACGTTTCATTCTCTCCATCCCTCTTTTTTCACTATTTATTTAATGTCAGGACAGTGCTGTGTGTGCAGCAGCAGTGGAGGGCGTTGGATCTCTACGGTGCTGACGATGCTCTGCCCGCACCCGGTGGGTCTGAGCCTGGGCTGGGAGCACAGCCGGGCCCGTGACAGCCTGGGACACCCCAAAAGATGAGGAAGGGTCCCTTCCTTTCCCCCGGGGCAGTCTGAGTGCTAGGGGTGTGCCACCCTTCCGTGGGCAGCTCCCCCAGCGAGGCATGGATGAAAATACAATGAACCAAACTGTGTTTCCATGGAAGACATGGCCTGGCTGTAGCAGCAGCTAAGAGTATTGTCCCAACCACTGGCACCCACTGGCAAAGAGGAAAAAGGCTTTCTGTGGCAGTGCTAAGCCAGGTGCTAAGGGCCACTTTCATAGCATTCAAACCCAGTGCCACTGAGCGTCCCTTTTCCTCCTCTCTCCATCCACTTTGCCTTTCCCATCTCCCCTGTGTGAGAGCAGGCTGTGTCCCTACTGGAAGCTCAGCACAGGGCTAAAGCCTCGTCCCAGGGTGATGCCTCAGCCCCAGAGCCTTTGCAGAGTGCCAAATACCACATCCCTCTCCTCACAGTCCTGGTCACCTCCCAGGAACTGGCTGCTGGCCAGCCTGACAAGGGACAAGGGATGGCTCCTCCTCCAAACAGGCTGGCACAACTAGTGGCCCTTGGATTTGGCAGAAGCTGAAAGAAAGACCTGGGAGCTGCCAGAGGAGAAACGGATAAGTCTTTTCCAGACAAAACAGAGGTGAATAAAACAAATAAATAAATGAATCTGGGCAAGCCACTGGATGCCAGAGGCACTGTACATGAGTGAGGTGGCTGGGAATCCCCTTTGGGATGCTGGCAAGGGTTTCTTTGGCTTCAGGGAGTTCCTGATGTCTTTTGCCATGACTCAGTACTGTTCAAAATCAGCTGCAGAGACAGGCCTCAGCAAGGATGAGGGAGATTTCATCTCCTGCATCTCCTGCTCACATTTCAGACAAAATCCAGGCACTTGGGAGGAGGTGTTTTTCTTTCTGAGTGTTTGTTTGCACACTAAGGGTTGCAGGCTGTGCTGTGGTGGAAATACCAGGAGACAGGGAGACAACAGAGCAAGAAACATCATAAAGTGTTCCACATAAATGAATAAGTGACCATAAGTGCCCTTTTTTCCCAGCCATGGGCACCCTTCTTGCTCTTCCCTGCCCTACTCCAGCACATCCTTTCCAAATTCGCCATCCAAAACTCTCCTTTCTGTGACTCACACATGTATTGAGCCATCTCTGGGGTAGTGTTGATGCCCAGCCACAAGCACATCTCCAGCCAGGAGAAGCTGGTGCTGCTCTGTCAAAGCCTGAGACCACAGTCATTTGGGGAGAAAATCCTTTTCAGTGGTAGGACTTGTCATGGTTTTCTCCTCAGCTTTAGTTGTCTGTGTCTCAGTGAAAGGGCAAAGATCAGTTCTTCCTCTTTTTTGGGTAGGTCTAGACCTGTTGTCAATGGTGGCAACACAACTGCTGCTGTCTGAAATAAAAACGCAATAAGTAATATAAGTAATGCAAAGATCCTAAATTGAGACCTGCACAGCCTGCTTGCTCACCTTTTTAACCACCAGCATAACTCTGACAAAGTTGTGATCTATATATGATGAAAACTGGCAGACCTTTGCACCTTCTGAATCTCCGTAAAAACTGCTGCCTAGTGGTGCCAAAAAGAGAGATCTTCCATTCTACATTGCCCATGTAGTCCAAGCAGCCTGAACATGCAGGGACTGCACCTCAAACCATGTAAGACATCAGCCAGCAAACCTGAGAAAAGACTCAATTGTTACAGCGGGATTAGAACAGGCCATGCTTTTTTCACTTTTTCTAAGAAGTTTTAGGAGAAACTCTCATGAGCTGGTAATATCCACAAAGCACAATAGTGTTCCCTGTCACATGCAGCGTCCATTAAATATATGATGAAATGCTCTGGTGCCACAGAACTACAACCACACAAAATCAGGCCAATAACACTTTTGCTCCTCTTCCTGTTTTATCAAGGCATGTGCTGACGTGAGACCTCCCCCAAAATGTCTGGACTGGCTGGACTGGACTAATGCATCAAATGGAGACCCTGCTCAGTGTGCAGCAGGGCAGTTTGAGATGTGACACGGTTGTGTGTAACTTCACACCTTAGTGAAAAAAAGCTCTACAACCCCAATTAGTTTTACATCTCTTCAAAGAATGATGCACTGGACACCACAGATGGGAAAAATTTTAAATCAGGACAACTGTAGGGATGTTACATGTGCTGTGAGGCTGAAAACTGGGAGTGGGTGTTGCCTTTTTAAAGGTATTTTCTTAGTTTGTAAAAACTTTGCTTAAACCCATCTCTAGAAAACCTCAGTACCAAGAGTACAGATTTCATTAGTAACCCTGCAAGAATAAAAATCTGACTTCAGCACTTCTGAGTTATTCTTAACATATGAGCCACTTTCTGGAGAATCCAAACCTTTGATCAACTTTATGAGAAATACCTGTGACAGAAAGAAAACATTTAATGAGCCAGAAATGTCAGCTCTCAAGCAATTTTATACTCTATATAATTCATATTAACCAACACAATTTAAAGTGTATTCTACCATTCTATAAATGTCCTGAACTATCCCTTTTAATATTTCAACTTTTTTTTTCCATTTATTTGTTTCAAAGCATGAAAGATAAACCCTTTTCAAATGTTCATGGTCTTTCATGGTGAAGTGCAAAACAAATTGGGAACAAACCAGCAGAACAGCACAGAGATTGTAAATTTCAAACAAATGAAACACTTCTGCGTTTTTTATTTAAATCAAAATTTGTTCAGATGGATAAGTGGCTGATGTTGATTTTGTGTTTTTTATGATTTGCTTCTTTTTTTAATATTCTCCTTTACTGACCATTGTGCTTCAGGACCCAACCCTGAATCACCAATATTAAGGAGGAACTTTAGAAAAAACATATTCCTTTGCCAACATCTTTGAGAAAAGATTTTAGACATTTTTACTGATTTTTGGTGTCTGTATTTAGGTGTCTTACAGTGCCTTGGTTTTTAAAGAATGCTGAATTCCAGTCTCCTGAACTGCACAACCATTCTGTGACTTGAAGACAGACTTTCCAAATATCTGTTTGCTTTTGTAAATCTTGATCCTTAGACCTTGAGTTTTGCAAAACTGTTCCATCAGAACGCAAAGAATCTCTGATTATCAGTTTAATAAGGAGTGGTAAAATAATGCTACTTTAGCCATTTAAAGCTCATGTAGACCAAATTCTACTTTTTTCCATTATCAGTACATTTTGACTGAGAAAGAACAGGATGTTTTCCTCATGCAACTAGACAAATGTCCTGGACAGATAAAATGTTACAACTTCCAATTTAACTTAGGTACTCAGGCAGCAGACAGGCTAAATCCAGCTGCTTTAAAAGGTTTTTCATTCTTTTGCAGTCTCTGGGCCTATCTGTAATACCTTATGCTTCCATTTTGTGAGGTTTCTTGCAAAACATATTAGCCTCAGTAAGAAATCTTCAATTCCCACGGAGAATTACATTTCAAAATGATGCTCCGTGCTAGTAAGCAATATTTTTTCTGGGCTTTCACATATGGCAATATTTATCTTCAAAGTTTTCCTCTTTGGCTTGTAGGCTGGTTTGCAAACCAGATGGTCTTGTGTGGCCTAATTGTAAGATGATTTGTTGTGTGATTCAGTAGCATTGTTTATTTGTACAGTGGTTTGATGGAATTTGTAAACTGCATAATATTGTTTTACTATGTTTTCTTTTATGACAGAACCACATCTTGCTCTGGCATTTGTGGCAGTGATTGTAATTAAATGTAGTTCTCAAGATACTTTTATCTCTGTTTGCTTGCTGCATTAGACTAGTAACACAAAAACTCAATATTTTTCATTTAAACAGTTAAATAAGGCTAGATTTGAAGGCTGACTGAATGCCCCAAATTTTATGTTAACCCCTCCCAAAAATACACAAATCAAGCAAATAAAATGCTAATTGACTGCTGGAAATCCAATGGCTATTCAGCAGTGTTAACTTCATTATTTACTTGGAGCTAATCATGAATCACGAAATGGTTTGGCTTGGCAGGAACCTTAGAGATTTTGGAGTTCCACCCTCCCCACCACAGGCAGGGATGCCACCCACTAGATCAGGTTGCTCTGTGCCTGCCTTGAACACCTCTAGGGACATCCCCATTTTAACCAGCCCTTTTCACCATGGCTTCTGCAGAGAAGTCTCCTTTGCTTTTTTGAGACAAGAAGAATGTGGCCATACTTGATCATTGCACATGATTAGTTGTATTCACACAAGTATTCTTTAGCTAGGAACATATTTAGGTTTCCAAGCCTATAAACAGATCTAAAGAGCTTTCCTGGCCTTCCTGTTCTCTTTCCATCATGAAAGGTACCTTCTGTTCCGTTTCTGGAGGCAGGAGGAGTGACTGTGACTGAGAACCCAAAAACCACTTTGAAGTGCGGGCTCCAAGATGAGGAATTTGGGAGGTTTCTTTCACTTTTAGAAGCACAGCTTCAAGCTAACCCATTTTAGTTAAAGTCACGTGTGTCTCCTAGCTATCAATGGTCTGTGTGACAAACTGATGGACAAACTTCAATGTCATATGCTTTTTCAAGAGATGTGAACATAAGATACAAGAAAATCAACACCAGGAACTCATGGCATTGATACAGAGAAACCTCAGGAGACAGGCTGCAGAATGAAGAGACAAAAGAAACAGATTTGTGCTTTAGCCTCTGGAAGCAGTTCCCTTACAGCAAATTGAAAATTTTTGGTATGGATTAAGAATTATTTTAGTACAAAGATGCTCAGCATGTAATCTCTAGTCAGTAATTTATAACAGATTTGGAATAAATCAAAAGAAGCACAGTGTTCTAAACAAATCTCCTAACTATTCCAGCAGGAAGTATGGGTGTAATGATGATTCACATTAAAAGTGTCTGATTGACCTTTATTTTTCATGTGGACATTTGCTACTTTCATCCCTTTATACAAACACATTCTGTGGCAGATCACCCTTGAAAAGATTTCAAAGGAATAAATCAGGATTCAGAGACAGACACGTACCACCAAACAACCCAAGTGCAGGAGGGAGCTGAAACTAGACTGTGATGAAGCTACTCCCACGCAGTGCCTGGCCAGCCTAGGGATGTGTCATCATTTTTTGCAGTGCCTTGAGGGAGAGTCACTGCTCCTACACTGCTCCTAAGCAGGTCTTTGGTAAAAAAACCTTCTCCTTCTGCCTGTTTGTCTCTGGACACGCAGGGTATGATTCCTGTTGGTTGTGGTCATTTTTTGCTGAATGAGATTCTTTCACACTGACATTTTCTCTTAGGTCAGACAGTGGTTGAACATCAAGACGTGTCTGAACACAGTTTGTCTTCTGCATCACCTTATTTCAAAGGGCCATTACAGCTTTATTCTCTTGTCAAGTTGCCACTGCTCAGCAGTGAATAAAGGCCCAACTGCAAGAGAGAAGTGCAGCTAAAAGCAGTTTTAAGAGGCATCTGTCATCCCTTTCCATTAGCTGGTGGAGAGTATTGGCACTGAGGTGTTTGCCCTCTTAACACAAATAGGAAGGGGCAGGGCTCTCTCTGGAGAGGCTTCTCACTAGGAATTTACACAGGTGGACCAGTTCATGCTGCTTTTTTTTTTTTCTGGGAAGAATATTGACAAGGCTGAAAACAGTTTAGATGACTATTTCTCACATGTTCATTCTTAAATTCCAAAGAAAAACGATGGGAATTGTTTCACTTGTGATATGTTGTAGCTGTATGCCAAAGACATGGGAGAAAGGCCTTTTCTCTGAAAAAAAGCATATTCTCCATTGAAAAACTACAAAGAACAGAACTTCACTCCATGGTCTACTTTCTACAGACTCAAGTAGATGTTGCTGTGTTAATGCAGTACAGCTCATGGTTTCATGTATTTCTTACCAGGAACACTGGAAATCGGCTTTTGTGTTTAAAATGAAGGCTGATATACTCATCTGACTATGACCACAACAAACTGGAGTGCAAATGTCTGAATCCTGCTCTCAGGCTGACCTGTGAATGATTGAAAAGTGCAAGGCAAATATACTTACCTGTTACTCTCAGAAGTCAAAGATATCTCAGCAAAGCCTGATAAAACTGTGCAGACAAATTTATCTCTGGGCTGGATTCCAATATCAAAAGGTCAGACTGAAAGCTATTTGAGAGCACTATAAGCAACTGAAAAAGGATAGTTTTCCCCAGCCTATAGTTATATATTACACCCATGCAATAAATACAGCACAAGAATTGGTTCCAGCATCAGAGAATGTTATTTTCAATGCTGCTGGATAAGATAAAAATGGCAGCAACATATACCAATTTAAATGATAATAAGATCAATTTCCTTCTCCAGAATACTGCCATGTTCATCATCTTTCTAGATTTCAAATATAAGCTCAAATGTGCAATAGAAATGCCTTCTTGCAGCCTACTGTGGCAATCTGTGTTCAAACACTTCACAAACACATATGCTTTGTGTGAAGGCTCTAGTAAAATAGCAAACTGAGCCTGACTATTCTTAGACAAATTACTTTAAAATCTGGTTTGTTCCCTGTTGAAATAGTTGTGCTGTAGTAAAGCTGAAGAAAGGGAGCTGGGAATAAGACCAGTCAGTTCAACTCTGTTGCCTCCAAAAGTAATTTCCTGCATCCAGCAATGCAAGTTACAAACCCAAACTGCTATCATAGAGTAACCCAGAAGAGAATGGGTCTCTGAAATTTCCTTCTTTCCTCCCTGGGGCCATACAGCAAGACTGCTAGGAATACATGTAGTGAAACTGTCCAGAAAGGGCCAAGTTACTTTGCAAATAGAGGGAGTGGCTTATAAATACAGAAAAAAAGAACCTATGTAAACATTGCATCCCAATGTAAATTTTAAAGAGGTCTTTAAATTTATATACATTTAATCTATGTATTCATGGATCTATGGATCAAGCATGACTTGATTTTTTTCTTTTTCACTATGTACAATCTTCCTTGCAAGTTGTGGGTTTAAACCCAGCTGGAGATGAGGTACCACACAACTGCTCACTCAACCCCCTCACCCCAGAGGAATGGGGAGGAGAATCCAAGTGACTCTTGTATGTTGAGATAAGAACAGTTTAATGACTGAAAATAATGTAAAATACAATAACAATGGCAAACAATAATACTGGCAATAAAAGCAAAAGACCAAGTCATGCACAATACAGTTGTTCACCACCAGCTGACCTATGCCTGATCCCCTTCCTGAACACTTCCAGGTAACTTTCCCCAGTTTATATACTGGGAATAATGTTCTATGGTGTGGAATGTGCCTTTGGTCAGTTCAGGTCACCTGTCCCAGCTGTGCTCCCT
Organism: Sialia sialis; assembly: GCA_009812075.1. NCBI lineage: Eukaryota > Metazoa > Chordata > Aves > Passeriformes > Turdidae > Sialia > Sialia sialis. The sequence continues at coordinate 7,352,256 of VRYO01002297.1, forward strand.
CCTAGTTTCTTTTGCTAACCTCTTCACTGTCAGAGCATGAGACAAGGGGAAAGAATTGTCCTTGCCCTAGGACTAAACTAAACATGACTTAGCAAAAAGCCCAACCATCAGTGAGTTATCAACACCATTCTCGTTCCGAACCCAAAACACAGCACTTTAACAGCTACTGAGAAGAAATTTACTCAAGCTAAAAACCAGAACAATGGGGAATTCCTCTCTGCAACCCATGACGTATTTTTTACATACACATATTTATTGGCCTCTGAGGATAAATTTCCCCTCGCATGGGTGAGAGTCGTGGATTCCTCCTACACTGCTTCCAGTGCTCACAGTGGGGGAGGAGGTCTGATCAGTGAGATTTGCTTGAACGAGCCCATGAGTATCTTGTGGAGATTAAAACAGAGCATTTTTGCATTTATTTTTGCATGGATAGCCCACTGTTAAGAGTGCATTTGAGGTCCTGCTTTGTGCACAGCCTGCAGATCATCTGGTATTTTACAGCACTGCTTTAAGGGACCAGGAACTAGAGAAAGCTGGAGGTTTAATGCTTGAGATCTCCTCCTCAGTGCTTGGGATACTTGCTGAGATTTTGACTATTTGATAGACACCATCTGTTACTGCAAAGCACAGGAGGAACTTTTAACATTAAAACAAGAGATAGAGGCCAGGAGAACAGCGAGGGGTGCATAGCTACAGGAAAAGTTAATTAAGGTTTTGTTAAGAGCTCATTTAAATTATGTCTCCTGACTGCTAATGATCTCAAAGTGTATCAGTGACTTTCAGTTATTCCCTGATAAATTCCTACCACCCTAAAGATCCCTCTTTTCTTAAAGCATGAGAAATGGGAATGGCTCGTTTCGCCATGGAAGCAGTCCAAAGCAAAAAGTACAACAAAAACTTGTCCAGTTTTCCTGTAGTGTTATGTAGGGCCTATACTTAATGCTGACAAAAACCTACTGTTGTGTTCATCTTTCCTGCTCTGCTTTCTGTGACCCAAGCTTGTGTACATCAGTTGGCTGTGTCTGACACTCAGGATCTGCAGTGATTCACCTCTGTGTTATATATCAGAGCTGGGTATCAAAGTGAAAAATGTCAGTTCATTTACTTATTTACAGTCTTCTGGCTTATTTTTTCCCTTATGGTAACTGAGGTTTCATAGAAGAAGCAGAGGAAACAATATATTTCAGAGTATCTCCAAATGCAGCTTTCTGTCCCAACTGTTCACAAATTGATCCAGACCACCTCTTTGAGAACAGGTTACACACTGCAGAGGAATGCATAACTTGCCCATGAACTGCTGCATATTTTGTCTTGTGTTTACATTTTTCCAAAGTGAAAAAAAAAAAAAAAGACTTTTTTTTTTTTTTCCAGATAAAGATATTTTCTGCTTTTGATTGATGAAATTAGTCTGCATATCCATGGAGACTGCCAACAAGTTTACACTAGGAGCTGGAATGAATCCATCAATTCATTTCATGTGGGTTCCATCAGATGGCAAAACCCATCACATAGTCCCATAATGCTGGTCTTTAAATCCCTGAAGAATGAGGTGACCTGTCACACTCCCAGCTCTCTGGGCAACACCTTGACGCACAGGGACATTCTGACTGTTTCCAAATGTCATTCCTATGAGTGGCAATTATATTTATGTGCCTTTGTTCTTGGCAGAAAAAATAGAAGACTGGGCTGTGAGACTTGTATCTGGCACACTCAGAGCAGCTCAAGTGCAAGAACTTCTGACATTTTGAGCTCAAAGTCTTATACACCCCAGCAACAACTCTGGTGATTAAGGTTTGGTTACAAACCAGTTGCAAAGATTGGACCTAACAGAATTTCATAAAAGTGATTCAGGTTTGAACACTACTTCAGAGCCCCAGCCTCCCGATTTTTGATCAAATGTGTAGTCACATGTCAACATTTTGGCTGCATCCATCTCTAACTAGCTGGATCAAACAGTATGTGAGAGCTCATGGTGTACTTCAACGAACAACAAGAGACTCTGGTCCCCTTTGCCATTTTTATCTTCCTTGTTCCCTTTCTTGCAGCAAATATTTTTGGAATGCGTTTGTGAATCATTAAATCAGGACCTGCCTATAGTATGTGCTGAGACCCAAGGATCAGTGATCACTGACCCTTCCTCCTGCCATCATCTTGGTTTGGCACTAAAACACTCCCCTTATAGGAAATATTTGTCTCTTGGACCACCATATGGTTGAAGAAAGGTTTTACCCCAGGGGTTCTGTATTAGATTCCAGCAGGTTACTTCATTAAATGAGCATATCAAATTTGATTGGAAGTTCTCATCAGCTTTCTGTTCCATTTAATTTTATTTTTAAACAGATGAAGAAATTACTGTTACACCCATACCCACTGACAAGCCAACTACATTACTTCACATCTACTTTATAACCACATATAATTACATAACCTCTTGGTTTATTTTCTTTCAGAACTCATGGCTCCTCATAGAATCTGTTCTGTCTTAACTAAGAGGCAGATTTTGGCCTAAAAAACAGTTTTCAAGACATTTGTGTGGTTTGGGTTTTTCCCTATATTGAATATGCCTCATTTATTAACCACAATTTGATTCAAGCACAGTAAGGGCTTCTCTGATACAGTTTGAGAGGCTATGTTAACAAAAGGAAGACAAGCTCAGCATCAAAATACTATTTTAGTTTTATGCCTGTATAAACTCACTGAAATCAATTAAGGCTGGAGCATAACCATGGTAGAATCACTCCTAAGATTGTTTTCAGTGCTCATCCCAAGTTACATTCTTAAACATATTGACAGGCCACAGAGTCAATTTGTTGTAATTCATCACAATAAACCTAAATAAGCTGGTATAAACATGCCCTTTCATTCAAGCCAAGAAATGCTGTGCACTCCTTAGGTGCCAGGGAAGGCACCAGGAAGAGCAGTCCCTGGTCTGGAAGAATATAATTTTATCAACTTTAAAAGCAATGATTCATCCTGAAGTCCTTCCTGCCATCAGCTTTATTTATTTAAGTGACTAGAGGCTGATAAAGAAAAGCTGCAATTCCAGGCTCCTTAATTCTTTTTTGCTTAGATAATGCAATTGCATATTGCAGAGTGCATGGAAATAGACAACAAACTAGGGAATCCTATTTTATGTCAAAAAATACTTCCACGTGCCACATGGCATTCCAGAGCTGAGGAATTACCTGTGCCAGAAGAACACCACTGTAGGAAAGCAACACCAGCATATAATTGAAATAATTTATTTACCACTAGAGCACCACAAAAACAGACATACAATGTGTTAAAATACAGAGTAATCAATCACCAAAGTACAACACAGCTGTCCTTTAAGTTCCTTTCTTTTTTCTCCTTTAAACCATGCCAACCATACAGTTGTATTGATGCTCAACACATGAGAAGTGCTGTCCTACCCCACCCAGCTAAGTGCTATGGTTCCCCCTCAGCCCCAGCCAGCCCCTTGGGTCTGATCTCTCAGAGGCTCAACATTTCCCATCAGTTCCCAGGGACTTTGCTCACACAGTGACAATCACCTCACCAAAATAAGGCTCCTTTCCACAAAGCCTTTGAGCTGCTGCAGACCCATCTGAAGATCATTGAGGGATATTTACATCAGACCTGAGAGGTGCTAAGGACTCACATTACCCCACTCTGCAGGGGGAATTTCACCCATGAGTTCTGCGTATTGTAGGATCAGGCCTAACACCTTTAAAGGGAAATACATGCCTAATGAACAAGAAGAAAAAACACTGCAGGAGCTTTAAAATAGAGAATTTCAAATTATCAGTGCATTTTGAAGAACACTAGAATTTTTTTAAAAATTGATCTTGGGGCAATGACTTACAGAAATAAAGTGTTTTATGCTTAGAGAAAAACTCCAAGTCCAAATTTTCAGCTGCATCCAGCACACGGTGAGTAGAGCTGGACAACTATGCTATCTCCCATTCCACTTTTTCAAAACTGGTTTTGAGCTGCATTCCTGTATCAGAGAACTGCAAAATATTTTTAAGTTTTACACAATGTGCTCACCCTTGTCTTCTCTCCCGTCCAACAAAAATACAGTTCTCATACTGAACCTGATAAAACTAATTTTGCTGTTGTTCTACAACAAAATCCAGAGTATGCATTACCCTGAGGAGTTTCACTGAGTTCAGTGCATCTTTTCACTGGAGTTAGTCTGGCTCAAGCAAGTGTTAGCAGGACAGATTCTTCACCTGTTCACCTCAGCTCTCTAAATAAATCAGAAGTCTAGCATACCTTCTTCTCCTGAGCCAGTGGGTGGGTTTAGATTCTCTCTGGGGCTATGTTCTCATCTAGGCAGTAAGCACAGGCTCCACAGAAGCCCCGAAGAGCTGCCCGTGCAAGCCACCATGGCACCTCAGTTTTGCACCAGCATTCTGCTGAAGCCAAGGAAACTGCACTTCTTAAAAATGGAGCTGACAACACCAAGCTCAGGAGTGCCCTCCCAACACTGCTCAGGACAATGGCAGGAAATGTCCCTCTCATCCAACCAAACCTTGCATTGCAGGTTTCCAGCTTTGGTCTGCAGAAGCATTCATCACGTGAAATGAAACCATGATGCCTTCTTCAGAATTATTTTTATTCTTATTTAGGTTGGGGCTTTTTTAAAATGAAGTATGCGATGCGATTTTTTTTCTTTTTACTCCCTCTACAATGTGAATACGACAACAAAGCCCTAGGAACCCGCATGTTCCCTTCTCGGTTTTTTAAAGGAAGCTTTAACATGAACTTGCAAAAAGCAAGGGGCTGATCCTGCCAATCCTTACACAAACCCCAACAGCCTGAAGGGCCCTGCAGAAGTCAAAGGCAAATCTCTGTTACCTGCAGTAGAGCAGGAGCAGCCCCAAAGAGGAGCAGCAGGACCAATGCCAGGCTGAGGCATCCGAGTAAACTCTGCTCCCACCCAGGGATCGCCACCTACAGCCAGGCGATATATAAATATATATATATGCATAAATATATATATAGATATACACATATCTATATATACAGCTGCTGCCTACAGCCTCCTGCACAGTGCTGGATGCCATTCTCTGCTCGGCTTTGCCTCAGCCAGGCTGGCACATCTCTTCTCTGGACACCTCGCTCCCTGCCCCTCTGTTTGAACGCCCACAGCCAAAAGAAAATGGGAAGCCCAGAATTCCAAATGGCATCGTGGTCCAAGCCTTGTGAATGGGGACAACTGGAAGAGGAGGGGAGGAGCAGGGGGGGAGGAGATTGGTTTAATCCATCCTTTTTTTATGAAACAGAAAAACAAATGGAGTCAGGTAGCTTATGTCATAATGATGAACAATATACAAAGCACATGTATAGCAATTATTATAAAACATGTATTTGTAGTGCAAGTCAAAATATAGGGACTCTACTCATACTGGCCAGCTAGAGGGAAACACATGATTCTGAGTGATCAAAAAGAGCCCCAAATTAAAATTCAAAGTCATGAGAGCTGACAGTATTACAGAGTACAAAAATATGGTGAAAATTTACACATTACACATAAAGTACGTAATTTTTTAATAGTTTACAAATAGAGATCTACAGATATGTTTCCAATTAAGCTGGCTTTTACTACCCACCTATTGTAATACTCTAGGTATGGTTACATATACCAAAAGAACAAAAAAAATTCCCATAGCATAGCTATACAGCAACATATTAAGGTCTGAAGATTAGACCAGTACATGTTAAATATTTCACTGGTTTACTAAACTGACATTTTAAATCATTTACAGTAAAAAAAATTCTTATAGACTTGTCTTTGAGACTGAAACAGAGTGTCCTTTATTAGTAAATCATTCAGTATTTAAAACAAGGGTTTGAGACCTTACAAGAAGTCTCTCTAGGCAGATGGCATGAAAAATAAGGTATTTTAAAGGCAGAGTTTGTCAGTAATGTAATAACTGATTTCTATTTTAATTGAACTAAACTAACCATTACTTTTCTGATTCTTTTGAGCTTGTGTTCCTTTAGGCTTTGTATGTATTTCTGGCAGCTTATTTGGTCTCCACTTTGTCCACATTGGCTGGTTTTCATTTTTCCAATGGTGATACAGAAATGTTCATTTGATAGTTTTTACACACAAATAAATAATGCACTGTTAACTCTATAGCTAAGAGGAATGGGTAGGATGCCTATTGCATAACAATACAGAGAGATCAAGTAAGGCATGGGACAGATACAGCAACTCCACTTCATGGGATTTTCCTGTTTTTTTCCTTTCACATAGTAACACTAACAAATTTCTTCCAGTGTTTATTTTTTGAAAGGTTTCTTTTTTCTTTAACCTTGCTTCTTGTCTATCTCACACTATGTGTAGGTGAAATGTAGGAAAAAGCCTTCAATGTTTTGCTTCAGATGCCAGTTTAAAAAAAAAACAAACTTTCAAACAGTTCAGACTAGTACCGCTTTTTTTTTTCTTCTTTTTTTTTTTTCTTTTAAAAAAACGAACCCAGGTTTTGTTTTTTTTTTCTTCCTTTCCTTCTCACTCTCTCTTTTTTTTCCTTGGTTATCTTTTTTTTTTTTTAATAAACACATGTCATGCTGTTTCAGGGATATCCTTTAGCTGCACTTGCAAGACTTTACAATCATGTTGGACAGCTGTTCGATTTTGGGTGTTTTTCCAATGTAGTAGAGGATGGTGAGAGGTTCCAAATCCTGGGATACACAGCACGGAGAGGCTGAAGCTTCTGGATTTATGGTGTTATACAAACTAAGTACCTAGAAGGAGAAACAAAAAAGATTAAGGCAGCTACCTCTAATGAGTGAATTGTTTTCTGCATCAGCTCCTCCCACAGCATCTGAGAGAATGCCCACTGGAAGTGGTACGAAGATTCCTGGATTTTTGGCAGTTTTTTATGCTCTTCCACTTCAATCTGGTGTTCACAATATGCCTGAATTTCCTAAGGTTTTGTCAAAGCAGGTACATACTTGGAGTCTGCCTCTGAGGTGTGGCCCTTTGAATCAACAGGCATGCTATATTCACGAGTACAGAGGAAATGGAAAGGTATTTATCTGTTTCTTCAGGTTGCCATTTGCTGTTTACAGGATTCTGGATTTACAAAGAGAAAAGAGACCTCCTCAGAACATAGGCACTCCTCTTCTTTTACCCTCTGGCTATATTAATCAAGTCTATTAATGCCACCCTGCATGCACCAGGACTCAAGGTGCAGTTACTCCTGCTGAGAGCCAGATGCATGGAGTTATCCCCTCTGTCACCCTGGAATCCTATGCATGGTTCTCTGCAAAGGAATTATGTAGGGTTAGCCACTGACGATGCATAGGTGCTCCTGAGGATGCCATTAATGCCTCAGCCAAACACCAAGTGACCTTTTCCTAGAACTTCCACACATTTTCAGCTTGGAGAGACAGAAGATCTGTTCAGGAGAGCAACACTAACTACTTTATTAGGCAACTTCTGGCTCCTTGGGCAATTATCCAAACCACATATTTGTGACCATGACAGTTACTCTTCCTCTTTCCTTTAAAAACAAGTGCAATTCCAGAATGTGTGCACCATTACTCCACACCAGCCTGGAAACATACTCACCTTATTTATACCTCTGCCTGCTGACACTGCTAACGGTACAATGTCACAGATAGTGACATGGTATAAAAGGGTCTGCAGACTCAGGAAGAACATGGTAGCATGGTTTTACCAACCAAAAGGAACTCAATCTATCCCTTGGACACGGTGAGCTGTCCCTGCTGGCTGACACTGATCTGTCATTTTAAGGGAGGCTTGAAAAAGGGGAGACATCATTCTCAGTATGGACCCGAGGGTGAAATTCTTACTTTATGACAACTATGATGCAAATGTCTGTCTCCTGCATTTACTGTCTAGACATCCTCAATGACAGCTGAGGAAATCAGCACTTCACAGCAGAATACTACTCATCCTAAGGCAGTTGGCTAAAATACCACATCTAATCCCTAAAATAAAAAGTCCCATCTCAGACAACTATGATTCGGCTCTTCAACATCCCATACACCAAGGCCCTCCTTCCCATATAAATTTTTGAAGTGTAAAAAGGAATATTTCTTTTGAAGTAAAAGAAAGACAGCTATCAATAGATTTTCATGAAATTCAGCACAGCAGGAGCTAACCTTGAAATGGCAGGTCATAAAAGTATGTGATGAACAGCGGGGATAACTCAGCCCTTTTGTTACTCTGGAAGTGCCTCCCTCTGTGTCTTTGCTGACCAAACTCACTGTGCCATCTTTCACTTACTTCTATAACAAAAGGCCTTTTCCAAGTCACCTCCAAAGGCTACATACTCACAAAAAGTATTGAATCCAACCATGTGTTCGTATCAATGAACATTAAAAAACTAAATCTCTGGGCCAGTATGTTTCTCCGGCTTCAACACTAGCTTGAGGCCATGTGTGAGTTCCTCTATAGGACCACATTTCATCATCGTTAGTTACTGAGACTAACTCTGGACACTGGTGCTGATGTCAGTCCCAGAAACATAGCTCAACCTGCAGTTATAAAACAAGAAGATGGAAATCAGCAAATCCATTACTTACTCTGCTGTGCTGAGTATCTGAGCTCCATAAATATGGGCAGGCTCCTGCACAGAAATTAGCATGGTATCCTTTAGGTTCATGAATCCATTTCCAGCCAAGATCCCTCTTGAAGTCAATATAAAGTGGACGCAGACAGCAATTATCCTGCACATTCCTGGGAAATAAAATACAAACACATCCGTCATAACAAAGACAACACCAGGAATAAAAATAATCCAGTTGCTTGCTCCCTGAATGATCCTTTACAAGCAAGTCTGAGTCACAAAAATTCTCAACTAAATCAAATCAATAGTAGCTTAGGCTGTAACTGAAATCACAGTTATTACAGGATGCTCAGACATGGCAGGACTTGCTCATACAGACAAAGCTAATGGCTTCCCTGGAGGACTACTCAAGTGTTTTTCTCCAGCTTCTACAAGGGAGACTGGGTAGGTGAACAAAGTAAAGGTGATAATTTGGCTCTAACTATGGGGCTAATCATCTGGGAATCATCCCAGATGGAACTGAGCTTCTGCTGTCTAGGGTCACCACAATCTGTCCCTGTCTCTGTGGGAGCGGAGAACACCGGGCAGAGACCTGCTGCATACAGACACTGGGTCTCTATGAGGGTCTGCATTCAGTATAAATGCCAGCTGTAAAGAAACATGATGAACAACTGCATAACACCTCCCAGGCTGGCAGGACTGTGTAAGAACATTGGATGTGCAGGCATAGTTACCTAAAACAATAGGCAGCATCTAGAGCACGCTTCTTCCGCCGACTGGGCTGTTGCGACTCAAGTCTGTAGGAGGGTAACAACATTAGCAGAAGATGTGGGGTCTTCCCACTGTATTTTTTCCTATTGGACTTTAAAGCTTTCACATCACCACTGGAATATGTGTAGTCATCAATACCTTCAAAAAATACATTTTGGTGATAAACATTGTGTTGCTTTTTCTTCACAAATTAAATAAACCATCTCTTAAAAAAAATCTCTCTCAGATACTGGGCCATGATGGTGTCAGCTGGGCATGTTTACTGGGGAAGTGGGGGGCAAATTTCAACCCAAGATGCCTCAAATATTCACAGTTCTCATGTTAGCTATTGTATCAACCCTCCCACAGTCACATTTGTTTAATGGCACTTCAGTACATTTACCAGAAACATTTAAATGAGCAACAGAGAAGGCAATTTCAGTCACTTCATCTGCGTATCTTAGCTTCAAATGCCCCAAGCTGTGATTCTTTTGTCACTTCAGTTAGAGCAGCACTCCCAACTTTCAACAGGTCCCTTTAAAACCTTTTAACACACTTAAAGCTGCTCTGGATACTTCACCTTCATTTCCCACTCTTACTTCTATCCCATTAGTTTGCTCCATCACATCCACTCCTTTCTGATACTTGTAAATTCCCTTTCATTGTCAGTTTATTTAAATCTGCTGCTTTCCCCCAGAAAGTCAGTTATTCTAGCTTCTTCCTTTATATGGGCATGGCAAAGACATGGATCAAAGTATTTCTTCTTGAAATGGCAATCCATGGCCTCACATTCTGTATTATCTTTTAACACTAACTGCCTTACTAGCTTCTTACCATGGCAATAGCACAGACAAGAGACTCAAGGTATTGGCCTTTCATAGGAGTCAAGTTATGCCTTTTGATAAGATCCTTCAGAAAATTAACTTCCCCAACCCGATACTACCATCTAAACAGAATAAGATACACTACTCTTTTCTTAACATATGCAATTACAATGAACAAACATCATTCTAACATTTTTTTAATGCACACAATGGCTTTAATCATATGTATAGTACATGTATTTATTTATAGGAAGAAATTCCAATGCAGTGAAACAATGGTTAGAAAAACTTAACACTTGACAAGGAATATAGCCAAATACTAGGATCACAAGTGAACCAAATCATGATACACTTCAATAAATGAGAACTTCAGGAACACAATTTAGGTTAAAATTGGTTCTCATATAGCTATAGATTCATATGTGCTGGTGGATGGTAACTGGAGTACAGTCAATTAAATATAATTTCTCTTTGTGAAGTTTCATGGCTTAAAAGCACAAGAGAGCTTGTATGATCTTGGTATCTTTACTCCATATCACCTTGCCTGCTGTCCATAAAGAGCACATATATTCATAACCCTCACTACACAGGTTTTTATTTTTTGATTCCCACACATTCCAATCTTTTCAACTAAGTCTGACTCATTACAGTACTAGGATGAAGAACAAAAGGTTTACTTTGAAAATATTGAGCTATTTTCTCCTTACTATCCAACAGTGGATGACAAACTGTGCAAGAGTCTTCACTAAATCCAAAATTGTATGTATATACTGTGAACATACACAGACTCTTAGGGACATCAAAGCTGCATGCATGGAATGAGACAGCTTTTTCATGTCATCTGATTTTAGAGTTGTTCAGGTGATATGGTTTTACCCTTGTGATTTAAGTACCATTTCCTAACAGCTGAGAATCATGATTCTAAAATGAGCAAGTTTTCAACCAGCTCAATGCCACTTAGGATGCAGAAACAGCTTTTTGTTTCCCTCCTCAATTAGTACATACCACAACATTTTAAAAAATTTGAGTTTTTTTTCTTTCATTACCTGCAAATCTTGCTTCAAGCTCCTCACTTTTATTTGGGATAATGTAATTATTTGAAGGCACGAAGGTACAGCATGGACAATGTAAGCTTATCTTAAATCCAAGATTCCTGTCTGCAAAACATAAAAGTGAGTGGAGTTGGTTTTTACACGTGGAATGACTCTGAAATACTCCTGAGTTAAAGGAGGAGCAGCTGGGGCAGGAGTGAAGGCAGAGAGCACTTTTTGTCACCTCTGTGATGGAGCCACTCATGTACAGCCTCAGTGACATCAAAAGACAACCATTCTCCTTCAGCTCTTGTTTTAACTACTTTGCTGTCGATATAACGCTGTCCTGGTGATGATAACTCTTTGGATTTTAAAACCTGCAAGAAACAAGAAATAACATTGCCTGCAGGTTAGCATTTACCTGGTTGCTTTTAAAATGGACCACTAACATTAGAAAATAGCACAAGAAACTATTACAGCTGAAACCTCTATGCAGCAGATGAACATTCATGCACATTTTCAGAAATAATCTTCTTAGGGTGTGTAAGGAGAAGAACAATATAAAAACACTCTAATGAAATCAGCTAGGCTCCCAAGCAAAACACACCATCATATATTCCTTCATGAGAGAAATCACACAGAAAGAACTGCCCTGAAAACTTATCCTGTAATACAAGTGCTGAAGAGGTCACAGTAATCACCAAAAGGAGCTACTTTACCTTCTTCACTAATACTTACACTGGCTAGGGCACAAGATGGCAAAGTCCAGGCTGTACAATGTATTCTGTACACTGAAGATATCACATTGCTCCCCTATATCTAACCTATGGTGTTGCCTTATTCATGTTTTTAGCCTTCCCTCTGATTTCAGGTACTGATCAGACATGAAACAGATGGCCATGCATGGATTTGTGCAACAGGTGAGGCTGTTTCCATCCAAACTTGGAAGCAGGCTGTATTTGTATTTGTGTCAAATGTTTCAGCAAAGCTTCCACTGACCAAGCAATAAAAAATACCTGCAAAAAAGAAACCCAGGCCCTGCATGACCAGAATTTCAAGTGCCCACAGTCCTCCTCATCCCAGGCAAACAATTCAGTGAGTGCCTTCCCATATACAAGCGTAGCCTGCTATTATTTACACCAACTCTGGGACAAAAACAATTGGACTTTTGGCTGTTGACAGGTATCTGGTTATTACTTAGTTCATAGTTTTGTGATGCAGGGAGCTGGAATGCCATGCAACATTAACTCAGCTCTAATCAAGATACCACACCATAACATCACTTTGTAACTTCTAGCATGCCAGCTGGGCTTCATATATTTTTGGGGTTTTTCCATCCTTTAAGCTCCCAAGTCCATCTCCAAATAAGTAACTGACAACGTCTCATTGTTTCCTCCTGTTTTTTTAGCCCAGAACAACCTGACATCTAGCAAGCACTGCTGTAATAAAACCATGGTGAAACCACATAATACATGTAAAGAAAAATACTTCAAAAGAGGTGTGAAACTATGTCATCGTGATAAAATCAGGCCTTTTGTAATTAAACAGGCTTGAAAAGCTCAGATTCTGTCCAGCATGTGGCGTCAGCATGTAGAATCTCCCTGTTTATTACCCAGCAAGGCAGTGCTGGATCTCTCTCTCAGGCCAACAGCGTGGCTCCTACAACAACATTTGTCTTACAAAAAGAATAGCAACACGACAAGCTCTTTTGTCTTCTTTCTGATCAACACATTTAGCAAAAAGCCATGAGAAGATGTTGGTTCAAGTCCAGAAGATTACTAAGGGCCCCTGGTAGGTGATGCTGAGTTCCCCAGTAGAAACTAAGGGCACTCAAACAGTGAACATTGGGACTCCTTTTTATGAGGTAACCTTCAAACGAAGTGTCTGAACAACTGTTTACAGAGAGTCTGGCAGCAGCAAGGGGACTACCACTGCTCAGAAGTGCCAGAGGGATGAGAGAATCAGTAATCAATGCTGGGAAAGTCCCAGAGAAGTACAAATATAACTTTGCCTTCCCTTTGGTCTTTATCAGGTCAAGTGTTTCTGAGGATGTAATGCAGCTGTCACTATGCAAGGATGTGTTGGGCTTGGGGGGGTGAGGCAAATGGGACATAAGAACTTGGCTCATTTCTCTTCCTTTCTGCACAGTCATATCTTTCCAAAGACTCCAGAAACTGCATACCTCAGTTTTGGCAGTGATGTAAAAGTAAGTGATGTGCCAAAAGCAATCTCCTGATGTTAACTATAATTGGTCTTAGACATATTCTGAAGACACAGCTGTGCCTTGGTATCAAAAATAAATGTATTTATCCCAGTCTTTATCCCAACTGCTACCAAAAGACAGAGTCAAGCGCTGTCTATACCTGCAATAAAAGGCATTTGTAAAAGTACAGTAATTTCACGATTATAAG
>VRYO01002297.1:7366802-7415457 GCA_009812075.1 Sialia sialis
GTTGTTTACGCAGCATGTTCAGGAAAAAAATTATAAAGAATGAGGTTAAAAGCTACAAATTAAGCATGAGATGGTTTCCACAACCGACACCATGGGTTAAACAGGTGCTGGCAGTTCTTAAGCTAAAGGCTGTCAAGTGAAAAGAGCGTTACACTTAGTGAAATTAACTTAAATCACTTTCTCTTGGGTTAAGTATCTTTATAGTGTTAGGGTGATGTATGATCCTAACAACCTGAGTACTTGTAAGCAAGCAAGATATTCTAGCCTTGCCACTTCCATTTTCCCTTCTTTTTCTCTTACATTGTTGCAAGCATGGAAAGCTAATGGAAGATAAAATCCTAGGCTGGATCCTCAGAGTCCATTTTCTCCCACAAAGTAATCTAAGTTTCTTTTCCTACACTGCTTTCTATTTCCATCCACACTGAAGCAATTGCACTCTATATGGTGGTAAACAAAGGAGCCTTTTTGTAGGAATCTCTCAGAAATTTTTACAGCTACAATATATTCTTCAAATGAGTCTTCCAGAAATTACTACATGAAATAAGCATTTTAGGTTTTCTCTGCCATTTGCCTTCTTTGGTTTGCTTCTTTTTACTTTGCCCCACATTTCTGGTTTTAGCCTTCCCTATCAGCAACACACCCTTGCACACCCTCAAGCCTATAATCCTCCATGAAAAACTTCTCTTTCATTGTTTCCAATCATTTCTTCCTACTAGATCAACTAATTTAATTTCAAAAAAGAATAAAAGCATTTTCTGTGCCTTGCAGCTTTTGTGTTTGAAAGCTTGTCTACTTCTTCCAACCACTCTAATTGGTCTTAGAAGAGATATTACCTTCACCTATAAACATTGCCTTGCCTTACCTATAAACACCACCTCACCTTCATGCCCAGCCCATCACAACCACATCAAACGCCCTTATCAGAACTGCTGCTGCACAGCTTGTACCTGCAGGAGCTCAATGAAAGCCTTTGTGCTAAAGCTCTCAGTGCTCTTTTTTAATATAAAAATATTAACAGAAGGCAAGGGGAAAAAAGAAAATCCACAGAAGAGAAAGTCAATTGAGTTAAGCTTCCCCTTTAAAACATTCTTACTTCCTTCTGGCACCTTACCCAAACACACCCTCTTAAAGAAGTAGAAAAAGTTTGCTCTGACTACAGGCCATGACGTGGAAGGCTAAGGTTTTCTAGTGGGGGAATCCTGGGCATCACCCACTGCATGCAGAGACACAGATCCCATCATTTGCATGAGCAGCAGACAGAGTTTCCACAGAGGCAGCCCCACCTCCCTGGCTGAGGAGGGACACATCCCAACACCACACGCACGCACAGCTGGTGATGGTACAGGTGTGAGCAGGCACACCACACACCTCAGAGAAGGCTCCAAGCCAACACACCTGGGCTCTGGACATGAGGATGGCTGTCCAGGGATGTCCTGCTTCCAGCAGAGTGACAGCACTGCCTGTTACAATAAATGATTACACAGGGAAACTATGCCTATCATCACGTGCTGTGGGGATGAGCTGAACTGGAAGAAGTGCTACCAAAAGGTGATCCGCCAGACTTCTACACCAGTATAGAGAGTAATTTTCATTCAGCAGCAATGCTCTAAATACTAAGAACAGGTTTTTTTCTACCCCATTTCTGTATGTGATTTCTCCCTTTCACAGGAAAACCATCAACTAAAAAACTTCTTAATCTCCTCTCAGTGTCTTGTACACTGCCTTCTACCTACCTTTTTCTATACCCACTGCTAACTTACCTCTCACACACTTTTATTTCAATTCTGAGGCTTCTTGAAAACACCTGGTGAAAATATGATCTTACAAACACCCATGAAAAGTCTCTAGATATCACTTACAGCAGATCAAGGTGAAACAAACACATGAATAAATGAATCATGCAGTGAATTGCAAGGAATGGCTCATGAAGAAGCCAGATGCAAACGAAGCATTGCTCTTGTTTGTACAGCTCCATATGTTTAGGAAGCCCAGCCGGGGATCTTGGTGATGACAGCACTCACATGCCACCCTCATCAGGCCTGCCAGATTTCTGGTATTTTACAAATCCTGTTGAAATCTACTCTTCATTCTGCTCAGTTTTGTGGGCAGAACCTCTGCTCAGATGGCAGGGGCTGACCCAAAGTGTTATCTTGAAAGCATATCCCAAATCACCATGACCAGGGCATCCAGCAGTGAAAAAATTTAGTTTTGTCACAAGCTAGCTTCAAAAGGAGCTTCCAGAAAATGCTGATTTGTAAATCATTTTTGTCACTTGCTATGATTATTTTTCAGACTAACTGGAAAGCATTAACAAATATATATTTTTTAAAAATAAGTATCAAGTAGCTGAAATTTTCATTAAAATACTGGAGGATGAAACTGTTTATTTATAGGCACACATGTTTATACCCTCAAGCAACTATCACACAGTTCTAAGTATAAAAGTAAGGATAAGGATTATCTTAGCCTGTATTTTATAAACTGCAAAGTACACTCAGAACACTACATAATTCATGACAACAAACAAAGCAGAATGCTTGCAAAATTAGCAGAAAAACATGACTTCTTTGAAGAATGGGGCATATCAGAATTTGACATGAGCAGAGCAGCAGCTGGTGTCAATGTAATTAAACTGGTTCAAAAACAAACTAAAAAACTCCTAAGCCCAAGACTGTTAAAAGAAACATAATTATTTTGCTCAAAGTTTCCTTCTCCTACTCCCCTGCTCATATATTTAGGCAGCTAAAGCAGGGGATAACTGAATCAACACATCAGTGTATGTATTCTAGACAATAACCACTGGCAGCAGACGCCAGGACAGCCTGTCTTTGTGACTCATTACACTGCTAAAAGGAAAAAATTTGACACGAAGATACACTGGTTCTTTCAAATAACCAGAGCTCCAGAACAGCAACTTGTTTAGTTCATTTCAGATTTGGTATTCTGGCCAATAAATACTTCTAGTCTTCTGTTGTCATCACAATCAAATGCAGAAGAATAGGAAAAATACAATTAGTACAATTTTCACTGGAATAGTTTCGGACAATAAATTCACCACCTCCTCAGCAAGCAAACAAACAAAAAACTGAATGTGGTTAAGCAGTGATGATACACAGGCTGATGCATCAATGACATATATTTGCTGCAGCCGAGAAAACCAAGAGTGTTTTACAGCTGGGTTTGAGAATTAGGGTCACCAACTCTTTGGAAATATTTTTGGTGACTTACAGTTTCTTATAACAGGCTGATGAACTTTCCGAATATAGCAATAAGATCATATGGCCACTTAAAAATATCTATCATGATTCCTGCCTTGCCTTGGAACTTGAAATGGTCACTGCTATCAGCCAGTGTGGGTTCTGCAGTCACTGAACAGCAGTATATATGGCATTATCTTGTGAAAACCTGCTATCAATCTGTCTTTCCTCTCCATTCGTTCTGGACTGTCTGATCTCCTCCCTCCAGATGCTGTTGGCCCCCTGGTAACTTCCTTCCTTTCCTTCCCTTCCCTTCTCTGTCATTTCAGACTCCTGTGATGTTCTTGTGTATTACAACATCTTGGCAGGCTCACTACTCTTTCTCTTACTTATCAGTCATTATCCAGGACTTCCATTAAAACTTCATGGCCCTTTTAAAAATAATGGAAATAACCTGACATGGACTGAAGCTTAAAGTAAATAAGCCCAAACAATGAGATCCAGTGGCAAGTGATGTGCTTATGCTGGTTAACAGAGAGCAGAGATAAGTTCAGCTATGCACTGCATGGCTAAGAACTGCCATTTAGGATGACCTTTTCCAAACTAGAAGAAACTGCAGGGGACTCCAGCCTAACTCTCTACACTTAAATGACCAGGTTCCCAAGGTCTGCATAAGCAGCTGCTTGTTGTTTCCAAATTCTTACATAGCATTCACACTGCTGAAAGATTCACTCACTGCCTGGTTCCATATTTCAAAAGTCTCCTCGGACAGCTCTCAGGGACTTCAGCCAGCTCTTTCTGGAACTTACAGTTAAAAAATGGCCACACTAATTATCAATCCTTTCTCATTCCCTGGTAAAATCTGAGGCCTTTCATCCTATCTTGGACACAAAGAAAGGCAAATCCTTGATTCTGCTGCAAACCTCTACAGTTTCTTACTCATATGTGAATACATATGGTGTAAAGTGCAAAGCTTCCACATAGTACCTTTTGCCAGATGATCTACTGGCTATCAAAATCTTAGCTGCTTCTAAGCACTAGAGACAGGCTATGTATTTTTTTTAAAAACTGTCAGTGTGAGTTTTCAAGCTCATCTTGTAGCCACTCCTGCAATGGAGTAATTCAGACTCTGCCTTCAGTGCTACAGAGTTAAAAAGGCTTTAGATTCCCCCTGCTTATCAATGAAGTCTTTCCATTACTTGCAGTGGTCTCCGAATCAGGCTCAAACTGAGGGCAGAATCTTTAGAGACTAGTATATGAGATGCAGAGTTCCTGCCAAAATACGAAGAAAGGTATGGAGTACTTGCCAAAGTCTGTAAAAAACCCATAGCTCTCTGATCCATCTGCTCAGAACTTGCCAGACACGTTCTTCATGCAAACTTGCAAATAAAAAGAACATATTGCACACATAACCCAACCTCTTTTATATCTGGATGGGCTACAGCTGCAGAAGGATTCTCTTACAGTGTTGGCTGATGCTCACTTAAAGGTAAAAGAAGGTGAAGTCTGAGGTGGGTAAAGAGATGAGCACTTCAGCAGGTCAGAAAGGGAGGGGAAGTCAAGCATGTCATGGAATCACTGTGACTGACTCCTTGCATCACCCTGCAGTGAGGAGATGAGCTCTGGGAAGAGAATGGATCCTGGCGAGGGATTTCCTCTCCATTTGTCCCCCAAGCAGGGCCCTCCTCCTAATGCTGAAGTTACATGTGCAGTGTAAGTTGGGGACAGAGCCCCGAGGCTGTCCAGCCTGATTTATCTTTAAGCAGGCAGGAAGACTTTGAATTGTTTAAGCAATAAACAAGAACTGAGGGTCTGGGGTCCTTCTCCTGCAAGATTCTGAAATATTGAGGGCAATTTCCTGCCATTTGGGAGATTTTAAGATAGCTCCGAAGAAAGATTTTATATAAAATGAAGCAAAACAAAAAAAAATTCCTGTAAACTTATCTAGCCTTTAGCTTTAACTTGCCAAAGGCACATTATGTTTTATTAAAATATCAACAAGAGGAGCCAAAGTCAACAGAAACAGAGTGGGTTCTCCTGTCTTCTAGCCAAATTTCCCAGATCCTGCAGGGTACTCCTGTGCTCATCTCCCCTTTATGCACAAGTCTTCTAAGCCCTCTTCTCTTCCTTGGTCCTGTCCCTGACAGCTATATCTCATCTTCATGTGCATTTTACTACAACATTTTGGCACGCAGCTTTCTTGGCTAAATGAGTATTTGGACACAGTACTTTCTCCAAGATGTCGTCTTCTTCCACAAGTCGCTCCTCTTTCTTCCCTTCCTCTTGCCAGCCTTGTTCCCTATAACTCACAGTTCTTGTGGTTTTCTCTTCCCACCACCTACAGGTTTCCACCCAAACCACTCCCATCCTCCTCCGTTTTCTCCCATCATCTATTCTTCACACAGGCTTCTCTCCAACAAAGCCTCACATTGTTTCCTGCACCTCCTCAGAACAGGAACACCACCTTTCCCTCTCCAACAGCCTCTCAAGCTCATGGCCATCAAACCAGCCTGATGCTCCTTAGCCCAGTGACTACCACACTGAGCTGCTTGGCTCAAACCTGCTTGTGTCCCAGCATAATGTAGGCTTGGCTACCCCAACAAACCCTAGCCCAAAGCGCAACAACCCAAACCTAGCTGTTGTTTTCAGACCTGGCCTGCATTCCTACACCTCCAATAACGTACAGGGACCACAAATGGCAATACAGCCATCCATGGCCTCAATTATACACATGGCGGTGTCCAGCTGGGAAGCACACACTGGCCCATGCCAGAAGCTGATGGAAATGTTGTATGTTTCTTCAAGTTGTCTTCAATAAGTGCTCTATTCCTGGCAAGAGGTGGCTGCATCTGAGATACACTCTCAAATTACAGTGAAGATGAGGCAGCCATA
The DNA here is from genome assembly GCA_009812075.1 of Sialia sialis. Classification (NCBI taxonomy): domain Eukaryota; kingdom Metazoa; phylum Chordata; class Aves; order Passeriformes; family Turdidae; genus Sialia; species Sialia sialis. Next base: position 7,372,892 of record VRYO01002297.1, read on the forward strand.
AATGCTCCCCCTCACGCTCACAGAGTATTTGCTGAAGGTACTCTATACATGGTCTCCAACGTACTGACATCTTTTTGTAGGGCATATAGTATTTGAAACCAGAAAAAGGGAATTCTGGAACAAGGAGAAAACAGCAATTCAACTGAAATATACTGCAAATTAACTTCCTCTGGTCCTGTGCTGTTGCTGGGGTAAAAAGGAGGAGTTTGGTAGAGTAGAAAGTTATTACATCCACGCTTTATACTGGGTTTGGCACTTCAAAGAACATTGTGCATTTGCCATTCAACATAACCTCGTAACCTTTCAAAATGCAAGAGTCTGGTTTCAGGATAGCAATACATAAACTGTGAGATCCAAATGCACTACTTTAGATGTGGGTCACAGCGATGGCAGTCAATTATAACCAAGCGCCCCAGGTGATATCTGTAATGCAGACATCCTGCGCCAGCTCACAGCCACAAATCCTGCTTCATGGTATTTTCTTCCGTGGCATTAGAGACGGCACTTTTTGGCAAGAGAAGAGAGCAAGGCCCCTCTGCTCCTGATTATGCAGAGATCAGCCTGAATGATCTCTGTTGCAGTCAGTGTAAATTGCCTCCGATTTGCACTGTGGAGATTTGGCCCAAATCTATAGTAGCTCACTCTAAACGTATTCCCCAACTGAAAAACAAGACAAAACACTGTCTGAATTGAAAGTATTTGAACAACTGACTGTGGTTTATATTTAAATCTGACTCATAATGGGGTAATATGTTCCACAGCATCTTCCTCCTCATACCTCCAAGCAGGGAGAGAAGCCCTGGAAGAAGTGGGGATTACCACTACCTAGAGGATAGACAGTTTTTCCTAGACCCCAAGCAAGCTCCAGAGGAGCTCTTGACATGGACTGGGCCCTCCCCAACATGGAAAGCCCAAAGGTTTGCTCCTGTTTTCGAATTCTTCACTGCAATCTGATGTGTGTCCTCCCCAGCACTGCTCATCTGCCCCAGCCGTTGCTCTGATATATCCTGTGGATACATCCCTCCCATCCACAGCCTCTCAGATAATCCAACCCACAGCAGGCTCAGATGATGATAACAGTAAAACACAGTGCTTCAGCTGCACTTTTTGTGATGCTTTATGACGTGTTAACAAAACACAGCACCACTTCCACAGGAAGTAATTATTACTTGTTATTGTTTGACTGCCTGTACATAATAAAAATACCTTAAATCCCATACCACAGTACCCTCTGAAGGATGTCTTTTCCCCCTGTAAGGATTTCCACTAGCTCTGCTTTGCAGTGGTGCCCATTTGTTTTTTGGAATGCTTATTCATAAAAGACAAAGCTTTTTTTGAAGGGTGCAGGAACTTTATCCATAAATACAGAAGCACCTTAATAAAAGAAAGATGTGATGAAGTCTTCAAAGCAGGCAAGAAAACTGATGAACAAAGACATTCCCTTAACAACTGAGCTTTATCTGATCAAATTCCAATAAAGCCTGCATTTGGCATAAATCTTTAAAAACATAGCAAGGCCCACTGGAGGATGCTACAACTTGTTTATTTAATATTACTCCTCCTCCCTTCCCCAAAAGCACTTTATCCTCTCAATATTTTCTGAGGTCTTGGTGCACGTTGAGTGAGCATGGCATGGTGGAAGGACGAGAGAAGCACGCCTTGTCCAAGGTCACGCCACTTCCTTCCTTCCCTTCAACTTCCCACTCTCCAATGTGGATGATCAGCAGCATAACCACTGGGTTAAGCCTCCCTTTGGGGCAGAAGAAACAGCAGAAAAGGTAGTGCCTTTAAAGAATTTAATTGTCTGCAGCTTCACTTAACCAGAGCCAAGAAGAGACAGAAGCTTTCATACCAGCCTTATAAAAGTAACTTAATTGCTACTTCTCTGAGTTTTATTATTTTCCACTCTAGGACTACTTAGTATGTGCAATGCACTTCCCATCTGTGCAGGAACACACAGATGTGACTGACTAATCCTTAAATACCGAGAGAAGTATTCTTGGTGAAAACAGACATTTTCTGCACATAGGGATTACTACTTGCCCACTGGGTTTGTGGATGCATCCAGGGCACCTGCACGAGAATTAAACTCTAGGATTCACTGCCTGGAGAAATCCAGATTGCAGAAAACCTGGCAAACAGATTCACAAGCCTCACTCCCAGCATGAATATGATGGGGTGCTCTCTGCTCCAGCTCAGCCTCTGAGGTGGGAACAGGGTCCTGCTGCTGTGTCAGGGGCTGGGAACAAGGGGCCACAGCCCTGGCTAACCATGCCAAGCAGCCCCAGACTGCCTTCCCGGAGTCAGTGCAAACAAGGGCTGTAGGAAAACACAAAGCCCCTTTCTGATGTGGTTTGGAAAAGGGAGCCAAGTACAGCCTGAGGAAAGCTTAGCTGAAAAGGTGCAGTTTTGCATTTCTTCTTTCATTTTAAGGGGTAGATTGGTAAGGTCAGAGGACCACACAAAGAAAGAATCAGGCAGAGAAACAAAATATTTATATTCTGCTTGCTTATTTTTTCAATTTACCCTGCACATCTGTCTCTAGCTGTTCCTTAAATAGTCCTTTAGAATAACGTTGTCCCTTCTGCATCAGTGGTATATATGCTACTGCTAAACTGCCACCGGACTAAATCAGAAAGCTCTTGGAGGGCAATTAGAGGATGTGCACATGTTCAGGGACTACTATCTCAGTGAACCACAAGAGAGCTCTCATTCTCCCCAGAAAGCTTCTGCCCCTCTCCTCCTGCTTGACTGAGAAAGACAAGGGGACAAAGGAACAACCATTCCTTGAAACTGCAGGTATGAGAGGAATTTCAAAAACCCCCATCAAGAAGAACCCCACAACAAAGCAAAACACTAGGCAACCTGAAACTTGGTTGGAGGAGAAAAAAACCCCTAATAATTAAATGTTGCTTATGCAAGATTAAAAACCATACTATTCCTTCTGGGCACAACAGCCCTGGCAAGCCCAGCATGTATGTCACAAGACAGGAAGCAAAGCTCATGCACAGAGGAGGGAGGAGCAGCAGCTGCTCATGCCAACCCCACCAGCAATCTCCTCTGCAAGGCTCACTTTCCATGCACGGCTTTTCATGCTGGAGTCAGGTATGTAAGTTTTCAACCCCTACAGAAGATAGCTGCCTTTTCCACTGAAAAGGGGACCTTCCTCACTCTCCCCTTTTACTTCCCATGTGTGTACCACGTTCACCATTAGACAACTCTATCTGCATTGTCAATACATTATCATACAGCCCCAAAGCTCCAGCACACCGGGGCACCAATGCCTCCTTATCCATTCTTCTTCACCTTCATCTGCGTAGATTTTCTTCTTTCTAATCTCTAGAATTAACATAGTAAACTTTAGAATGCTTTCTATAGCACTGTTCTACAACACACCGTACAATATCTCAAGTTGGAAGGAACCTAAAAGCATCTTGGGTCCTCTGTCTCCAGTTTCTCCCTGTTTTTGCTTTCTCTGTTGAGCACTACATCCTAATCTCATGTGCTGTGATGGAGATCAGTTGCAGCAACATTTAGGGACTCTCACGCTCCTGCCAAGGCTCCCATGCAGTTCAAGACTGCCCACCACAGAGCTGTAATACCCCAGCGCAAGGTTTAAGGAAGAGCTGCATACAAGACTGCAAGAAATAAACATGACCAAAGGGAAATGATCCAGAGACAGCCTGCCTCTCTACAAGCAAGGAACAAAGTAACATGCCTAAAATATGCCTGGCACAAACACACAGGGCATGCTGCCTTTGGCTTGCCTGTTACTTGGTGGAGAAAAGATCTAATCCTACAATAACCTGCACTCATTACTCACCTAACACTTCACTTAGTTTGCTCCACCCAGCCTAAAAAAGAAACTGCCTTACTCACCAGCCATATATTTATCCAGGGACCCAAGTACCTGCCCTGGATGCAGGCGTAGTCATTTCCATGGGCACAGGCTTGCTGGAGTCAGGCTCTTTCAAGTAAACCCCAGCTGTTTCTCATCACAAGGCAAAATCCCAGCCAAGCAAAGGCCCTTTCTTCCATACCTCTGCTGAACTCTTTGTGTCCCATGTTCCTCTAACACAGAAAGGCAATGAACTGAGCTCAGGCAACCACAGTTGTATTCTTTTCAGGTGGCTGACTAACAGCTCTCAAAAGTAGAACAACAGAAAGCCCAGAGATGCCATCAACTCCTTTTAGGATGTCTGAACAGTGAGGTCAAGCCAGAATATACAATTGTTTCAGCAGGCTGCTGTGGCAGCATCACTGGGACTCAGGGTATTTCTCTGGGATGGCTGTTCTATACAGGCAACACCAGTGATTCTCATGAGAGGTTCTTAGTTTTCCCTTTCAAAAAATAACACATTATCTGCTCAACTTTTCTGCCATTCTGTCCTTGGAAAGGATGGCAGTCAGGTCACAGCCCACAGTGACCACCCTGTGGACCTGAACCACATTCAAATGGGAATTAAGCTTTTCTTATATTTAAACAACGTCTTAACAGACCAACACACTTCTTCTGCTGTCAGACAAGACTGGCTTTTGCTGTCACTTCAGCAAGCCTGTGAACCCACAGTGCCCTTTCTCTGCTTCAAGTTTGGCTTCCACTTGACCAGACCAGGCAGGAAAAGGTGAACATTCAAAGTGAGGGAGAAGACTCAAATTTGTACCCACTGGATGCACTCTACAGTGCTGCAAGCCCAAGACAGTGCCCAAGCACAGCTAATGCAGGCAGCAAGAACAGAACTAAAGAGCGCCTCCATATACTTTTACAAGGTGGTATCCTGTCCATTAGCATTTTCAGCAGAACATGTCACAGGTTGCTGGAACACCCATGAGTTTTACTCAGTATAACACTTCTGGGAGCTGGGCCCCTTTCAGTTGCTGTGTTTCTCAGTGAGAACTATGCTTTAGATGAAATATGCTCTAGACAGTATTTGCACAAATGCACAGACTCTATTTTAAATTAGGTTAAAGGCTCTGAAGTCCTTTAAGATTAAATGACATAAATCTTGTCAACACTCCAGAGTGAAAGAGTCATGTGGCAATTTCTAACTCACTGCACAATCTCTGAGTTGTCTGCTTCCTTACCTCAACCCCTGGACTACGTATACAAAAGCCAGGTTTGAAACCTTTAAGCTTTGCAAATTAAGTTTTAATTCCATTTCTACAAGGAGGGCTTACAAATCTTCTCCTGAACACGGGCCAGAGAGAGGAATTTGACCTCTATGTAAACTACAGTTCAGGTCAGGTGTTGGGATACAGAGATCCTGGGAGTAATGTTTTTGATGTCATGTTCTCTCACTTTTTTTTATATGCTGTGAAACACAGAATTTCACAGTCACTAAGGTTGGGAAAGACCTCCAAGATCAGGGAGTCCAACCTTTGACCAAACACCACCATATCAACTGGACGATGGCAGTAAGTGCCATATCCAGTCATTTCTTGACCTCTCCCAGGGATGGTGACGCTACCACCTCCCTGGGCAGCCTGTTCCAACACTTGACAACCTTTTCAGTGAAGGAATTCTTCCTGATGTCGAAACTGAACCTCCCATGCTGCAGCTCAAGACCATTTCCTCTTGTCCTGCTGCTGGTTGCTCAGGTGAAGCCAATCCCCACCTGGCCACACTCCCTGAGACTCCTTTTCTCCACACTAAAAACCCTCAGGTCCCTGAGCTTCTCCTCATAGGACTCCCTCTCTAAACTCTTGCCCAGCTTTGCTGGACATGTTCCAGCACCTTGATGTCTTTTTTGCGGTGAGGGGCCCAAAACTGGACACAAGATTTGAGATGAGACCTCACCAGGGCTGAATAAAGAGGGAAAATCACTGTCCTAGTCCTGCTGGACACACTATTGCTGATACAATCCAGGATGCCACTGGCCCTCTGGGCAACCTGGGCAAACTGCTGGCTCAAAACTCTGGAGCCCTGAGGCTTAACTACTAGAAAAAGCTTGCACATTTCAGCTTTGTGTGAGTTTGAGTGAAGTCCTTTTTAGGGAAGGTACTGAAATAAGAGGCAGCTTTGGAGAGATGTCTTAGATTGCAATACAGGATGTGACCAAAATTATGTATTCTATCACCATCTGCTGAGACCAGGTGGGGCAGTGATCTTTATCTCTGTGGGATATCCTCTGCTAATGGGCCATATGTTAAAACCAGGCGGGGCAGTCATCTTTATCTTTTCACAACCCATTCTTCTTCCAGGGACGTATCTTCTGTTAATGGCCCATTGTTTCCCACTGCATGACTGAAAAAATGACTTCATCCCATTGGGAGATCCTCCACCCAGGGGGAGGAGCCGAGCATTTCCTACCTAGATAAAATTTGAGATTTGGAACAACAGATCACCCTTTTGCCACAGGATTCCAGAGGAAAACCAGACCCTTCTACATCATCATTGGACATTTGGAGGAAAACTGCACCCTTCTACAGGAGCACTGCTTCAACTGAACCACATCTGTCCCTCCAGGGGGATGCAGCCACCATTTAATGGGACTGCTACAACACCCTGACTGACAGTGTCAGGTTGTACTCTGACTCTGTCAGTGTTTTGGGTTTGTTCTTTGTATTACTGTATTCCTATTTTAATTTTTCTTAGTAAAGAATTGTTATTACTATTCCCACTTCTCTGCCTGAGAGCTCCCTAATTTCAAAATTACAATCATTTGGAGGGGGGGCGTTTACATTTTCGATCTCAAGAGAGGCTCCTGCCTGTCTTAGCAGACACCTGCCTTTCAAACCAAGACAAGTGAGGAGACTTAACTGCTCCTCCCCCGGGTTTGCTCTGCCTGCTGCGCAGGTCTGCAGCAACAAGGTGGGGAGCTGAGGTGTGTCAGATGCCTCCATACCTGGTACAGCTCTATCCGCTGCTCTGAGACGCGGGCCTTGGTGTTCTGCAGGCGGAAGACCCTGAACTCAGCCTTCACCAGGTTGGAGGCATTCTTCTCCATGGCCGAGACGTCAAACCTGACGATTCGGAAGTAAAGGCTGTAATAGTTTGGCGGGATGGCATCTGCAAGAAAGCAGAAGGATTTCATGACTCTTCTTGATGACAAAATTTTCCTTCAAACATTTTAACACAAGACAGTCTCAGGGAAATACCTGAAGCATGGGTCAGTTTCCAGTGGTCAATTTAGTACTATTAACAATTTAATAAAAATAAAAAAAATCTACCCCATGTGTTTTTATAAGATTGCCACATTAACAGAGATTAACAACTACTTTCAACTCTATTTCATGTCATGCATTTAAACCTCCCCTCTTTCAACCTACTGGGGGAAAATCCTGAATACTTAAGAATTGAGAAAAAAACATAGCAGTTCATGTGTTTGTAAATGCCTTCAGGCTTACAGAGTGTTCACAGGGATCTGCTAAGACAACAAATAACAGCAGCTCATCTGATCTATATGTTCTCTGAAACCCACTTCCCCCCAGAATATGGACCATGAATTAGCTAGCTTCAGATTTTATTCCATAGCTAGTTATTAAAGGATATTTTTGGAACAAAATAGTCATTCTCATTATAGCGATGAGGGCTGGAAGGGAAGAGGAAGGAAAAACAAAAGAAAAAGGCAAGCAGACCATAGATACTGTAGAAAGGATTACATAAATTTTGACCACTTACAAGCAGTTAAAAGCCATAAAAATAACCACCCTTTACTATACATTGGGGAAAAGCAGAAAAGAACCCAGAAAAATGGCCTCAAGTCTTCAACAGCAGCATTAGCCATTTCAGTTTAGGTTTCAAAACAATGTTTCTCCTTTTCCCAGTGGTAAACCCTGACTAAGGGTAAGCAGCAAGGCAGTATTGCACAAACCAGGTAACCCTAAGGGGTTCAGTCATTATCTGTGGCCCTGTCCACAGCAGCAGCACCAGGAGGAATTTGCCTACAGCACTCAGAAAGGAGACAGGAGAAGAGAGTGGAAGGAGATGAGCTCACACTCCTCAGAGAGGAGATGAAATGCCTAATAAAAATCTCTGTTCAAATTGAGGGAACATTTTCTTCTCTTATAGTGTGAAAACTGAAATGGATAAATTAAAAAAAAATAGGAAAAAGGAAAATTTGGGGGCCAGGGAGGCATTTTCGGCTGAGGAAGCAGAGGTGTTCTCACACATTTAATGACCCACTTGTAGCTCTTTGAGTAAGTTCAAACTGACTACTTAATAAATGTAGCTATGAGAAAATCTTTGATGATAAAGAAATATTCTCAGCCTCAACTGTAGATGCATTATAAGTGAGAGATGACAAGTTCTCAAAACATTTCAAAACAATCCTCTGAAAGAGTACTCTAAAAAGCAGACCCTCAGTATGATCAAACAGGTACAACTATGTACAGGAAGCCCCAGACCTCCTTATGATTCCATTTAATTTAAAAAAAAAAAAAGGAAAAAAAGTTTCTCAGATTTTCACATCTGCAGTGCTTGAAAATAACCCTCCAGGCATCATAATCACTGTTCTTGGCTACCATGCTTATTGACAGGAAACTGCTACAATCTCACAGTGAGAACTCAAAGGCAAAGGGATGCAAATTACTCCTGCACCAAAGCCATTCCTCTCTCCCATCAGCAACACATCAGAGCTGGAGTCTCCCAAAATAACAAAGTAAAGGCTTAACTGTGTGCAACTATGATGGTGATACATTTTGCAAATTCTTATAAAACCTACTTGGCTGGAGATTACATCCTCCTTTAAGAGAGAAACAGCATCTTCAATTTATTTTTCTTGCTGAAGGAAACTCGGAGACTACTACTTGCTCTTCAGCCAAACCTAATCCTACTAGGAATATAATTTGGCATAATAATATATATATATATATAAGATTGATGCTTCCAGGATGAGTTGTAAGTGGTCCTTCCCTGTCATTTGTTTGAGGCATCAACCTACCATTTTGTTCACTGTGGACAAGACAAAGTAGCAGCCATTCACTTGCCCTGGCACTGACAAACCCTGCTCATCTTGACTTTATTTTAGATTGAAAAGCCCTGTTTAACTGTCAGTTTGGTTTATATTTAGCTCCTTATTCCTAGAACTTTCTTGTGTTTTATTTGTAGGCCTTCTTTCCAGTTTCTTTGTTTTAGGTATTGTGTATTATGAATCTCTGAGTATGTATCTGAGTGGATATGCCTGAGCCATTCCTGCATTCAAGTTTTTTCTCTCTCTCATATAGAAGGACGACAGAGAATGAATACTCTTTCAGTGTGCCTGTTTTTGTGTTCACATATGTGCATCTGTATACACTGCAAACAAGTGTTCCCTTCCACGGGAAGGCAGGCATGGGACAACTCTGTATGTAAACAGGAATTCTTGTCTCACAGAAGTTTCATCTCTCTTGTAAGATAGTTTTACATCTTTATGTGCAAAAGCTCACATAAGAAATCTGATTTCTTTACTCTGTCATTCATGACAGAATCCACAGGAAGTCAACTGAGGAAAAGCATTATTCATGGACTGATGAAAAAAAGAAGGAATGGCTGACTGCACAACTGGGGTTTATGTGAAAATTTATCAACATGAAGTCTCAGAAATGAGACTTGCAACTCTCTTTAAAGGAACTGTAAGAACCCTATGGAGTCTACAAGGTTTTGGATTAGTCTTTAAGTGATCTCAGATGCTGAAATTTATCTCTCTCTGTGACTCCACCTTAACCTGACAGTTGCGTGAATTCAGATTCAGCTGGATACCTCTGCACTCCCCTCTGGTTTTGGCTGACCCTATGACTCCAGTAGACACCAGGATGACTCTGACCAAACTTGTCTGGAAACACAGTTACCCTGCTGCAGACAAGATTTCTGAAGTATTCTTTGAACTATTATCATTAATGAGTGGAATTAAATCAATATGTTTCCTGTAGCTAGGAAAACACTGATTTCTTTTGTTTTGGTGGAAGAGAGAATAGTAAATGCAATGAAAGGTTCCTTTTTTATCATTTCTAAATTACTCATTAAATCAACCCTCAGAAAAACCTGAAGACTTCCAGCTGTAATAATCATGACCACCACAATTGAGACAAGTTGCACAGCACAGCTGGAGAAGGTGAAGGCAGCATCCATCCTCCTCCTCCCTTTAGGCTGCTGAACATTGAGCATCACAAGTTTATTCTTTTTACTGTTGTTTTTTTCTTTCTTCCTTGAACATGCTGAAACTTCATCAGCTGCTTTACATGGGGCAGTCCAAACTGCCAGGTTAAAATGTGCTCTGGTATGTGAGTGATTAAGTGCCTAAGGACACTGTGGTTTCTTCTGCCTCTTACTGGCTTTGTTCAATGTCCAGCATCCTCCAGGCTTCTGTGCCAGCAACCTGGACAGAAAGCAGCCCTGCTCTGACAAAGGAGAGAAGCAACAAAGGGATGGGTGCAGGAGACCCATCCCAACACAGCCTTCAGTATTGCTGCAGGTGGAACACTCTCAGTGGGAGGGACTGAACACATTCTCTGACCAAGCATCCAGAACAGTACACAGGCCCCCAGGAGCACCTGAGAGGACAGCAAGGTGTAGCCAAGCACCCTGAAACTGAGAGCATGGATAGGAAGTTTGTTCCATGCTGAAGATATTCCCCAAATTAGGAATAACCTGCATAAAAGGATGAACTCCTGCCTTGCGCAGTTGTGTCTGATGAACTGCATTTCCACAGCTTTCCTCACAAGTACTGCATGTACTGACATTTCAGGAGAAACAAAACACTCTGTTTGACACAGCTCTTCTGAGAGCTGAGCTTTCGTTCTGGCAACGAAAAAGAGCAAATTCAATTGTATCCAAATGAGGCTTTTTTTTTCACCTCCGAATTTTCATTTCTGCTATTTAAACAAAAAGAAATCAATTACATGCACAGCCCAAGATAGGAAACGTAAACAACTTTTTTTTTTCTCGTTGGAAGAGGCCAGACAGGCCGCCTTCACACATACACCCACACTGGAAAGGCTGAGAGCTTCAATCTAATCCTTCCATCAAGGGCTTGTAATAAATGCTCCAAAGATTTATTTTTATTCCCTTTTGTGTTTATTAAACTTTGGAGGGTTTCTTTTCCTTTTTCTTTTCTTTCTGGTGCTTTGCCCATTCTTTATTATGGCAGCTACAAAACATGGAGTGCCCTTTTCTTCTCGCTCTTTTTTTTTTTCCCTTCCTCATCCTTCTAACTGCACTACATGAATGACCGTGTAGTAGGCTTTGAAGCAGCACATGCAAATATTTATAAGAGTAGCTTGATTGTTATTAAATGCAGTTGTTATGCTTTCCACGCTCTGGCAAGCTTCCCTAACCTCTCTAACTATTAGGACCATTTAGGCTGTTTAGATTTCAGCTCACTGATAGCAAATTCTATGGAGGTTTTTTTTTTCTTAACAAGCAGCATAACATGACATCGTTTCTCCCTGTGTGTGAACTTCTCTCCCTGCCAGGAGCTGGGTCAGGCTGCCTCCAAAGACACGGAAAGTGAAGCAGCATGCACTGGAAGGATGAATGTCTTGTCAGCTGTGACAGCACGTCTCTCCAGCAGGATCCCATCCTTCCTGTCAGGCACACTTGGGTCACAAATCCTCTACTCTTTTCCAGGGGAAGTCTCTCCAAGAAATCAGAAGCTTGCTTAATGCACCTGGGCTCCCAAAGCCCATAATAATCGCACTGCTCATCCCTCCCGACCCTGATGTGACTGCAAAATCCTGCTGGGAACTGCCTCTCTGCAATCAAAAGGGACCTAATAATGCAAGCCAGAGGTCACAGCCAGGAATTGGGACTGGCCCCCAGGGATAAATCCCACTATGACATTAAGCTATGAGCACATCCATCAGCTGCTACGTGCTCTTGGACCAAACACTTGTGCCATTCCTCCTCAGGCACAGCTTCCAGGCTTCTTGCAGCAAGGCTTCAAAGTCAGACAGTATAAAAGAAGCATAAGACTTACTCCAATATTCCAGTTTTCATCTACACAGTTGCCTCTGAGGTATTACCTTTATCTGTCATCAACCATTTGCTACCAAGGAGAGACTGTGCACTGGAAGTCAGAAAAAACCCACTGGGAACACAGTAGGTTGAGAAAGAATAAATACCTAATTACCAGATTTTGCGACATATTTTTCACTGTTGAACCACTTGATATTCCTCTTCTGAAATACATTTAAGATTCATGACAATATATGAAAAGTAAACAACTCCAGGACATTCCAGATTAAAAAACAGGCACAATAAGGCAGAGGGAATTTTCAGGGGACACCTTCAGGATATTATGTGTTCCTTACTTAAAATCTGACAAGAGCCTTCTGGTTCTGCGACCATTTCCTCATTGCTTCACTTAGCCTGAATCAAAAGATGACTAGCCAAAGCAATGATCTCAACAGCAAACAGATCTGGTAGTCAGGTTTCCAGTTACTCAAATAATTCATTCCCTCAAGGTACTCCTATTGCTCTGGAGTTTGATGGACTCTAACAATACTTTTACATAACTGTCTTTCAAATCCTGTAATGGTGAAAAACATCCTGCAGTCATCTTTAGGTCAAAATGCAACTGGCACAGTAAGGATTCTGAGACACTGTAATTATCCTCTGGAGAATCACAGGATTAAGTTTAAGTTTAGGTTTAAAGTTCTCATAAAGACAAGTAGCAAAATAAACTCAAGTAATTGTTAGTGGTGTAGAAAAGCTGCTGCATAGGATTCTTTTACAAAAAAAGGTTTAAGTCCTGGCTTTGTGGGTCACCATAAAGATGCAAAGAGAATGACATCTTATTACATGTACCCTTAATTTCTGTCACTTCATCCCTACTAGGACACTGGAGCTGGACATGAGTCTTAAAAGTGGGCAACAAACCTTGCCTTGAAAAGCTGCCATTGTCGTTATAAGGCTGTGACAGGCCAACACATTTGAATCTTTTTTTGTTAGTTTGTTTTTGTTTTGTTCTTTTGTTTTGTTTCGGTAGTTGTTCTCATGTTGCAAGTTTAACCTCAACTGTGTTTAAAGGCTGCAGCTGAAACTGACTGCTTTGGATGTTAATTTGGTATGCAGACCACTGTAAGAAGAGCTGTAATTTTGCTATATCACTGAATTGTCTGATTTAAGTCAATCTTATCAGACAGAAAGCCCTTATTTAGATCCTTTTTTTCTACTGGACCTTCTCTCTCTGCCACCCTTTCACAATTATTTTCAAGCTACTGGTCTTTGTACACTCATTCCAAAACAGCATTTAGCATAAAAGAACTCATACTACTCACACCACGCAGAAAGAAGGAAGAGAAAACATCTATCCTGAATAATCTGTGATGGCTTCTTCTCTCCTCCCTCTCTTATGGGTTCCATAGTAAAATAAAAAAAACTAGGCCAACATCACATACATTTGTTCACCTCCTATAGGGTGCAACACCAAGAGTCTGGGCTACAGCAGATGCCCTGAATGGACCCCTTCTGAAAAAGGTTCCCAGATATTTCGCCACCCAAAAGGTAAAGGAGAATCAAATTTAATACCAAAGAGAAAGCAGCAGAAGTATTCTGCTTTACCTGCAATGACCAAAGCATCAGACAAAGTCTCCAGGACCCTGTGAATGACAGGCAGGCACTGCTGCCTCACACACTCCTGCTACAGGTAGGTGCAGCCTGCCACAGAAAAAAACCTGTGCCCCATCACTGCTCATTACAGTGAAGATTAGAAAACATGAATGTGTTTCAGCAATGGGAGAAAAATACTTAAGGAAAACATATATAGCCCTTCCAGACAAGCTACATAATTTACTTTGTAGGAAATCAGTTATTTGTGTGGCATGTCTGGAGCAAAAAGGTAACACCTGTGGAACACACAGCAAGGCACCTGGAACTAAGGACTACAGACTGCATGTATGAGTTTATATCTTCAGATGTAGGGTAAGGTAAACCAGCACAGAGACTGCAGAATCTTGTAACTACTTCACCATCACAGGGAAGTCCTGAGACAACTACAAGACACAACCCTGGTCCTTAACAAAGTCTCCTGTCCTGAGAATATGTTAAGTGAATTCCTTTAGGAAAGTGCACTTTTCTTCTGCAGCTCTGAAGAAAGCAAAGTCTGCCCTGAAGAGCACTTCTGCTATAAAACAAAGCTCTCTGAGTATTAACTTCTAGAAGAATCTGAATGAACATGGCCTCTCAAATCAACTGCCTGGATCCAAGCTTCTGAAGCTGGAGGAGAATCAAAAGCTTGTTGAAATCACTGAAGCCTCTGGCTAAGATGAAAGGGGAAACTGTCCAGTCCCTTTCAGGAACACAAAACCAGGACTCCAAGTCAGGCACGCCTGGTGTGACCACTCACGAATACTCCTATTTCTTAAAAAGCAGCATGGAATCCCTCCTAGGGCACAGACCCTCTGGAGACAAAGTAGTACACATAGTACTGCACCATGACTGATACTTCTTTTCCCTGTTTGGAGTAGATGGAAATGAATAAACCAGCACCTCACATAACAACACCTGCATGGTGCTCAGTAGACACTTTCTGCCATTGCCTTTATGACTGCTTGAATGTGAATTTCCTGATGAGAAATTCCACCATGTGAACTCACCAAACCCTCCTCTCTCTGCCTGCCTTCAAAGCTTTCCAGGCTGTTGGCTTGTTTTCCTTCATCCAACCTGAAACACAGGGGCTGGGTATTGCAAACAACACTGACACATCACATGAGAGCTGCTCTCAGCTGTTCTAAATTTTGAGCTGTTTGAGCAATGCTTAATTGAGGCAACTTAATTACTTGGGATTATTTTGGAGAGCAGCAAATGCTGAGTTTTCCATTCCGGTCCATCTCTCACATATATAAATCTCCAGGCATTTTAGGAAGTCTGAAAGGTCTGACCTCAATTCTCCTCAAAGTTCTCATTACACATCACTTGTCATGCAAAGCACCCAGAGAGGGAATGTAAACACAAACCCTACTACTATCTTTGTTTCTCAACAAAGGGGTCTTAATCTTGCAGCAGGTTAAAACATACAGAGTAAAGGTACAGCACAACCACTCGCTCTCACACATAACCCCCCTCTCATCTCACTGCTGTGTATGCAACACTACAATTTCAATAGTGTGAGAGAGAAAAACACATCCCCAGATGTGCCCCTCACTCCTGCACACAGATGCCAGCACAGCAAGGACGCGACCATGCGTTCCCAAGAGAAGCTGATCCTTTTCTCCAGGGAAGGTGCACAATAAACTAACAGGAAAGTTGTTGTGCCTGTCAACAGGCATTAGAACAAGTTATAAAGATATCAAAGCCTCTCCAAAACCTGAGTAAACCTTTGGTCCTGCTGAAGTCACCAACCAAACATTCCCAACACATTCAAAAGGGCCTGGAATTTACCTCCACAACTGCAGGCACAGAGAAGATTTGCTGTACAAGGAAACTGTCTCCAGCCTCTTTGTGAATTTATCTGCCAACAAAAGGCCCTTCAGCTTTTAGCAGTTATTTTGTGAACATTCAGGGAAGAGGAACTCCTTTCAAATCCCCATCAGGATCCTTTGAATGAAATCCCAGGTTATCATGTATCACCACTGAAATCAAATATGTAATAGATGTGTGTTGTGTTTGGAAACGTCTCAGGTATGTACTTTGCTATTCTACTTACACTGGAATGTAAGAAAAATACTCCTAGTGTCTTTCATCTCTCTCCATGAAAGGCTGCTCCTCTTTCAGCTAGGAATCATAAGGAAGAATTGCAAGTACAATTGCCTATCTCATCTTAAAAAAAATAAAAAAGAAAAAGAAAAAAAAGGTGGGGCAAAAAGAAAAAGCTCACTAGGGAACACAAACCTTTCTCACAGGCAGAGTAAGACTTGACTTGCTGGCACAGTTCAGCTGAGGTTATATGGCTGCAATGACCTCAGTGATCAAAACAGAGCAAACCAACTTTCCCCTGTTCACAAGACTGACCCACAGTCTTCCCTGTGACAAAGACCTTTTTTCTCTTCCAAATATTTCCAAATCTCCTTCCACTTGCACGCCACTGAAGTGATAACTTCTACAACAAGAGACCTCTCTGCTGGCAAAATCACAAACCCAGCTCACTGCTATGCATTCCACTGCTTTACACAGGCATTGGGATGCTGACTGCAGTGCCTGAACCTCCCCTAAGCAGCCATCAGTGCTTCAACATCCCCCATCAAATCCAAGTCATCTTGAATAGTTTTTATCTAAGAAAAACATTTCACCTTCTCAATGGCAGATTAGGCGTAAGGTTTGATTTAAGTGTGTGTGTGTTTGAGAAAAATCTATATATGTTTATTATTTTTTTTAATCTTTCCTCTTCCTGACACCTTTCTGATGAATTTCAATTGCACTCACAGCCCAGCCAGCAGGATTCAAACTGGCTTAACTGTGTGTTACCACAATGCCATTTTCCTAATGAACAGTATTTAAAAAACATGCTTTATTCAGGCATACTTTTACTGAATCCCTTAGATTCACACAAAAAATTACTTCTGCTATAAATCTATCTTCCCTGTCAGCCAGAGGAGCTTGGCATGCCTGCACACAGCTCTGCACACTCTGCATCTCTCCCTGCTCTCAGCTCCAGGTTTCCACAGGCACCAGGCCAAGGCAGCAGCATCCTGCTGCCCTGGGGGAACCTGACCTGCCATCCATGAAAAGGTGGGAAAGCTTCCCTCCCTCAGCAGCACCCAAAACAGAGAAGCCAACCAACCCACAGGGTCAGGATGCTGGCAAGAGCCATGGGATACTGGTCCTACAGGGCCAGCCCAGCCAGATGTCCCCAGACCTGGGGACCACGGTGGTCTTTGGGGACCCCTGAAAGCAGTTCCAGTGAGGAGTTAAAGTGTCTAAGCCTTATCCTTGGAGAAAAGCCATATCCTCTCACTGCTAGAAACCAGGGTTACCAGGCTAACCTCTCTAAGGAGATGGGCTCAGCACTTCCTTTCAGGTGAGCTGTGGTTACCCATCACCTGTCTGTAAATTCAGGCTGCTGCATCTGACAGCAAACACGCTCCTCACAGGCTCCAACCTGTGCCTTCAGTGCTGGATGACTTGAGCTGCCTTTCAAGCCAGTGAATGCCATCTCCATTTTAATCTTCTGCACAGAAGAACTTCTAATCACAAGCTTTGTTACGAAATCCACAAGGATGGCAGGAAATCCCTTGGGTATGTCCTAGGAATTATATTATGCCAGGGCAATGCAACTATGCAAAAACCTACTTTAGAAAAAATGTACTGCTGCAGAACAAAGCTGCGCTGGTGAGAAAAAAAACAGAACTGGAAAACATTCTGAATTATTTCAAGAACTAAGAAAACTTTCCTCAAATCCAGTTTTCTGCAACAGTGTCACAACAACCACAAAGCCGTCATACATGACAAACTCAGTGGTGTTGAAATCAAGGAAATGGCAGCAAAAAGACATTCTCAGGCTATTTCACAATTCAGTTTAAGCTGCTGTGTTTGTGTGCCTCTCTACCTTCGCACAGAAGTCCACACTCAACTTCGCACTCAAGTCCAACGTTTTATTTCTCCTCCTATACATCTGCAGGGCAATTCAATCAGCTGGAATTCAATGTATTTGATGTAAGTGGTAAAACCAGTCTGAATATTCAGCACAGAAACAGGGCAAGAAGTCTAGCACTCTGTTTCCAGAGAAATAGCATAGGCACAGGCTTCCCTTTGAACACAGTTAAAAGTCATCCTGTGAGCTTTGTGCTTAAAGGATTTCCTGCCTGAGAGTTCATAGCACTGAGGGAGCACAGGCTGAACCCAGCCCTCCTGATGCTCCTCAGACTGAGGAGAGCCTCCGAGACAAAATCCTCCATGCAGCTCACACTTGGAATGTGATTTTTGTTACTGCTTTCCTCACCTACCCTACCCCTGAGCAGGAGCAGGAGTAGGTAATAGCTTTCCTGCCTATGCTGTTGGTGGCCTTGAGTTCACATTCCTGGTGAGAGAGATGAAAATGTCTATCAACCTTCTGCAGAGACTGCTCATTCCACTCTTTTCAAACTAGCCTGTGGACAGTCACCTAATAACACTCTCCAGGCCCCACCAGTCTGGATTATATTCCAGGCTAGACAGTCACCCAGTCTCCCCTGATTTTTTTTGGTTTTAGTATGGGAAGAGAGCACAGTTCCAGCTGACAGAAGTTGGCCAAGGCTGGTCCCTTGCATAGAGATTAAATTAAACAGTGCATCCTACAGAACCCAGCAGGGCAGCAGTCTTTGTTCAGCCACGGATGACCACTGAGTGAGAGTATACCATAAACCAAGTTGTCCTAAGTTACTTTTTCTTTTGAGATGGACCTAGAGAGAATAGTGTCTGCTGCCAAAGGTCTGGAGCACCAAGTCCCGCCTGTTACCTATGGCTGCAGGTTACTGCATGTAAGGCAATGTACTTTGAAACCATGAGCTCTCCTTTTCCTCCTTCTATCTTGTAAAAGATACACAGTTTTTGGGTGCACATCTGTCACTCATCACACTTGGTGGTAGCTCTTCTACTTTTAGTGCCTCAGCTCACTTGGAGCTCTCCCACCATTTCATTCCTTTAAACAACTCAGGCATTTTCCCTCTTCAATTAGTCCCTTAAAACTTTCCTTCCTTGTTAAACTTATGATTATTCTTTCATTAGTGCATTTTGTGGTGCTCTTTAAGGAGAACAAAACGAAATAAACCTCTTTCCTCCCAAAACTACACTGTCATGTTCTGAACAACTTGTAAGAAACCAAGCCAAGGCACAGACTGATAAAGAAGGTAACACCATCAGGTTTCATCCTCTTCTGGAAGAGGAAGAAAGTAAAATTGAATATAGAGCCATAAACCAAAGGAAATTAAATACGTCTCCACAAATGAAAGTTGCCTGTGAAAATAGTTTCCAGGTCTATGGTTTTAATTACTACATAAATGAATGGAAAACAGGATTAAGGAATTTACACAATTGTTACACATCATATTTGGAATCACAGCCTTTTTTTTCAGCTACAATACCATGAAGGCTTAATTCAATGAAGTCTAACTGAACTATATCAAATTTCTCCTTGATACTTAGTTTGGTAGACAAAAATCTGAAGTAATTCTCCAGTAGCACTCCTGTGGGACTGAAACATGCAATATCGGGGTGATTTTGCAAAGCTTCCTCATTTATACTCAGGCTTTGGATTTTATGATTTGCACCCATTAAAAATGTCCATGACTTCCAGTTTTTCAGCTTTGCTCATTTACTAGCTCTTTTTAAACATTATTTCAAGCACCAGTTGAACCATGGACCGTGACCCCCTCTACAAAAGTCCTCTGATAAAGCCATCTGGGAATCAATCAAAGCATGCAGAGGAGCGGAAGTGTTGGAACTGTTCCTGTGCCCCTTCAAGAATCCAGCCATGTTTGCAAACACAAAAGCTTGGTGCTTTCCATTCAGAGCTAGAGTAAGCCTTTCTTTTTCCCTTCCTTCTTTTTCCTGTTTTCCTCTTACTGCAGTGCACATTGATATTAGCATGAACAAAGTGCCCATGAGTGTCTGTGCTTTACATATCTTCATGTAAGTCAGTCAGTTACCCAAGAAGAATTTAGCATGCTGTAACACTTCAGTCAAGCTTTTCTTCCACAAGCTTAAAATCCCCCTAACTCCCTTTCTCCTTCACAGGCTTGCTCTTCATCTCCAGCTGAAATGAAATTCAGTAAATATTACACTTGCAAGGTAACAGGTCCAGAATGTGAAGTCTCTAGAGCTCAGCAGAGTCTCTTCTTTGCATCTCATAGGTACCTTGTTGCCCAGTGCCAAACAGGATTTGACTGGCTTTATGCAATTCAAACAAAAATACTGAATCCCACAACTGTACAAACCTCTTAAAAATCAAAACCATAGTTAGGAAAAATGTCCTCTAAGAACTGCCACTAGGAGAAGGTAAGAGTGCTGCATGCCTTTTTAGAGTCCCTGAAAAGAGCAGTGTCTCAAATAGACCTTTCCATCTAGAATATACACTTACATTTTTGTTATCATCCTTCACAAATTAAAGACAAGAGAAAGAAGATAATGGCTAGTTTGTCATGCTCTGTCCTACAGGATCCTTGCCTGTTACATTATGAACTGCACAACACCAAGGATTAACACGGGCAAACTTCAGTCATTCCATAACTGGGTTTATAGAATAACACTGAGAGCCAGCTGATATTGTTGCTTAGTTGTCATAAAGCAACAACTAAGTTCAAATTCTCTATAATCAAGCCTTATTGATTGGCACCATGTAGCACGCCTTGGCAAGGATGAACTCCAGGCACTTCTCACCTTCTAACCTAGGGCTGTGTCCATACAGGCTCAGTCTTGGCTAATGCTGACTTCCAAGTGCTCTCTGTTCAGAATTGCAAGACCCCCTAAGGCTAGAAGAGCTCTTCTGAATTCAACATTTGCTTGTCTTAATTAACTGTATGGATTAGGTGCTTTGTGTCAGCACAAGTTAGAAAGAGACAGCACTCCCAGCTTCTTTCCCATGGGAATGCAGTGGCTGGTCAACCCAACAGGTACAAGCCCTGAATGGTGCAACTTGACTAATTTACAAACAAGCTACAGGTCTTGACCTTGAGGCAGAAAGTTATGCCTTGCTAACCTAATCCTCAGAAGCCTTGGACCAAAATGCCTCTCAAAACTGGAAGCAGAAACAAACAAAATGCCTTTGAATCTGAAAATACACAGATATTCATCACAAACATTTATGCAAGAAACTCTTAACTAGTAGCAAGGTGTGGGAAGACCACAGCTTCTCAGACCCTCTTGTTCCAACTTGAACCTTTTTTTATTTCAATGCTGGAAACATTCTAGATACTTATGACCAAAAATCTTTTATTCCAAGAGTGTACTTTTTACACAAACCCACCTCTTTCCAGTTTGATCTGAACTGTAGCCTCCAGTATCTACTGGTCCAAGAGTGAGAGCAAGAGTGAGTAAACAATGGTCTTTTTGAGCAAATGAAAGACTCCCCAGATCGCTCCTGAACAGGGATACAGTTTTAAAAAAAATCTTAAAAAAATTTAAAATTTATTGCCAGAAAAGCAAGAAAAAAGGGAAATAAAAAAGAAGGAAAAGTAAGGAGGAAAAAAAATATTAAAAAAAGAGATTGTTTTTCTGAATAATTTCAAGTTAACATAGTAAGATGTCCTAGACAGTTTTCTGAGTCTTAAAACCATCCCATTTCAAATGTTGGTTTATGTAAATCTGGAAAGTTGCCTTGTCTGGAGTAAAATCATATACAGATTGAAAAAGGATTAAGGTTTTTTTTCTTTGTTACAATATATGCAGTTTTTATATTTTAACCTTCTAGTGTCTGAGATGGAAGAGAATTGGGAATAAAGAGAATGGGGACGGTTATAATTCCCTTCAAGGGCTGCCCAGGTATGGACGCTCTTTTTGCATTGCACAAGGTAACATACTGCATTACAGACAGGAAAATGTCATTTTATAGCACGGGCCCTCCTCATGACAGGTTAACACACTAAAATCCAGAAGTTCCTCTCATCGTGGGCACTCAGTTCTTGTCTGTGCTATTCATAGCTGAGTGTTCAGGTTTACAAGGCTAGACTGGCTTTCCTGTGTCCAAACAAAACAGCTAGATTGATCCAGTTGGATTTTCCAAAGGGCAAGATAACGTCTTTCCCTGAAATACTGCAAATATCAATCACTCCGTGCGCCACCGTCTGCCTGAGATCCATCTGCAGAGAACTGGCTTTTGGACAGACACCACCATAGATGAGCTCCTGATTCCTTTTTCCTTGGTGAGCCTTCTCACACTGGGAGCAGATACCATGACAAAGAACTGTGGTGCAGGACAGCTGTGCCCCAGAGGTCCCTGACTGACAGGGGTAGGGACACACACCTCCAGGACAATGGAACTACATCCCAGCTCAACTGCAGACTGCTCACTGCCTCCTATTTTAATGACAGCTTTTGCTCAATTGATTTCAACTCTTTGCCTCTACCTGAAGTTTTGCCTATTATCTTCTAAATCTTTACAGTAATGTCCCCCAAAATCTGCTTTATGTTGGCAAGCAACTTTACTTTCTGCTTTTTCGGGTGTGCATAAATGTTTGAGACAAAATTTTCTAGAGAAAGAGGCATGCATACAAACAGACACACTTATATGCACATGAAGAAACAAAAAATATAAAAGAATATGTTTCAGACTAACAAAATGACATCCAACTAAATATTAGAAAAAGATGTTCGGACCATTTATGATTCAGAGGAATCCAAAACTAACGCAGACTCCAGACAGAGATCACATTCAGTGAAAGAGCTCCACAAATTGCATCATACAACACCATGACTGTGATAATGAATATGGATAGCAACTACAGGGTCAATGTCTGCATTTCTTAAGGTTCAAAACAGACCAGGAATGCCTCAGCAGCTTCTTGGAATAAGCTAAAGAATGATTTGAACACACATTTGTTCAAAGGAGCATGAAAACTATGGTGGCTCTTCACGGCAAGTTTTAAATTTTCTGCTCTACATGCATTATTAGTCATACTTCCTACTGGTGGGGCTCTGCAGCTATTCAGCTAACCTGTGCCTGCAGAAGCAGGGCTCCAGAAATAAGCGTTTACTGCTCCAGTCCTGTGACACTGACACAAATGACACATCACACTTAAGTTTAAGGATCATATTCAGAGGGAGCAAGTGCTGGAAAGTGGCTGTGAAACAGGGAACTCTCTGAAAAGTTTGGTGTCCGGTTGGGTGTTTTGTCTGAAGTACTGGTTGCATACCCTGGAGGCAGAGTCCTCCTCAACACTGATACAAAAGAACAGGTGATAGTGAAATATCACACCTGTGTATACAAAACATAGGACTTCAGGACTATCCTGGCTCCTCTCAACTCAAGGCTGGCCCTCCATCAAAAGGAAAAGCTCCACATTTCAGAGGAGAATTCCTTCCTTCAGAAGGAATTTGTCTTCAAAATGTGCAAGAATTACATCAATAAAGAGGTGACACCTTTTTCTGGCTCTGTATTCTTGATGCACAGGTACCACCAGCACCTCAGGATCACAGATACAAATGGGAAGTATTGCACACCAGCTAACCACCCTCCAGTCATACTAAGCAACAAAGAATACTTTTTTGCCATTTTGAAATTTACAGAGCAATAGGTTATTTTACATACACCAAAGTATTACTAGAATACACAAAATAATCATAAAAATTAAAATCACAGTGAAAAAAGGTTTTAAAAATTATTCAACTGCAAGGGTTGATGGTGTACTGCAGATAAACAAGTTCTCAGTGTATCACTGGAGCAAAAGTAATGTGCTCTCAGACTGCAAAGAAAAGTGAAGTCTTTTACTACAGAAATTAACTGGGATCACACACACATACAAAATATTTCCTTTCAGCACTGCACATCTCTTTCCAATAGGATTGTGTCAAAATGGAGAGAAGTCAGGGCTAAGCAAGGAGATCCAATGGCTCCAGAGTGTCATGAAAGAAAACAAAGACTGAATAGTCCATTTTGGAAATATGTTATGGAAGTGCTAATCTAAGGATCAGCTGAATAGTACTCACGTATGATAAACCACATCTCCAGTTCTTCTGTGGCACCACCTGCCTAAAGCACTGCAAATACATAATGCCTCTTTCATGCCTTCCAGCTACCCCAAGGGTGGAGGGAAGGGCACCTGGATACAGCAAGGGAGCCACTGAGACTTGAAGCGAAAAAGAGAAGAGGAAATGTGAAAAAGGATCAGCTCATGTGCAAAGTAACATTGCATCAAACACAGGCCAGTGGAAAAAAACATTGCTTGAAAATCTCTATTAATCAGAAGAGATGAAATACCACTGTCCTGAAGACCAGGGCAGGGTACTGTGCTAGCATGAAACTTGAGTAGTCCCTGTTCAAAGAACAAAAGCCCAAAGAATGTAGAAAATTATGTTTCTCGTAAATATCAATTGTATGCTCTGGGATAGAAAACCTAGCCAACATTGTAGACTGAGTCAGAAAGATGATACAGTCTTATTTTGATTTCTTGAAAAGAGTATGGGAAAGTTAGTTCTTAATTCATTCAGTTATTTCAAAAGAGAGGCCTGAGAGAAAATGCTTGGAAGTTGTTTTCTTCATTCTTTCCATAGCTTCCATTTTTTTGAAAGGGCATCAAATCCTGATTCCATCTGAAAAAAGGAATCATAATAATAATAATAATGTGAGATGGGGAGAGTCACAGCAGAGCTCTATTCTTCTCAGGAGTTGATAGCCTCCTGTAGGCACTTGAGTAAAAGATACTACAGAATCCTCCTGTGCATACTACAGATACTGCTCATCATTCCTCAGGTTGATTTTGGAAACAGAAAAAGGTATGATCACTGTTCAAATTTGACACATGACTTTAACATAAAATCAGCAACTCTGTTGGCTGTTTGCAATATATTTCAACAAACTTTGTTTTGCCTCTCCAAGCAGATAGCAAGCTACAAACCAATTAAAAGACCAGCTGATGAACCAGGGCCACAGCACAGTGTAAAAAAGCACAGACAGAGACCATGATCAGAAGCAGAGATCCAGGCACAGCCTCTCTGACACACACACTCAATCCCTCTTTTTTTCTACCTTTCTTATACAAGCAATGCAGCTCTAGTGCACAGCCTTACGTGCAAGGGACTGTGGACACCTGCACATTTTTCTACAATTACCTAACCTTCTGAAAATACCTGCCACAAATTAACACACTACTCTTGCAATTAAGAAAAGGTTATTTTAAATACAGTGTCAAGCACCAAAATATTTGAATGGCGCAATCTATGGTATCTACTAAAAATAAAATAAAAGGGGAGGTGAGGGAAATAAGGCGTAGTGAGAAATTAAAGACAGAAGAGAGTGGGAAAATATTCAAACAAGCAATTTGTTAGCACCTGGAAGAAAACAAGGAGTTGAATAACTGCTCACATGGCCTTGTCAGAAGCAATTAGTGTCCAAACAACCTGAAGTGCCTTCAGGACTGGATAACAAACTTTACAAATAGAGGAGAAACCATAGATGACACTTATCTTGACTTCTCTAAGTCTGGACCCTGACAAGCCTGTCAGCAAATGAGGGAAATGGGGTCTAGACAAAAACAGACAGGAGGTAGGCTGCAAGACTGGAAAACTGCCCTGCCAGCTAAAACAGAAGCTCTACCCACCAAGGTGCTGCAGAGGAATGAGATTACTACTGAGCTATCAAACACGGACTAATGAGTCGGGTTGCTCAGCCAAAAAGAGACTGCTGAGGGTGTTACATAAAAACAGCCCCCAGCTACCCAAACAGCTGCCACAGAAAGCAGGGGAATGATCAATTTTCCACCTTCCTGAGGGATAAATCCTGAGTTGTTCTGACTTAAGGCTTGTTCTAGACATCACGAAAACCTTTAGACAACAAGGGCCATGCACAGAGAGCTCCCACTGCATCCAGAGTGAGTGGCAGGCTTCTAAAACCCTTCCTGCGGGAATGATTTTCACAGGATACCAATTATAACCAGAGACCAGCTAACTCAAAAAATTAGCAATGTTTCTTCGAAGCATTCTGTTTCCTGGGTAATGCACTTGGAAGTCTGCTACAACTATTCTGGAACTAACTAATAAATCATAACAGCTCCTTAAGTTTAAGAGATAAGCCTTGTGCTAAAGGAATTTATATCAGGATACTTGACATGTATAATAATGCAAGTATAATGAGTAAATTCTCTGGGGTATTAAAACCAAGTTTGTGCTTAAAACAACACAGTAAATAATTTTAGCTGATAGTTTATTCCCTGATTGTGAATTCCCCAAACTAGGACGCTATGTTGTATGACACTTTCCTCCACTGGTGATTCATTATCTTGGGACTGCTTGTTATATTGCTTGAAAAGTTATATTCAGTGTGAAGAGTGATGGCAAATTTTTGTAAAATTACTATGATATGCTTTTTATTCCCTTTAGTCTTTGGCATTATTTCATGCTAAACTTTGAACTTGCTCCTTTCATTGATGTGCATTTCAAGTTTAAAGCGAAACAGTCCAGTAGCTGAAGCCAAAAGTTTGACCTCCATTATAACTGCAGTAATCTTCTGGGAAAATATCCTCTTGACTCTAATTTCTCTTTTCAGACTCACCATGCTGCTGATGAGAAATAATAGTTATTGGAGCTGTTAGGCCAAGATTAATGTCTGGCCCTGAAAAAAAAAAAAGTAACTCCAAACCAAAACAAAAAAAAGACCAGTAGCAGTGAATGAACACATGAAGTTTCTCCATTTCTCATGTATGATCACTTCCTAGATAAGAATCTGGATGAGATGATGAACACTCTCACATGAAGAAATATTTAAGATCACATGAAAACCTCTGGTTTCAAGCACGCGTGCCTTTTGTAGTGTAACTGATAATACCACAGAGCATCATTATCTGACTTGTCAGCTTAAATGGGAAGGTCTGCAAGGCTGGGAAAAGTACTGAGATCAACACTGCCTCACGTACCAGGGCCCTGATCTCTCACTGGGACTTCAGCAACTACTGTAATACAAGTATTACAGCATTCTCCACTTTGCCTCAATTGGATAGTGTTGTTAGATGGATGCAGCATGTTTCTATCAAGAAATACTTGGCTGCGCTTCTAGAGGAGTGAAATGATCCCTGTAAATACATGGACAAATTGTGGCTGGCCCTTGGCTCCACACATCAGAAAACCTCTCTGTCAGCAGCTGCAATATGGGGTGAAAGTTGGCTGATGCACTAGAAGGACCAGAATGGGAGCAAAGAAAAGGATCTCTGTTACAGGAGCTGTGGAGAGCCCTGACTCACTGAACATGGGCAGTTACAGCCTCCCCAGATGGACTGTTCCTACCCATAGATGTTTTACTTAGCACCTCTGAATAACATCAATGGGAAAAAAAAAAAGTAATATACATAGTGAACTTCTTTCTCTATTTTTCACTTTTTCCGGCATAGAAGAACAAGACTGCTTTCATGTAGGTTTTTTCCCTTTGGTGGCATCAATAAAAGTTTAAGACTCCTTGTCAAAAGCAATGAAAAGGTTACAAACAACACAGAATAGCTGCCAATGCCCTTGAACTAAGAGTGCTCGTGCCCACCTGTTTAGCTGTCAGTATCCAAAAACACTACCCACTGCTTCACAGTGCTAGAAGTAAGATGGATATTTTTGTATTTACTTGAGGTAAACAAAATCTCTAAGTCAGAAGGCTCTCAAAATCTCATGGGGTTTCCAAATTCCAGTCAGGGACACCAATTTTGACTAGAAATATTCTGGCAGAGCAAACTCCATTTGCACAGTACAGGAGATGTGCTTGCTCTGGATGGCATTGGCTGCTTTTTGTCAAGTCAGCCATCAACAGTTCCTGCATCCAACTGCAGGACCATGAACTGCAACAATCCAAACTGGAAGTTTGTAAAGCTCACCTCACCATAATCAGACTTTCACAAAAGCGGATAAAACATAGCCTCAAACAAATTGTTTCTTCCACCTTTGAAAGCACACAGGAGCATGAGCAAAGCTCCCCCATGATGCTGAGGTTTGGTACAGCTTAAAGATTTTGCATCACTGTTGGTGCCAGTGCAGGAATCAGCTCCTCAGGTGAGAAGCTTTGTCACCAGAGGTGACAAGTCAGTTGTGACTTCCAGCCAAGCCATGAACCTCTCACTGTCTGCTGACTCCACTTAAGGTTCATGGTAAGGACTGAACCAGCAGAGGTACAGAGGGATGTGTCACTTCAAAAGGTGGCATGAGAATCCATGGCATCTCCAGGTACCACTGAAATGCCTCAGGAAGAAGGTAAGCAAATAGTTACAGATTTAGGCGAGTCAGACTTGGAGGCAAACAAAAGAAAGGCTTCTCCATGGGAGTCAGTCTCACACTGGGACCTCTTCTGAAACATTTCTGTGATGAAACCATGAAAGGGGATAGATACTTTCAAACTTTTTCCCAGAGGCTTAAAAGAGAAGCCTTCTTACTTGTGTCTTTCTGATAAAGGCCCCAGCAATAAAGACCAAGGAATTAAGTTCAATTAGATTTTACCAGGACACCTGTAACATTTCACTTCAGAGAATACTCCAAGAAGTAAAGCATTTGCAGTGTTGCTGACAACAACTTGTCTGCAGGAGTCCTAAGACAGAATGCAAGGCACTCCTCCTGCCCAAGATTTCACCTCAGCAACAGGGCTCAGGTACTCTGCAACACTCAGGGTCCCCAAAAGCAAATCCAAAAATCCAAACATACTGAGAAATTTGGAAAAGGAAAAAAAAGGAAAAGAAAAAAAAAGGGGAAAAATAAAAGGAAAAAAAAAAGGGGTGGGAATCAGAACATTCCAGCACATCCAAACCTAACTATGCTAAATAAAATAATGGCATAAGATAAAACCATAGATAAACCATAGACTTATTTTTCACAGAAGAAACTTCTGGGCACTCATACCAGGTGAATAGTGATGGTGATCAGACACATGGGAGCACCCATTTTCCCTTATTAGTATTTTTAATCTATTGCTGTTTATAAGAGCTGCATTTTCTTCCTTTATGGCTTTTTTTTCTATATAAGTGGGCCTCACTAGTCACTTGTTCTAACTGGAAGACCTAAGAGTGGTCGGGAAGTTTCAGGAGTGCCTTGCAGAGAGTGGAGGAGATGAAAGCAAGTCCCAGGGCAGGCGCTCCGTCCCTCCCGCCCCACCTCTGCCAGGAAGTGCTCCTGTTCCCCTGGCAAGCAGCACAGCTGGCTGCCTCCTCCTGCTCCAAGGGTCCAGAGAACAGCCTTTCCAAACTATTCCCTGGCTGGAGCAGGAAAGGAAAGCAAGCTATTTTCAAGAAAAGCAGATTGGATTGTCCAACCCTTTCACTCCAGGGAGAAAAAAAAGCAAAAAGCAAAAAGAATTACACAAGAAGTAGAAGTGTAATGAAGAAGGAAAAAGCAAAATAAAACTAAGTTGGGTTTTTCTTTCATTGCAGAGAAGTCAAGATTCACAGACTCAAAGCACAGGCAACACATCTTTAAATGATTAAGATAAATACAGCAGACAACAGATGAATGCTAGAGACAGAGGGAAGTGAAAGTTTTAAACCACATTAGAATTGTTCAATCTTTCCTGCTTTGTAACAGTAATTACAATTAAAATGATTTACACCCTGGTGCAGTGCAAATCAGGAACAGAAAAGCACAGAGATTTTAAAGCATCTCTCAGGAAATCTCTGCAGCCACTAGAAGTGCCTGCGTGCAGGGAACACACACCTGTCTGCCCATGCAAAGGTGCTCAGCTTTCAACTCCTTCCTCTGCTTCTTCACTGCAGCTGGCCCAGGAAGCTCCCAGGCTGCTTCTGAAGATCCCTAAAATGCTTCACGTACTGCATGGGAAATGTGTCTGCTCACTGAGCCCAGAAACAACTACAGGAATGCATATGGAAGAAGTTGCAGCACAGACAGGACAGAACACTACAACAAAACCTGGAGAAACTCATCTGCAGAGCTTCATGTCCAGCTAGCCACAGATCCTGCTACCATGGAATCATGGCTAAAACAGACAGGATTAATGCAGAGTAACCAATCACTCTCTTTGACAGAATAACTTGATAAAAAAAAACCAAACAGACTGCTCCATACTTGCTAGAGTTAGCTCCAATTTAGTGCTAATGAGCGTATCAACTCCTATTAAGTACAGATAACCCTCATGCCAAGGTCCTTTCACTAAGTCACAATCACTAGGATGACTTACAATCCACTATGCCCTCTATGCTATTTTTAGCACAAGTGAAATTTCTTTATAGGTTAAGGGCTCAGACCTCTGGGCGGGGTAGGAAGAACACATCCACTAACTGCTGCACATGGAGTCACCAACTGAGTCAGTGACTTCGAGTCTCCCGTGTCTTGTGCTATTGAATAAACCCCAAAGTATTATTTGCCTGCCTAAATTATGGTTTCTGACAAGACAACTAACCTCACAGCAGGATGTGAATCTGCCCCTTGTTTCTCTGAGGGAAGAGCTGCCAGTGGTACAAGCCCCAGGTAACCCATCCCCACCCACTCCTGCAGTTTGGAGCGGTGGGTGGCACCGCTTTTGCCAGCACAGGGCCACCAAACTCAGCCAGGTCACATCTTTACACCTGGCTCCTGAGGAGACTCTCTGATGAGCTGGTCCCTACAGAACCCTGGTTTATGTTGCTGGCACTTCAGCAATGAAGTAACTTCAAAGAGCCAGACATTAAGTACTGATTTCTTTTTAAGATGGAAGCGAGGTGCTTGACAGGCAAGATTCAAAGCTCAGGTAGATCACACTACTGGATGTTCTGCACAAAATCAGGAAGTCCCAAAGAACTGAACAGATGGGTTTAGTATCATGAAGGAGATAGTCATACAAAAATGATACAATGATGAACTGAATCAACCGGACAGAAGTCTTTACAGAGAAAACTGGACAGGAAAATGGACTGACACGCAGCTTGCTGGACAAGTAGAAATGATACACAATCCACAAATAAGACCACTCCGGTTAGGAAACTGTCTTGTGAACCATAATGAAACATAAGAACGCCACTCTAAAAAGTTTCAACTATAAAAATTCAACAATATATTACCAAAGAAACCTAACACTAATAGTTGCTGAGAACTACTATAACATCAGAAAATAAGAACTGCAGATAACAGACGAGAAAAAACAAATGGGCAGAACAGCTCCATGGCCAAGAAACTTAGAAATGAGATTTACTTAAGTACTAAGGAAGCTTAACAGTGATATTCTTTCACTACATAAAAACTGTTGAAGTAGTAGTACACAAATATGAAATACACTTCTGTAGATAAAAAAAGCCAGGCAAGTAAAAGATGAACAGATTTTTTTTTTCCCAGCAGCAACTCAGAAGGTCTTAAAACAACACCATAAAACAAGTAAGACTGGATGAGGACTTTTTAAAGAGCTGTCTAGGGAAGAATGTAAATTACTAAAACTAGCTCTCAATAAATCCTAAATACTGAAAAATACCTTAAATATTTGAGGCACAACATAATTGTTCATACACAACCCTGAAGAGGCAATCCATGATATCGCACTTACACAGTCAGCCTTATACTGACCCCAGAAAAAAATATGTGAAGTGTGGGAATGAGAATGAGCTCAGAGGAACTGAGTATAATCCACAGCAACCCCAGGAAAAAAGATCCCACTGGTCTGTACCTTAGTGAGTGAGTACCTATGGGTAGGAAGGACAACTATTTTAATATAATGCACTTAGGTAGCTGCAAGACATTTAAGCTGGTGCTACATAATGGCTTCACTAGGAAACAGGACACAAAGCCCTGCATTTTTAGGAGACTTAAAATACAAACCATAATTAAGAGGAAAGCATCTACAAAGGTCCCATTTTACTACACTCTACTATCTAATATTTTTAACCTTCATCTGGAAAGAAACCAAACCATTACTAATCAACTGCAGATTCAATAATTATATGGATGTACTAAATAATGAACAAGATACACCAAAAATAGAGTCACTGAATTCTGAATTATCAAGATGTATGTGTTTTTCAGTATGAAAATACAGCTGTAGGACAGATAAACTGGCCCGTACTTATAAATAGGAGATGCCATCTAATAGCCAGCACCTCTGAAAAGAACTTGGGACAGACCTTGGTGGATAATTACCAAAGCATGAATTTAAACTTCTCCTTATAGAGCTCCTGGCAAAGCTACTGCCAAAGTTAGCTGCATGAACTGTGTAGTATTGAACTAAAGGAGTTTGCAAATATGTGTAACTTGATAATGGCACAGCCACTCTTGAAATGCTGTGTCTAATACTGTTGTCCACAGTCCCAGTAGAACATGAACAAAGCAGAGGAGTTTCAGAGAGGAACCAGAAGAATAACTGAAAAGGCTAGGAAGTATCTCATGGATTACAGCACACTCAGCTTTACAGAGATGTGGCTTGATCACAGTCCATGTGAAAGACACTTGAAGCCAAGTGTCAAGCTCCTGGCTGCCTGTGGCAGGGTCTTCTCTCAACCAGATCTGCTCCCCTCTCCAAAACTTCAGTTTCTTGTGGGTACCTACAGAAAGCCCACAGATCTGACAACAGGTCTTCAAAATAGCAAGTGAAGGTTTAAACCAGATTCAAATGCTAGAACTTGAAGCTAAACAACTTAAACCATGAAGACACCCATTTTTAGTCACTCTAATTAATCACTGGAATAATATACCAAGGGCGGTGTCAACTCCCTTTCAAAAAGGAATTAATTCAAAACTCATTGGCCTGGAATATGCATGTAGAGAAATCAAAAGACCATAATGAGGGCTTCCAGGTTTTTCAACTCGTTCATTCTATCATAACTCAAGGCTTCCTAGAACAGTATCAGTCTCATCCTTTCTGAAGTATGATCCCAACTGCTGGTTAGCTATGAGTGTGAAAAGACCTGGAAATGTTACACCCAGTGAAGAACAGCTCATCCTTGCTGAGATGAGCATCTCCTTCAGTTGCCAAGCAACACACAGGCTCAATTAGAAAGCTGCCTGCAGGTTTGGCTGTCCTTACATTAAGGCACTTTATAGCCTGTGACATTAAAATACTGCCTTATATTAAACAAGACCAAACCATTTGGTTTCATATCCCGAATCAAATGAAATCTCATCCTACCAGGACACAGGAAGTACCACATAGGTAGAATACAAACCAAGCTTTTTCCTTTGCTTTTTTGAACAAAAAGCAAACACACAAAACCCCAACACCCTGCAGTGGATGTTGAGTCCTTTCAGGCTTTGAGAAGTACATAGCAGTAGTACAAATATGACATAAAACAGTGTTCAGGACATTTCTTATCAGCAAAGCAGATTTAACTGACTCAGTCTTCATCTGAACAAAAGGCTGGGATTCTCAAAGGCTACAAAGAAAGCACTCCTTTAGGTGCTGCTAAAGCCCTGGCCACAACGACTGTTCTGCTTGCCTAAACAATCACTGCACAGAATCCAGTTTCAACATCACAGGAAAAAATCTGGAGTGATTTTACTGACTCAAATTAAATTGACCCAGCTCTTCATCCATGCAAAAAAAAAAAAAAGTTACCTCAAAAAGTTAACTCGTTATTTTAGGAGCTTAGAGACACATCAAATCAGAGAAGCTTTATGTAAAACCACATGCACCTTCACACTATAAGCACAGCTCCTGTTCCCAAACTTCTTGGCTTTCCAGCTTGTAAACTCAGCATATATCATGTAGCAAACTGGCTTTCAGAAATGGTCCTCCTGGCTCCAGCTCCATGCAGAACTGACTTCAAGATTTTATTGATAACAAAAACACCTTGTTGGCTTAGCCCTGACCTTTCTTTACAGTCCACTGCACAGAGATTTGCCACATTCTTAGCCAAAGCCTTGAGATTCTTCCCTGCTCCTGGCGCTGGGGTCTGATTTTGCACATGTTTCTAGGAAGCCTCTGGATGTGGAGTGAGGAACTTCAATACAAAAACACGCTGTAGGGAGGATGATAAAGGTATATTATGGTATGTTTATTTGCCAAGACCTTTGCAGTCAGATGGTCATTTATTTTAGACCAGGGAAGATGTGGAATACCTAAGAAGTACAGGACTTTAACTCATTCCTCCTTCCCTGGATTCTGCACTTCTTGCCACCATATGCTGATCCCAGATGACATCTGCCAACAAATGAGTCCATCAATAAAGCCAACTGAGGTGTTTATTCTCAAACGTGGTCTTTGTTTTTCAGGGCCTTATGCAGAAGAATGTCTCCAGTGGAAACTCAATAAAGGGGAATGCACCACATGACAGTAATACATCCCAATATATATTGGAGATGTGGCCACTCCCTGAAACAAAGGAATTACACTTAATACCTGACCAAAGACTTCTGCAGCCAGTGTAAACACTTCCAGCATTTTCAGCAGGCTTTGGACCAGGGCCCTTAATCTGGGAAAAGGCAGAGAAATGGAAAGGTTTGACTGTATCACATGTATAGCTGGCCCAGTGGTGGCAAGTGTGCATGAGGCAGATTCCTTTCCAGACTCTGCCAGAGAAAATCAGGTTTCCCAATAAAGTGTGGTAAATAATGGGACTGCAGCTTGGAAGGAGGCAAGTTCCTTCAGACACATGATACTGTTGTAATTCAGACTATGGCCACCTTCATAAATGTCTCTTTTTCTGGATTCTTTTGGGGCTCTTTTCTTCCCTGATTAGCAAGGGGAGTTTGAAACTTCCAGATACCTGGCTTGTAGCATCAGGGAGAAATGCAAGCTGGAACAGGAGATTCAGAGAGGGAGAGAAAGGTCAGGCCTCCAACAATCTGATCCAAGTCCATCCAAACTGGGCCAAAGCTGCTCACTTAGCTCCCTTGCTTTGCAAATGTATATCCTGGCAGGGAGCCTCTCCGTTCCTATCACACCAGCAGATCAGAACAGCAGATTGATTTTCAAGAGAGCTGGAACTTGCTCCCCACTCTCAGACCCAGAGATGTGTGTCTGCTGCAATAGCCTGCTATCGTAGGCTGGATAAACACGCAACGAGCACAACAAGCAAAACCTACAGACATCTTTCAGCAAGCCTCAATGTTGAAATGTGGCTACTTCACTTCCAAAGCGTGCATCAAGAAAAATATGAGCATAAAGCAGTGATTAGCAGAAGACGTACAAGCCCTTGCTCTGCCAGGGAGGCCCAGAGCCAACTGCAACAGCCAAGAAAACTGGGTTGGATCTCTTGGAGACTGGGTAAGAATGAGAACATCAATGATCTGCAGAGATCCAACACATCTCCAGACTGTTTACAATGTCCTATCATGCTGGCGAATACAATCTACCATTTATCCTTCCCAGAAGGCACATATCCCTTATACCCCCTGCAGGCATTTGAAAGCAGGAATGAACTGCCAGTGGACCTGAACCTTGGCGTCCATAAATCTTGCTTACTAGGCATCCATTAAGTGCTCTGTTTAACTATTCTCCAGTCCACTGGATCAATTCCTGCACCACAGCCCCAAAGCACAAAGGCCGGGAGCTGGGATGCAAAGGGCAGAGCTGACCCTCCACGCTCAAGGAGAGCAGAGATGTCTCATCTTTGCTAGTTTGGGCCACCCATGGGACCAGGCAGAGAGGGGACAAGGAGCAGCAGCCTGTGCCAGGCTCTGGAGAACACCAGCCCCTGATCTCCACTTGTGCCATTGTTCCAACCCCATGGCTGAATTTGCAGCATTGTTTTTACATGCTCTTTGGAAGGTGTAAAGTTTTGCAGGTGTTCTTCCAAGTGTATATCTTGGCAGTGCTAGAGATCTTTATGACAGTTTGCCCAAAGCCCAAAAGAAACATTTTATACATACTGGACAATGCCCACTCAAATAAGCAAGGACCACTCTCTCAGTTTGGGGTACTGGAGATCAGCTGCAAACACAACAGTGGGCTCAGGATTAATAAGTATTATTGTGCAGAAGCCTTTCATCAAATATGTGATTGTGAGGTGCTCTCTGACCACTCCAAAAGAGTCAGTGCTGCTAACATCTACTAGTTTTTCAGCCTTGTGATTACAGAGTTCACTCACAGGGTTGGGGGATTTCGTAGATTGGGGTTTTTTTTCCACTCCAAGGAATGAAAACCAGCATGTTCTGATTCCTATCTTTCAATCATCACTATGGTAAAGATATATTACCATCACTATTTCAGCTGAGCTAGCTGCTGAATTGCAAATCCTGTAAGTAAACAAAAACAAGTAAGAGAAGGAACTTCAACAGGCTTAGCTTGCCTTTTAAAATTCAAGGCAGGGGTTTAAAAGAGATGAAGCCAGGGAAAACATTGGATACTAACACCAGCCAAACAGGGAAAAATAACGAAGTTGTAAGCCTGAAAAACTGAAATGGAAAGAATGACAGATTTACTGCTGCATTTGATGCACATAACCACCGATAGACTCTCCCCAGGAAGTGTTGAAATTACCATCACTGAAATGAATCCAGAAGCTAAAAAAAATTAAATTATCTTTCCCAGAACATTCCAATTGGGGCTTTGGCAACGCCAGATGTTTTAATGCTCTAGGATGTGTGCACGCGCGTGTGCGCACGCATGCACACGCGCACCACGCCCTCGAGCACAGTATCCTCTTTCACACCAGACCTCCCTCCTAGCTTCCACAAAGTCACACTGAACTCACGGCCATCCTACAAAGCCTCTGCTTCAAAGCCTCTGCTCAAACGCACAACTGTCAGATTAAGCAATCCATAAGGAGTCTTACAGCAGCTCCAAGTTATGAATGAATGGTTATTTGTGAACTTGCCTGTCAAGACAGATGCGGTATTTGTCAGTGCAGTGTGGGTTAGATATGATGGGAAGGAGCCAAACAAGCAAAGGGAAAGGTCAGTATCACAACATTTTCCTTCCCCGCCCCTCCTCAGTTTGCTTAAAACTTTGCCACAGCTTTTCCTGAAGTCCAATACAGTAGTCTATTCTCATGCAATTCACCATGCTTATTTGAAAAGCAACATTCAAGCAAGAAAAGCAAAATAAAATTGTGTGCAGAGGGAAAGAAGGACAGGAACATTTTGGTTCAAGAAAGCTACAGCAGAGCAACAAATCCAAGACTGGCAGAAAACAGAACATCTTTAGAAACATAGTAATACTTGAATCAAGACCACCCTGTGGAAGCTGAAATACAATGCATTGTTTTCCTTCTATTAAAATGTAGCATTACAAGGATTACAGGTTAATTCACGTTGGAAGTCTAACCTCAGCTCAAAGCAGGGCCAGCTATGAGGTCAACTTATGTTTTATAATTTATACAGTTATTTTTAATAACCCAAAGTCAGCACCCCACTGTACTAAGTATTATATAACAACAAAAAGAGGCTCCCTCCCTAAGGGGGATTCAGAGGGAAAAAGCTCAGTTCTGCAACGAAGAGCCTGAATATGTCAATGAGCTTCACTCTGAAATGAGAAGCACTCCTCAGTCACTGTCCAAATTAATACCTGAACAAGGGAGAGATGTTCTGAAGATCCTCTCCACACTCTCTGCCACAAATCTGCTGCAGGGGTGCCTGTGAGGTCCAGCATCTCCTGGAAACCAAACATGGATGCCAGAGAGCCCAAACAACAACGCAAGATTCATTTCAGCAGAGCCTATCCCTTCACAGTGAGCAAGAAGTCTCTCTGCAGAGCTGCCTAAACTCATCCAACAAAACCTCCAACAAGAGGAACCAGAAGCTCTCCCAGTGGCATCAACTGCCATGCTCCCTTTGGAAAACCTGGTTGTTTTAAAGAATGCTATTTTACCCAAAGAAACTTCCCCACTGTGGACCAACCTGCAGAGCACCCAACACATGTAAAAATCTTTAAAGACCAGACAGGTCTAACAAAGCCAGTCCTATACCATTCAAGCTGAGCGAATCACGGCAGTGAACAGCCTCATGAGAAATACATAAATCTAAACACAACTGATCACACTGGAAGGAGATAAAACACAACCCTTGACACTGAGGGCTTTTTTCCCAACATTTTTTTGTCTTTTTACAGACAAATCTCAAGAGTTTCTCCTCTATACCTTGCAGCTGTATGTCTTGTACAGTCAGGTGCCCAGCTGCAATCACTTAACACAACACAGAAAGGACAAGCATGGGGGAGATGTTTTAAGAAGAAACATTGCTGCTTCAGATTGACTACTACAGGAAGCCAGCTGAGAGTGATGCTGGAGCTAGGCACTGACTATCCACAGCACAGACTGAAGGGGAAGCGAGCAACAGCCTGTGGTGGAAGGCAGGATGCAAGCTTTCCCTAAACAAATGACCAAACCAATCCTTTAATCTAAACAAACCAGCAGAAACATCCATAACACATTATTACATTCAATAATACCTGGGGAGCATATCCTCCTCAAGCTAAAAACTGCCTGCCTGAAAACATGCTGCATGTGGTTTCACAACAGGAGTGAAAATGTTTGCGTGTCTTCACTCATTACTTGTTTTGTCACCATACCCTGGGGTTCCTCTCTTTATCTTTGATACAGGAGCAGTCTGGCACATCAGTGCTAAGGCAAAGGAAGCCAGCTGTCCAACAGGGTCAGCCTTCTTCAGGACCACTGAAGAGTTTCTTCTTTCCTCTCTAAAGCATGCTGTAAAGCATTTCCTTCTCATTGGGCTCCCATGCCCAAATGACAGATTTTCACACAATGAGAGGGATTTGAACTGTGTGGCTTTGTTCATCCCTGCAAATGTGCCACAAACGGGGCCCCAACTCAGGAAGCTAATTAGGCATAGACAGAGCCTTAATGCTAATGAGCCTGTTCATGTGTGTGAAGCTCTGAGCGTGTTTCACAGCTATGTTGAAGAAGCTCACTGAGAATGACATCCAGTTCTCTCATCCATCCTTTTGCTCAGCTCTGGTGCAGAGAGGAATCTCAAGCTGACAGCAAAAGAATGGGAGCAGTAACTTTGCAGCAACACAGCCACCCTGATGGCCACTACAGCTCTCATGCAGAGCACCAGAGAGAAGCAAGACCAAAATCAGTATCTAATGAAGACGATGCTCTGCTTTCCTCACTCTACCACCTGTTCATATTAGCCCTGCAAGTAGAGCCAGCAAAAACAGCACAAGCTCTGGGCACTCCCTGCACATGTCCAACCATGGAGCAGAAGACAAGGGCACATTTCCAGAAAGGTCTCTGGGACTGGAAAACATTCCCACCGTCAATGGCTGGAGAGTGGGGAGCAGCAGGGGCACTGCTGAAGATTCACCGAAAGGGCTTTTAAGCATGGGAACAGGCTGGCCAGGGAAGTGGTTGAGTCACCATCCCTGGAGGTATTTAAAAGTATGCATGTGGCACACAGGCACAAGGCTGAGTGGTGAACTTCACAGTGACAGGTTAACAGTTGCACTCAGATGACATTAAAAGTCTTTTCCGACCTAAATGATTCCATGATTCAAACTTTCTCACTCACCAAACAACAGTGAAAACTGCCTCTTCAAAACAGACACAAGAGAGAAACTCCAGGAGGGTTATGGAAAGGACTTGGAAATATAGCCCTGTCTTGTAGCTCATGTGACCCAGCAGTGTTGAAGAGAGGGTCATGGCTATTTAGCATTTGTAGCCTTCCTCTGGAAGAAACCCAAGGACCATGTATCATTCCAGACTGGCTCTTGGACCTTGCCCCCTGCTTCCCAGCTTGGCACCCTGCTTACAGTGAAAGTGGCTGGTGATTCAGAAGCCAGGCAGGAAGCACATGTGGTGCTGCCCTTCATTAGTGCACCAGAGCATGTTATTTTATTATACCTCTCAGTATGTAGAGAACTACTGTCTAGAAAATTATCCTGTGCCTTTCAAAAGCCATATGGAATTTCCTGGGGTTTTCCACCTATGAAGATTGCATTAAGTGTCATTCCTTAAGGAGTGAGGAACTGCTCCCCCCATGTCTCTCCTTGGGAAAGCCTTCCCATTGCTTCAGGTGCTCTCTGTAATGCCTGGCAAACACCTCCATCTCCAAGACATGCTCCAGAGTACAACCATACTAGCATAGCTAGAAAGTTTTAAAATAAGTTGTTCCTCCTGAGTCTGTGTCCATATCATTAATAACACGGGAAACCTGACAGATTAGACTCTCTGTTGTGCTAAATGCAAACACAGGTGAGCTGTTAACATTGTGGTAATGATGCAGTCAGTGCTGGGAGCCGTCTGCAGGAGCAGTTCTGAAGACAAGGAAACCACATATGTATAATTGCTGGTAAATTGAGTCCTTGTTGATAAAGTAGAAGTGTGCCATTGTGCCCTGCCAGCTTATAATGTTGTCTTTCATGGGGCAAATATTCAGCAGAACGATGGCTCATACAGCAATACTCATGTGACAGTGCTCCTGAGAAGACTAATCCTAACCAGCAGTGCAGGATGGAACCTATGGGGGCTCCTTCACACTAAGGTAGCGTAAAACTCATGAAGAATGAGGCTCAAACCCAGAACTGTTTTTCCTTAGGCTAATGACTACTTACAAACCTATCTCCAAGAATGCAGAAAACTTCAATATTTACCTGCATTGGCCTTAAGCTATCACTACAAACCAGTTCACTGGCTATGATAAAAGTTGCTTTGAATGAAGATGATTGAATGGGCCTTTGCCTCCAGATACGTGTGTTGCCTGTTTTTCTCAAGTATGCCCATTATTCATTAGCACTACAATTCACAATCCTTAATTGTGTTGGCATTAAATTTCTGTTTACTCTCAGTGTAAGGGCAATCATCACCTAGCTTAAGTATCAGGCCCTAGATATTCAACGAAGAACTGGTAAGTAGTAAGCTTCTAATGTGATCCAGCACTCACAGTAACCAGTTTTAAGCATTTACTAATTTTATTTAATGCATTTAAGCATTACTTTGCCTAGGCACAAAATTCCCAAGTATTGTCTGATGTTGTGCTCAGAGAACACCATATCCAACCTTCCTCTTTAAACTGCTCTGAAAAACCTCAAATTCTGGCTGCCACTTAGGAGAGATTCAAGACTCGTACAGATGCATACTGTCCTGAGCACAAGGCATCCTTGACAGACTAAAGCTTTCTGTGTTTTCCAAATGTCTTTGCAGTATTTTTTTCTGATACTTTTTTTGCATCTTTTGCTCCTGGGTCAGGCAGCTCCTGACTCTCTGAATTTCCAACTATATCCTGATGTGTCCTTAACCTCAAGTGGACTCTCAAGCCAGATGCCCCCTTACTTCCTCAGTGCAAACTATCAGTAAACCTTAGCACAACTTTAGTTTGAGCCTTAAATTAACAGCATGTGAAAAGATTAATATGAATAATTTCAAAACTAATCAGATCCCTTCTTTAAATGTTGACACAGTATTATTTATATCCCATAAATACCTTCTTGACTAAAATTCATCCCAGGAGATTGGCATCTTGCCAGTTCTATTCATATTTACTGTATTTATACAGTACAGTTGGCCAAGGATAATATTTAAGACAAAATATGCCTTAGGGTATATACAATATCTCTTATAGTTTTCCTTTTAAATCTCCTCATTGCTAAAAATATTTAGTCTGAACTTTACAAAATGCCCCACGAAGACCTATCAGCGATCTGTAGTGATATATTGCTGACTATGAGTATAATTAGAGCATATTTGTAATACTTGGGATGTAGTCAGTTACTGAACGCTAACAACTTGTGGTAAAAACTGAACCACTGATCTTTCCCATGCCTGCCTTCCAGCAGCTTTTGACCTCCAGTGCATTCACACTGATCCCCTTTTCCCTCCTGCCTCTCT
Organism: Sialia sialis; assembly: GCA_009812075.1. Classification (NCBI taxonomy): domain Eukaryota; kingdom Metazoa; phylum Chordata; class Aves; order Passeriformes; family Turdidae; genus Sialia; species Sialia sialis. Next base: position 7,414,031 of record VRYO01002297.1, read on the forward strand.
CCAGCACAGCAGACACTGTAGAGTTAAAAAAATCCACTCTGAAATGCCTAGGAGAAAGTGCCTGTGGCCGCCAGAGCTGCACTTTCAATTTCTTCCTTCAAAATATGGTGGAGTGATTTCTTCCTTACTGTCTTTTTTGGAAAGGTTCGCTCCATCCAGCATAACTAGAGAGCAGTGGAAAAACAGTTAACCTACTTACTCTGATGTTAGCGACAGCCTCGCACAGTAGTGCTGGATTTGCTGCTCGCTGGCCCTTGGATCCCAAACGTCTGATGCACTCTGTTGGTAGATACCTGCAATCTCCTTTGCTCTTCCAAAGCCTCTATCGATACTTCAGAACAAATCTGGCCCCTGACAACTTTTTAAAAATAGATCCTCTTTTGTCAATACCATCCAAGTCACACACTACAGATATTTTAATTTTCTGGGAAGCATGCAGCTGCATTTTGGACTATAGGTTCTTGGTAGTTTGCTGAACCAGGAAGAGAGGACAGATGTGATCAGGTCAGATGCACTTTACAATTCTCAAGAGACTCTCTGCTACAGAGTCAGCTCCCCAAGCCAAGGCACTGCTGTACCTTCTCCCAACTTTTGCCCATAGGTGCTGCTCTGCCCTGGGTATGATCTAATAAGTCTCCAAGGGAAGTCCTGACTTCTACCAAAACCACCAGCAAAATAATACAGTACACCAACGTGGAAAACAGGCATGACTTCTGTGTGCTCTTGCTGCGGCTATGAATTACACTGAATCGCTCTGCTCATACCCACTTGGATCCAAATATGTGGTTATTTTTTTTAAAGAAAGAAAGTATTTCTTCCCCAAGGGTAACAAGGGTGGAGTGTATTTATCATGACTATTAAGGATGGTGCCATAATTACAATAATAAAATGGCTCTGACTGCCAGGATGTCCTGTACCTGATGTTGTCATTTAAGACTAAAGGAAGAAAAGGAGGCAGCTGCACAGAGCGTGGGGTTCAGATACCTTGGCTGGCATCCTAGGACTATCCCATGCAAGACAGAGCAAGCCCCAAAGCTACAACTTGCTAAACTAAAAATAAATATGGGAAAAATGCAATTAGAAACTCTAGGATAAAGTTACCAAGATGGCTGAATTATCTATTTAAGCAAGAGCTATGTGCTTTTGAGAAACAGACAGCAAGTATATAGGGCATCAAGCGGTGGGGGAGGGAAGCGAGCTAAATGAAATGACTAGGGACTAGGCTTTGGTTATGTGAGCGGTGAAGTTATTTTCTGCTTCTGGTATTTCACTTTCCTCAGTATGATGATGATGATCTAGATTCTTTTAAGGCAGTGCACTGCTTTTTCTTTCTTTCTTTTTTTTAGCCTATGCACTTAGGCTTCACTACCAAAACAAAAAGGCACGTTCTAATGATTATTAATCTCTCTAAGCGGATTTGATCAGCA
>VRYO01002297.1:7416631-7463529 GCA_009812075.1 Sialia sialis
AAAAAAAAAAAAAAGAAGAAAAAGCAAGTTGCTACAACTAGATAAAATTGGGGGTGGCGTGAGCCGGACAGCAAAAAAAGCTGAGTAAAAAAGCCCCCAAATAGATACAACAAACCTGCAGATCAAGTAAATGGCAGAGAGGCTGCTCTCAGCGCGCTGTAAAACAAAAATCCGAACGGGGGGGAGGGTGGGGAAAAGGGGGAAGGAAAAACCCAAAAAAAAGAAGGAGGGCGAGAAAGCGCAGCGCCGGTATCACGGGGCGCTGCCGCAGCCGGCAGAGCGAGGGTGCCGGCGCGGCGCTGAGCCCCGCCGAGCGCCCGCGGCGCCCGACGGCTCCCGGCGGGCAGCGGCACCGCCCCGCGCCCGGCGGCGCTCAGCGCGGGCACCGAGGGCCACGCACGTGTGCGCCCGGCGGCGCCGAGCCCCGGCCCCCGCGCCCGGCCCGGCCCCGCGGCGGCGGCAGCGGCAGGCGGCGGCCCCGGCCCCGCGGCGGCGCCCGGCGCCCGCGGCGAGCGGCGATCCCCCGTGCGGCCGCGTCCCGCAGGCTGCTGCGTGCGCCCCGCGCCGCATGCACCGACCCACCCCCGCCGCACAGCTCTTCCCAGCTCCCTCCTCTTCCTCCTCCTCCCGGAGCGCCGAGCCCGCGCCGCAGTCAGCCAGGCAGCGCCGCCGCGCCCCGGCAGCCTCCCGCGGGTCGCAGGCGCGGAGCCGGCCGCCCGGGGCTGGCCGCAGCGCTGCGCCGCTCTCCCCGCCCGCCGGCCTCCCCCGCGGGGCTGGGGCTGGCCCCGGCCCCGGCGGCTCTAGCGCTCCGCCCGGCGCCCCCCGCCTGCCGCCCCCGGCCCCTCGGCTCTCCCTGCGCGGAGGGGACGGGTGCCAGCAGATAACATCACGGCCGCGCAGGGAGAGGGAGATTTATACGATCTCCCCGCCCCACGTGCTCGGCTCGCTGCGAAGTGACGTGGAGGGGCTGCGGGAGCGGAGGGCTCCGCGCCGCCGCCCGGCTATTTATTCCCCTCCGCGCCACCGGCGAGGGACTCGCCGCAGCCCGGGCGCTGCCGAGGTGCCTCGCCCCGGGGCGAGGAGAGGGCAGGCAGCCCGGAGCCGAAAAGGAAAAGCGAGTCCTGCCAGACTTCTATTTCACTTCTTTCTTAAATAAAGGCCTTAGTGCTTCTTGCACCTATTATTAAAGTAATCGGGCCAAATAGCGCACTGGCGTTAGAGGAAGAGTAACACGCCTCTTGGACACCGCTCAGGCGCGTTCCTGTGCGAGGCTGCGGGGCAGCTCTGCCCGCTCCCGTGTCACAGAACGCTCCCCGCACTGCCCCTCGCTTTCACTTCAAGTGTGTTTTGGGCAGTTCTCGCTGTTCCCCGGATACCTTGGTAATCGGTACTACCGGCCAAAGAGGGAGAGACCATAGATGAGAAGGATTTGCTCCTTCGCCGAGGTCTCCTCTCCTGTCAGAAGCGTGCAAATAAATCCTCATCTGCACTTGACAGAAACTCTCAAGCCCCAAATGCTCTGGCTATGCCTGTAATTCAATTTTTCCGCTGCCTCTTTTGGCCACAACAAACATCACAGGCTCCATCCGTACCCTACTCTGCCCCAGGGAAATCACTCCACAGTCTACTAGGCATCCCTCAACTTAATGCCATAAAGCTTTTGCTTTACAGTTCATTTATCACCACTATACATGAACTTTAAAAAGTGATCAGGAAGCCTTTTTCTTTACTCTCACCTATTTTAGCGTCACATTCCCTTCTGAATTAAGTTATCACAGGTTTTACTTGCCAGAACTTTCCAATAACATCATCCTAAGTGGGGCAAGGCTGTTTCTGAAGAACCTCTATTTTCAGAGATGAAGAAAGGTGTAGGAGAGGTACCCGAAGGGCCATAGGTGCTCCCAAGAACAGCCCAGCCATTGCCAGTGGTATTACAGGTAAACACAGGAGAAAGGAGGTAGCAGGACTGGCACCTGGAAGCACACTGAGACTCATGTAAGACACAAACCAGCTTCCTCCAGCTGACCACACCTCAGGAACCATCTTCTTTCTGCAAAGTTTTCAAATGTTTTCCAAAGCTGGAGAACACCAGTCCCCAAATTAAATGCAAGTTTTTTCCTTCCCAGCGAGGAAAACTGCTTCCTCTGACAGCTGTGGCTGTGTGCTGGGGTGATGGAGGCACCCAGCAGCACGGAGCTGCCACACGCTGTTTGCCTTGGCAGGGCTCTGCTGCAGGGGAATCTTGAGCCAGCACGGCCAGCTAACCTCGGACTGCTGTGGGTACCAGCAGCGATGATGTTTTCCGAGAGATGGAGGAGCTACAAAAATATATTTCTGACAGGTATGTGTACACACACAGGCTCTAAAAGTAAACTTCGTTCTTTACCAGCATGTGGGTATGTACAGCCCTACACACAACCAAGATTGCATCCTCACAGTGCAAGAGTTAACAGTGCTTTCCACTTAAATCCATGAATTCGTGCAAGGCTAGATTAAACCTCTCTGCCACAACATCACTCTTTTACTGCTGTACATGTCAATGTCCTGCTCCCACTGACCTCAAAAACACAGCTGCAGTGTCAGGAATGGCAACATTTCCAAAATTACTCAAATAAACAAGCAAGCTCAACATGTAGACTCAGCTGGTTTCACTTCTGCAGCACACCTGTACAAAACCAAGGGGACAGTTCCTCGAGCTGTTACATCCCACAGCTCCACTGCTAGCCAGCTGAGGAATCAGCTCTGTTACATGGGGTACCTCAACTGCAAATACTTCTGAAGAAAAGGGTTATTATATTATTTCCTCCAAAAGCTGCGGCTGAAACCATGAAGGAATTCCTTACACAGCAACGATGGCCCTGTAACACTTGGCTCTGCATGCTACTCACTTCAAGGGCTTCAGAGCAGCAACTGGGACAGTGCTGGACACCTTCCTCAGGCAGGGAACTTGTCCCCATATCTCAGGATCCCTCTGCAGATCACACAACCCACCAGATTACAAAGTGTTTTGATCCTTGGAAGTTTATTATTGGTGGGGGAAAAAACAAAAACCCAACCAACCCAAACTTTTCAGTTTTTCCCAACCCCTGAAGTCCTTACTAGGGATGCCCTGCTGGAGGCCATCAAACCCCCTGTGTTCAGCGCCCACAGGGCTGCAGGAGGTCCAAGCTCCAGAGAAGCCCTCCATGTAAGCTGCCAGAAATCCAGCCAGGCTGACAGCAAACCAGGCCGACTAGATTTTGAAAGTTACTGAGATTCCTTCTGATTTGGCAATGATTCCTCAGTGTCATTTAGACCATCTAGGGAATAAAAAAAAAGGAATTAAGATAAATCTTGAGTTTGTTTTCGTCTGAGAAAAGCCCTTTGCTTCTCTTCTGACCCTTTTAGTGTGACATAGGCTTACCCAGGTGCATCTCTCCATTTCGCTGTATGACTGCAACAAAGCTGGATTCCCCAAAACTTCCCAATGTCACCATGGTGATGCTTTTGCCATGCAGAACTTCCCAGGCATGCATACTTCACTCCAAAAGTCCTAGCCACTTGGGCTAAGTTCCCAGGAGCTGTAGAAGCCCACCACACATGCCTGAGCAGTTCCAGTTTGCTCCAGGAAGGGACACCTTCAAATACACATCCACATTCATAAACATCGACTTTCCATTATGTAATCTACATGGAAAATACCTGGAACATATACATCATGATAGAGCTGGTCGTAGTTCGAAAATCTCCCCCTTGCACATTTAAAAAGGCTTTTTTTTTTCTTTGCCACTGAAGTCCTGCAAACTATACTCAAAACAGGTGTCATTTTTACCTTGCTAAAGTGAGGAACATCCAGAAAAGGCAATCAAAAATCATCAGAAATGGCAGAAGCAAACTGCAGGCACTTGACAAAGATGGATAAAGTTTTATATCACAGATTTCAACTGTAACGTGGCCTTTTACTGAGGTAATTCTGCTTCTGCATTCTACTGTTAACTTTCATGATTATTACCGCAATTATGGCTTTGTGTTTTATCTTGTGAAATTTTTTAGTTTTTATTCATTCCACAACAGCTTTTACTGATGACTACCTGCCAATTTCAAAAGCTGCTGGGATTATCAGAGACTGAGGGTTAACTCAGCTTACATTTATCTCTTCCCTATGCCTCTGTGAAATGGCCTTGTCCTGTGGGGCTGCTGTCAGTGGAAGCTTTGTAAATAAAAAGTGGGAATGAGCCCTTAGTGTGCATATGGGGAGAGAACAGAACTTATCTGTTTTGGCACTTTCAATTCAATACAATACTGTCTTTTTTACATATTCATTTTTTTTTAATAAACACTAACTGTTTATTAGAAAAACAGAGACACCTGGAAAGTTACTTCACTAAATGTAAAGGTTTCATGTTTCCTATTAAGTTAAAAATTACGTGGTCAGGATTTTACAATTTGTGGTTTCTTTTTAGATTGTTTTGGTTATACGCAAATGCGCTGTGCAAAATACAAAGGCAATAATCTTTCTAAAACTGCTGACGACCAGGTCATTAAGAAAGGTGGCTGGTCACATTTCATAAACTAAAGAACATTGTTGGAAGAGGAATAACTTTTAAAAGTTAAGAGGTGACTTTTGTAAATTCTCACACTGATGACGAGTGTAGGATGATTGCACAATTAATTCTTTGTGGCACGCACAGAAATCTGCAGCCGTAACTGTGGTTGTGTAGAATCTCAGCCATTCTGATGCAGGGTGCTAGGGGAAAAAAACACTTTTGAATTCTCTTTTTATAAAAATACACGTATAAAGGTTCAACTCGGAGAGCCAAGGTGGCACCTAATAAAGGTGAGGCAAAGAGGAGATGACAAATAATGGAAAATAGTAATATATACTATAATAAAACCTTAGATTTTACTGTTTATTATCCTTAGTGAAGTAGAAGTCCATACCTCTGTGCTGCACATTTCATTAGTGTGTGCTGCAACGCCTGGATGAATTTGAGAGCAAACCCTGCTGACCTTACTAACACAAACAGCCCCACTGCCCCAGGATTGCATTTCACACAGCCCATTCCTGCAGCACTCATGTTCCAGAAGATAAAGGCTATTTTATAGAACATGCTGTTTGACACGCAAGACTGCTACCCATATATACATATGTAACTACTTGTCAACTTGCAAATCAAGGTGTATTTCCCATATTTATATAAAGAGATAATTTATTTGTGTGCATCAGAGCTTCTTTTAAATATATATAAAGCTAATGTAAAATATATAACAAGAATAGGAACTTTTATTTATATATATATATTTCGACACACACACATTTTTGTGCATTTATAAATATATGTATTCATACATATATATCTATAGACATAAAAAAGTTCTCATTCCTCCAAATAGATTTAATAATTTCAGTGGAAACAGTCACAAGAGTGACAGTCAACAGGATTTGATCCAAAAAGCCATTCAGATGCCATCTCTGAGAACTTACAGAATGGCAGCATCTCCCACCATCAAGCTGTAATGCCCACACAGCAGTGTACAGTCTGTGTTTAAAACTGCATCTTAATAAAAGACATCTAGAATGAAATTATCCCCCAAAAAACTGTTACCAAAGACCACCAAAGGAACCCAAAACAACAACACTGGAACTTTAGACAGGACACCTCAACCCAGAATGACAAAAATCTGAAGTGGAAAAAAATTCTTATGGATAAGAGGAAAAAGGGAACAGAAAGGAACAGCACCATTGGTCTGTATTTCAATGTTACATTATTCTTCACATTTTACGTGGCTGGGATTTTACAACTGCTAAAATAGCTTCTCTCCAGTAAATATTGTACCTTGTCTCCACAGAATACAGCCAGACATTAGGGGTCTAGGGAAGCATCAGTAGCCTAAACCCGTATCCTAAAAACATACACGTTTCCCATAAAGGCTGCACACATCAGTGCTGCATCCAAAGATGTTTCTGCTTCCAACAGCTGATTTCCAGCTTTGAATCAGTTAAGATTCAAGTCTTCATATAAACTTTGCCAGAGAAGTTTCTCCATGGTTATATCTCCTGGAGTTTGATCGCCTCATGTGCTTTCCCAAATCTGTTTGTCAGCCTTGAGGATGCCACACTAATCTTCTATGTATCATTCCAGTTTTAGTCTATGTGCCCCTGAAAAAAAGGCCTTCCTTAATCCTAGCACCTGTGGTTTTAATCACCACGGGAAATCCTGTTTCCACTTAAGTCAGTAAGACTTAAATATCAGCAGAGGAAAATGATCAGATTCACTAGCTAAAAACAAAAATAATTAAAATAAGACCGAGAAATATAAGCTCAGTGGTTTATAAACCAGAGGGCCTTGACATGTACTTATAGCAAGCATGACAAAGTAAAGACAGTAGGGTAAAAGTCATCCCTTTAATCTCAAGGTTTGAACTCGTGACCTGCATCTCCTTCTCAGTATTACAGCTGTTGCCTTCTATTTCTGAACTGCATGGTGATGATTTGGGTTATACCTCATTAAGTAACACACAAACGATATCTGTAAATATTGGATTCCTAACAGAGCATCCACTGGAGTTTATTCAACAAATTAAAACCATGTAACTCAAGTTAGAATGTGCACCCAGATTGCACTGAAGTTTTAAGAAAATTATGTGTATAGCAAGATTAATTGGCAGCAACTTCAAAAATGGGCCAGCCAGTAATGCCATATTTAAATCATATTCTGCAGCTACAAAAAACAAATACCTCTGGGTCTGGCATCCTTACTTCTTCACAAGCTGCCTGTACAGCCTGCACAGGTGAAAAGCTCTAGTAAACTAACACAGCTTCAGAAATATTTTTTCCTAATGGTTTTTAAGCAACATATGTTCAAGAACATCCTAGAAGGCTTACAGAAAGCAATGCATTGTTTCATATTGCCTCATGAAACAAAACCAAACCCACAACCAAACCAGACCTCATGCAGTACCAAGCTTTGTGCTATACTCACCAGATCAGTGCAGAGGTCTTTGCCTCTCAGCCTTCCACAATGCAAAACGCATTTTCTATGCCTGGCTACTGAAATCAATAAATGGCGTATTCCTCAATGGCTGATCAAACCACATCCTCCCATACAGATGGTTTGCGCTGGGGGACTCTGTCTAGAATTAGAACAGAAAGATCCATTTCTGTATTACTAATTTTGATCCATATCCAGACTTTTTGACAGTTGGATGTTGAACAGGCCACCTCTGCAGAGTGGCAAAGATGTTCAATATTTGTTCAATTTGTTCAATGATCTTTTAGATGGGATTGCAATTAAAGTAACCTACTCCTCTGGTTTTAGCTGGGGTCTCTAAACTTCCCCACCATGGATACAGACTGACAGCTGAAATGCCTCCTCTCACAAATTCCAGTGCCATTTGAACATCCAGTTTATCAACAATTTAATCAGAGTGCGAAAATGCCTACAAATTGGCTGCAAATGTGCATCAGACCCAGTAGTGTCTCACATGAAGGACCTGAGTCCACAAAGTCATCACTGCAGTTCTATGAAAAGCTATTAATTCATTCATCATGAGACAGGTAGTCCAGCATTGTGCTTCCCCAGCAGCTGAAGTGGATGAGTATCAAAGACAATGGCCTGTGTCTGGGAGATACATATAAATTGACATAGAACGACACACATTTTTCCCTTCTTACTTGAACTATCTTCTTCACAAAAACTGTATTCCACTTCTTTAATTCCAGGCAATGACACAAAAATTTAAAATAAAAGAACACTTCAGCAGTTTAAAAACAAAAAAAAAGGCAAAACGTAGCAGATGGAGAGAACAGCCAGTGGCACTGGCAATCCTGGTCTGACCTGCTGGTTGCAGTGCCACAACATCAGAAAGATATTCAGCATTTTGCAAGGCCTGACCAATCCCTTTCTAACACAATCCGCAGTAAAGAATATCGATATATCATCCTCCCAATTTGATCAATGTTCATACTGGAAGTATATTTATACTTGGGTCTAATACATTGCTTTGACTGAGTAATGCATCCTTAAAGGTTCTCATCTGAAGGTCTTGAAAAATCTCCAGTCTTTCTGTTAATCATGAAGAGACACTTCAGAATTTTATTAAGTCTTTTTTAATTAGTAAGTATTTGTTTCATAAGGATGTACCAAATTTCAGCAGGTACTGTCAAATACTTCACCCTAAAAAACATCCCACCATATACAAAACCACACTCTTGTCACCTTTTGTACAAAACTACACTATTGCAGCAATTTTGCACTGTTGTGAACCTCTTTTGAAACTCGTTGGGGATGTAAGTGAGGATGCAGAGTACCCTGTGGTGGAAAGACTGACAATGTGTTGACCTCCAGGCAGCCCTGCGAGGTGTGACTTTGTGGAAGGTGCTATGGGCAGGTATGTCAAAGGCTCAATTACCAGCAGCTCAGGGACTCAGCCCTCCAGTGACAGTTTTCATTCAGCTGCCTGACCTCAGGCACCCTTCCTGAAATGGACACAGGCCAGTTCTTGTCCCTAAGTAAAAGGCTGCTTCACTGCCCACAAAACTTGCAATTTATGGATCACTTAAAGACCAAAGAAAATCTTCTCTGTGATAAACTGTACTCAACCTGAAAGTCAATGCAAAATCAGGAAAGCTTTTCACTGTCTTGTTGCTCGAATCAAGCAGCACTTTAAGCTTTTCTGTTCTGAACAAGATGAGAATATCCTCCTTTATCAGGATAGAAAAGCAAAGCTCAAAGCAAGAGAGTGATTGAATAACCATGGACCTTACATCACAGTCTCCATGATTATATTCATAATGCATTTTATAAAGGGCTCATAAATGGCTAGTGGAATCTGCCTATAACATGTGAGTTAAAGAACTATTAACATAACATCAGCAGGTTTTATATTTAACCATTTCTTAATTATAGTATGAAGTTTCTCATAAGAAGTGTAACCAGTTTATCCTGTAAGTGAACACTTTCTATTAATTATTCAGTGACTTCTGAGAACACTATGTCTGTAGAAATCCTAGTGGTATGAAAACCTCAATGCAAGTCTGATCCTGGTTAGCAATTCACAATTAACACCATTACATTTCCTGAAAACAGTGAAGAAACACTAAGAAAATGTTGTAAAATGATGCTTCAGGAGTCCATGCACTGGCATGAGAGAATGGGCTATTGAACCAACTGTGGCACTGTGAAGGAATGCTTCTTATGAGTATTCCTAAAATAACCTTCCAGAGTATCTCTTGGAAACTGCCTGTGCTCATGAGTTCCCATCCAAAAGCTTGATGAAAGTACCCTAATTCATTTAACAATTTTGTATCCAGCAGGTTTAACACATGGATTTAAGCAAATATAAGTAGTTTCAAGAGATGGAGCATTACGCAAACACAAGGATCTTTCGAGTTGAAGGTATTCAGTTTGACTGGAGTTTCATTTTTAACATGTCCCTTAAGACAGAAGACCAATTGAAAAGATGCATTTGAAAACAATGCTTTGCCTAAGAAGTATCAGCCATTGCTAAAAGTCTGAAGAATGATTACAAAAACACCCTTATCTGCTAGATCACTTACAGAGGTGAAACACTGGAGGTGTGCATGCTGCAAGAGGTTAAAAGCCACTGCTTTAGAACAGCAGTAAATGAAATGCACAGTCTTCCACCATCTGTTAATCAAGAACTTGTTCAGTCTCCAGTGTCTGAGGTCTTAGACTCCCAAGTTTAACATCTTATTTAGCACAAGGACCCAATCTGTGTAACATGATCCTGAGTCTCCACTACCTCAAGCTTTCTCCTGGCCCTCTCACTCCTTACCTCAGCAAGTCTTGAAGAAATCATTGAGCAATTTGCAGGGATTGGAAGTGAACAACACTGATGACTGCTCTGTGTGTATATTAACTGTGCCAGGACTCATTTCATAAGAATGAGAAGCTTGTCATTTTCAGTTGTGCAGTGTTTTGTGCCAGATGACTTCTGCCTTCCTCCCCAGAGACCGCTACTGAGCCAGCTCTGAACAGATGCAGCTCTACAGACCACCTTCTTCTGGAAGCATCAGATAGTCAAAAAACTTCTATGGCCTCCAAACAATTAATTTCTCTCTTTAAAACCAATCAGACAAAAACGTCCTATCTTCACTAGGCAGCAGCTTCCAGCTCATTTGTTCTGCTCAGCTTGTGAACCCAGGAGAACCTGCCTCACAGCTGCAGAAGTGGGAGCTCTTCCCTCCAGGTTTTAGCAGAGAAGATGCTGTGGTACAGTGGCATCAGGCACAATAAGGATATTCCATCACCACTCCTCCTAACAGGAGGCTGAAGAAAAGCAGGGACAAGACAGTTATTTTTTTCCATAGGCCAACTCATGCTTTTCTTGCTGAAAAAAGGCACAATTAACGTGAAGAGAAATTAGACCAGGGGACAAGAGACATGGGGAAGAACTGACCCTGTGCCTTCTCTTATTAAACAAAACCCTTGCTTTGCGTGCAATCCATACAATATTAAACTTTACATACTCTGGAATTGGCTTGAAGCCTAACAAAACTGGAACCACCCCATCCTTATTCGCTTTATATAGATAGGTACAGAAATATACAAAGTTGAGATGATTCATGCTCTCTGGAATGAAGGGCAGCAGCACAGCTTTGCTTGAGCAGAGATATTCATGGGAGCAGGAAAAACAGAGCGAGCACTCTGACTGCTGGGAAAAGCTGCTGAAGGTTGTTCTTAGTAGCTGCTGAAGAGGAAGAACATTACTGAAAAAGGGGGTAGGGCAGCTCAGGGAAGAGACTGGAAGGTGCCTGGGCAAAACAGTATCTTTTGAACTGTTAGTCAACAAAAACAAAAGTTGTGAAATAAAGCAGCCTAAAATCAAAACATGTAGTTAGCAATTTTAGCAATCCTTGGAGCTTCTTGGCATATGGCACAAAAAAAGGACAAGGCAAAGACAAGGCTCAGTACAACATTTAAGTAACTACTCAATATATATAAAAATGTAAGTATTATGCTTCTAGAAAGGCAAGAGATGCTCTCCACATATACGCTATGCACTCTAAATGAAATAGAAACTCAAAATACCTTCAGCAATATTGACAGATTCTACATTTTTCTTAAACACACAAGAGACACTTCAGTGCTTTAATCAAAACATTACTCCAAAAACGCATAAATAAACACCCAAGTATTCTAAAAGCATTTGGAAAGCATTCTGTAATTTTTAATAATCACCTCAGGATGTCACAGTTCCTATGGAAAACTTGGATTATTTTCCAGAAGCTTGATTATGAAAAGAAACCTGCTGATATGAAACTAGAGAACAACTATAGATTTAAGGGTGCTGATGTAATTTTTCCACAGAAAGCAACTGAACTCTGTAGAGCAGTGTTAGGTTAGAATGTTATGCTGCTTCATGAAGCACATGCATGCTTCCAACCCCAGTGTAGCACGTTCCTGCACTGCACTGATGAGATGGTGACTCTCACTGCACAGCTGTACAGATGCTAGGCCTTCAGAAGGCAGGGTAACCAGATGTCAAACTTCTGTGGTTTTGCCACTTGGTATTTTGGGTGTATGCCTTCATTTGTGACAATAAATATCAGGCCACAAACTAATGTCTCCTCAGATATCTAATATGTTTAACATTCAAAACAGCTTGAAAACATAAACATCTCTGCTGTTAGCTTTGAGTTCTCCTGGAAGAATTACGCTACAATATATACCAGATGAATAGGCTGGGGATAAGACAATGATTGCCAGTTGTTGGGATGGGCTTCTCTGCCATTTTGTACCCATATTTTTTATCCTGCAGTACACACAAAGTTCAAACAATGCCTTTGTTAGGAAAATCTGAACCTACTCCACATTTCCATGCTGAAGACTGAAAATTTCAAAGTTGCTCCTAATCATATATTGCCTATAAGCAGGTACAAAGAAATGTTTGTCTGTAAGGTATCTGTAGAAATGGACAGAACAGTACCATGTATTTTAACTATCAATTAATAGGCCCCAAAGCTTTTTCTTCACACAGCAAATGGGGAAATGAGATAGCGAAGTTAAACAAATGACACAGCATCAGACAGTCAGTCTGGAACAGTAACGGCAGCAAAATTCAACCCCAGCTTCTCAATTAGAACATCCTTATCACCACACAATTCCTTCTGTATGCATATGCATATTCTTATTGTGTGTGTTAGCTTCTGCACCTCTGCAACCAGCATCGACTGAGCAGAGATTGCTGTAGCTTAAAGGCAATTGTGTTACCCTGAGAGATGACTTCTAAATTTGTCATTATCATGGCCCACACCTAAGAGGAAGGACGCTGGTTTGACCCTTTGCAGACCTGAGGAATTAGCATGAGAGCTGACTAAACCCACAGGATGAATCTCGGAGCTCCAGCTCCTCGCTGAAAAAGGCCAGAACACCACAACTGCAAATGAAGCAACACTGAACACTATTTTCTGTGGTATTGCTAGAAAAGCTCTCTCTCCCCAATGAAACCAATAGCAATGACTGTCCTTTCCCCTCCTTCCAGACTCTTAGCTTATACAATCTCAGACTTGCCATGGAAAAACCGTATTATATATACACATTTATAAATACTAAACCCTATCAGTAGGGTCAAGTCTCTCTCTTTACAATTCTGTTTCCAGAGTTGTCTCCAATCAAACCAATGCTCCAAGAACTATCACATTAATGGCTACTTTCCTTCATTATCTACAGAACCTTTTCTGGCCAAAGTAGTAAAGACTCTATAGGAGTCCGATAACTTTACAAGGTGACGGCATTTCTGTGTTTATTGTAAGTCATTCCTATTGCAAATTGCAACAACTTTTCAAAGTGCAGCAGTGATTTGGAAATGCAGGCACACTAATACATCAATTGCCATGACTAATGTATAAACTTTTAATGACCTTGGCAAAATCTATCTTTCATTGGGCAAGTGCCACTATTTTGACTGTACAAAATGTTTTGGAAATATGTTGAAAATTACACTTGTTTTGGAAAATATTTCAGGATTTCAGTATAGCAAATGGAGCTATATTAAATAAAAGTTTGACATGGAGGAGAAAACACTCCCAGGTTGTGTAAGTCTTTTTTTTTTTTCTTTTAAAAGAGTTATCCTCCGAGTGTTGTACATTCACAGAATGCTGACTTTTTATCCAAGGAAACTTAAGAAGATAAAATATTATCTTGAATGGTTTTCAGTTTCATTCAGTCACTGTCATCTTCTTGTTTCAGACCACCTCCTTCTTCACTGTTGCCCTCTCCATCGCTTTCCTTGTCCCAGTCCTTCATGGATGCTCCCATCATGAAGTCATCACGCAGTATATTCCATTCTGGCCCCTCTTCAGATTTCACTTCACCCTGGATGTTTGAGGGGAAGAGAAGAGAGAATAGAGGAATGAGATAAATGTGAAAGGCAGTAGAAGATGCAAGGTCTCCATGCAATCAAAATAACACCTCCTACAATCAGGAAACCAAGGGCCAGCTCTTCGTGCAAATGGTACAGAAATACCCAGAACAACCAAAAATTACTTATTGCTAAAATGCAAACTTGTTTTAACCAACCAATAAAAGAAGTATGGAAACAAAACAATTATTCCTCATGGATGAAACAGTCAACCCTGGGCACAGCTTCCTTTATTAAAATCTTTCTTGGCAATCAGAATGGATTCATGATATCATTTATTAACCCCCAGGTGCTGCTTCATTAGAATGCTTCTTGGCACATTTCTAAGATACAAATATGGATTCAATAAAGGCTTAACTCCCGGCTCCCTCCAATTTAATATTTAACATATTCAGTGATACGTGAACCAAATCACCTTTATGTGAATTATTACCTCACTACCTGGGCTTGTCATATGGTACAAAGCTGCCTCGAAAAGAAACGAAGTTGATCTACTATTAGCAAGCCAACAACACCTTATTCCAAATTTCCTAGCTGTTGGAAGTGGATAAGCTCGAGGCCCGCTGCATGTCTGGTGAATAATGAAGCAAAGGGCCGGGAGCAGAGTTCAGGTCAGCACTGCCAGCAGCGCTTGGTCGCGGCTCCCGTAGGTGAACAGATCCCGAGTGGGCAGTGCAACAGCCCCATCCTGTGGCTACGCTTCCGAACGACAGCTGGAAGCTCTGACTGCACCCTTACCGCAGGAAAACACCGAAGATGCTCAATGTACTGAGCAAGGATTTATTTCAGTGTTTGTGCCCTAGCGGCAAAACATTTCTGAGGAACGACATGGCTCAGTGCCCAGCAGGCAAGCAAAAAATTGTCCCACCAAAGTGAAATTAGGGGCACTGAAAACATTCCTTCAATTCTGCAGGGTCTTTGAAAATAAAGTTAACACTGGCATCCCAGGTGGGCTTTCCCCACTCCCCTGCTCCAAAGAAGGGACCTCAGCATCCTCTGCAGACAAGATCTGTGTACTGGATGCAAAACCTGCAGTGAATGTATGATCACCACAGACATCTGTCTATGCCTCTTCTCTGTCCTGCACCTAGGAATGTGATATCACTGTTTATTTAAGCTAAAGCCTGTGGCAATCAATCTTTGGGATGGAACAGCATATAAAATTTGATTGCAGGAGAAAAGAGAAATGAAGAATGTGGGTCCATTACTGTAAATAAAACGCGTCCTATCACACCATCAGAAGTTATCTGAGTGCAAAAAGTCTGCCAAACAAGGTATGTGTTTTTAATAGGTAATCAAAGCACGAATGCTGCATGTGACTTCTGCAGATCTTTATGAAACACTGCCCTCACAAAAAAAGGACAAGTCTTAACACTTTCCTTCCCAAAAGGAATTTCCCAGGGCGCAGCTCAAAAAAACTCTACAGCTGTTCCTCAAGATGTTTGCACTGGGTTTTGGTTTAGAATTTGCTTTTGTGCCTTCACAGATGCTCTCATTAATGGCTACTCCCATCCAACAATTCCCCTCTTCCCAAGGATAGTGCCTCCTAACCACTTTCCACTCTCGCTTCAAGTGCTACACCCAGTAAACCTAAAATCATCTCAGGAAGAGCAATCGATCACCTGGAATTTAAGAGCTACAGATAAGATAGGTACCTAGGCAGACCTTAAAATACTCACATGGGAATCACCTATATTATTACAACAGTGCAAACACAGGTAGTCTGTTCTGGGTTGCAAGGAGAGGGTAACTGTGTTTTCTCCTTTTTAATTGTACTGCAGTTGTACATCTTTGCCTTTGCAGAGTAGAGATTAGTTAAAAAAAAAGAACAAAAATCTCCAAATTCTTTATTTTTTAATCCCAGATCTTTGATAAATCACTATTTGAACAGTGAAATTGAAGAGCGTTGAATCTGAAATACTTAAATGAAAACTTAAAACTTATATCTCAAATACTTAAATCCCATATATTTTACAAAATAATCTACATTTTTTGATTTCAACAATAAACTCAACAGAATTCCCTTTTTTCCCAGATGTGCAGTACAGGAATTTTTTTTCTTATTTTGTTTAAAAACAGCACAGAAGGAATAGATTATTATCAGCAATGACAGTTGCAGGCTCAGGGTTTGAAAAGCTCAATCCTCAAATTCATTCACAAGCTACTATTCAGCAGCCATTAGCCCTTCCTTCTGGTTATATCAAGTGAACAACAGGACAAAAGCAGGACTTGAACAAAAGAGGGACGCTGATCCTCCATAGCATTACCCATTATGTAAGGCACCACAAAGGCCTGAATAGTGTTTTACAACAAGCCAAAAGGAGAAAGACAGAGGTAGTATTTTCATGCCTCAAAGATGAAGATTAAATGCTTGAAAGCAAATATTTAATCAATTTTAAGCATGCTTCCAAGTGAAGAAAACATCTTGTTTAGTATCTTCATTCCTAACTCATTTTACTACTCTATTTTCCCCCAGAATAAAAACTCTCCAAATCTACTGCATCATAAAACATTCCCAAAGTCTTAAGAAAATATTCAGCAAGAGTATTTGTATAATTAACAATTAGTTGAACTGTAACATCACTTCCCAACTTGCTTTATGTAAGAATGTTAATACAGTCGGGTTTTCAATGCCATAATCTAGTTTCATCTAAATAAAACAAAACTGATTCTTGGCACGTGGAAAATAAACCAGCCCTCAATCTACACAAATGCTTTTGAACTCCCAGTCAGCTGTTCATGCACATCTCACTACAACCCTGAAGTCCCCTTTGAACATCCCCAAATGAAAACAAAGCAGGCTATATAAACAAGAGTGTAATGCTACATAATGTGAATCCTTCAGTAAGGCAACGAGTGAAAAATTCTCATGTTGCTTTTTTCCTCTTGTCTCCAATACATTGGAATTGGGTTTTCTTTGCCAGAAGGGTGTGACAACCTATTTCAAAAGGTCGGAGATGCAGCAATTACTGAAATTCCTCAAGAGTCACTGGTGTTATACTAATTGCTGGTGATGAACTTGTTATCACGAGCTGAAATAAGGCAGACCAAAGCACACACTGTGGTTACTCTAGCACTGATACCTGGTCTAATGGATTCATAGTTCAGTTGAAAAGAGTTCATATAAATGAAAAAAACCAAACAAACCTTGCCTATTTGCTAGGCTATCACAGCATTAGCTAAAGATTCACACAAATAGGGCTCTGTAGTGGGGACATAGTTCCTGAGCTAATTCTGCTTCGAAGACATACTCTAAAATCTGCACCAGGACAAGATGAGCTGAAATTCTTGGCCAAGTCCTAATAAAACCACCAAACAAAGCTCCAAACCTAAGCTCTAAAAAAAGCTTAGTTCTGTCACACAGAACAAGCAGCCGAGCCTTGCAGGATCCAGGCTGGAACTGCCTCCTGGATGCTTTTAAAGGAATTGGTCTACAAAAGCCTCATGGTAGCAGCAGCTATATGATCAAGTTAGAAGTCTCCCTGTTTTTGTTCATTTCTTTACCACCACAAAAAACTGGAGCTACAAAATTTGCTCTTGGTAAATGACAAGACAGTATCTCCAACTGAGACCTGCCAAATTCAACACTGGAGCTGTGGCAGGCAGCACTGACACCGAGGTATGGGATCAATCCTCTGCCCATTCTGAAGCAGGATACCTACCAGAGCTTTTCAGAACCTTATGCTCAAGCAGACCAAAGTCCACAGTGCTTATTGGTAAGTAATGGCATTAAAAGATATGCCTTGAAATCAGACAAAAGACAGCATTTCACTCCACTGTCCACCAGCTAGAGTACACTCCAGCTTGTGCATCTGCAAAGCAGTAAATACACCTACAGCACCGTGGAGATTCCCCAAGAGCTGTGTCCAGAAGACAGGAACTCCACAGTTTGAACAAAAAACATTTTTCAGACCTAGGGATTGCAATCAGCACACTGGACCCCCACGCCTTTGCTCTGTGTATAAGATGAAATGCCAGAGCTTGCAGGGGCATCTCTCTTTGCCATCACCTACAATAAATGTTTATTTGTACCTGTCAGGGGAGGAATTTCTAACATAAATATCTCTCAAGCAACAACTTTAAGCACTGAGAAAAACAATTCTAACGTGTCTAATTAATCTGAACTGTCTCCCCAGGTTCCTCTGTTTTGCTCAATAGAAACATTTAAGACTTTGAGACACAGCAAAGCTTTTGTCATGACGAAGAATTTAAAAAGCGTGACTGCCAGAACATTCTCACATACATCTGACAATTACCTTCCCTGTCAGCCTGCATCTTGCTCTGAATGACTGCTTCTATACTGGTACTCATCCCCAAGCAAGTCCATGTAAACTGAGCTCCAAAAACCCCAAACAAACAGCACAGGAATACACTCAGCTGTGTTAAATCTCAATAATAATAATGATAATAATACCTCCGCTCGGCAGAAGAGGAGAGGGAATGAAAACCAAAGAACACCAACAAAATAATTTATCCTAAATTCATTCTCAACAATATGCAAGCTCACAGGCTAAGAAAATAAATTTCCTTCAGGCTGAGAAGAAATGAAAAAAAATGCAGCCAAAGTATCTAAAGCAGAAATATAAGCAGAAAACAAAATGTAATGATAATATTGGGGTTTGATCATTAGTGCTGCCTGCAACTTTATCTGATTTGAATCGCAGCAAGATCTTGACTGTAAGAAAGGTTCCTACATAAGCCTCAACCCAAACAGCCAAAACCCCACAAATCTCCAAACTGAGCATACAACCTGCACTGCTATTATCTTGAACTTCTGAGCTGAATTCTCACAGCAACTCGCTCGGGGAAGCATTTTCAAGCTTGCAGAATATGTGAGCTTCACAACAGAAATCTATTATGCTGCAGTATAATTCTGCACAATCATTTATTCCTTAGGGTGAGAGCTGTTCAATACCCATTTGCATTCTCTCTCTGAATGAGAAATTAGAGAACTGAACTAAACTGCCCTGGTTTACTTGAAGTGACACCACACTGTGGATATCAACAGTACCACAGGGGATTTACTCAGATCATAAGCTCTCCCATACGCACCAGAACCTGCTCTGGCAATTCTAGTAAATAAATCTAAGAATGAAATTTTTTTACAGCGTGTTTTGAGACCTGCTGTTCCTGTTCAAACTTCTCTGAAAGTAACACACTGGAATTATTACTACTACAAGCACAACAAATAGTGATTTTCCTTTTGAGCACAGCCAGAAGACCACCCAGAGCTTAACGACCTGCATGAGGAATCTCCCCATCCTCACATCCTCCTCTACTACAACTTGGGGATGTGTGAATGAGAAGGAATGCTTCGAGTTGGCACACAGAGGCTTAAACATGGCCCAACTTTACAGGGGTCAGAACTCAATTACAGAATTTCTAAAAACAAGCATTAATCTGGGTCTAAGCAAAGAAGAAAATTCATAAGCACTGTCATTAAATGCTCAGTTGCAAAGAAGAATCTTAGAAAAATTCTTATGAGAGAACAGATTTCCTCAGGCTTGGTTCACCAGAAGCCTCATAAATTATTATTTCTGTAAGGAAAAGCAAAAATATTTTAAGAATTCAAGCTTAACACAGGGCCCTTCTGCACACAGGACGCTCTGGAACTCCTCAGCCCGTGCTGTGCTCCAGCCAGACAGCAGCCATCTCAGAAACCCCTGTGCTGCGCAAGGAATTCCACCGCATGTTGCTGCAAGACATGTTTGGCCATACTGGCATCACGACTCCCTTCTCATGTTTTAATAAGCATGATGTATAGCATGGGCATGCTACACCAGGAGCTGCTCACAGACAATTAAAAACTCACCTGAAAACAAGACTCACCCAACAAAACAATCCTGTAGTGAAGTTACAACACAGGCATGAACTGTTTGTTACCTTTACCCATACTGTTCTCCTTGTGGAATATAATTCACCTTCTTTAAAATACAAGGCAAAATGACAATGTTGCAAATATGAAGTAATGACAGTCTTTCCAACTGCCAGGAGAAAACACTCCACTAACATAAAGAAAGAAAAGGTCCACCAATAAGCATTTTTAAGTAGGCACGAAGCAAGGATTAGTTCAGAGTAGATTGCAAGTTATTACAGAAAAGCTATCTGAAAAGACAGGAATACATTCATACATTCCCTGTATGAGATTCTCGTGCAGCACATCAGAGCAGAACATTTATAGACTCCTTCTATGTGTCATTGCTACTAATTTTCAGTCCTGCTAGTTTTTGTCTCCTGTAAGAACAAAACTCTTCATCCCTCTCATCTATACGTGTATACCTTCACATCTGAATGCCTGTTTATCGGCAGCCACACTACTGACAGTGAAATTCCTGCCCACTAGACTGGCCATTACTATGCCTGTATTCACCTGTTACTCCTACCCTTTATTCACCTGTAAATCTCCACACAGCTTTCCTGCTTCACGTACTTGGCACTGCACAGCGTATGTGCCAAGTAACACTTGATATAAACACTCCCTGAGTACTGTGGTTGAAAACAACACATGATCAAGACCTTTGAGTACAAAAGCAGTGTGTTACACTTCCATTGCTTATCAGACAAGAATCTGTAAGGCCAGTTATGGTGACCAAGCTAGCTGAATCACAGCTCTGACTTGGAAAAGATGGTGCTGTCCATGAGAAAAAAACTTTTGCTAGCCAGTCATGAGCTTTGAGTCTCAGGCAAAATATTGTTCATTTTATATTAAAAGCATACTGGTTAATTACTAAGAACAATCTAATATGGACAACTCCCTACCCATTTCCATCATTATAACTAAAAGGAAGATAATGAACTGAGAATTCTTCTGTTTGGATAGGATTCAAAATAAAAAACTTTTCTAGATGTGCAGCATTTCAACCCTGAAGTTCTCAAAAGCAATAAAAATACTCTCTATCAGCTGGTCCTTCATTTCCTAATGCATATTTCCCACAGTAATGAGGACAGAGTTCAAAGGTGAACCTAAACATCACCTCAGATCCAAAACATCTTTGTTACAAGCTGCACAGTTCCTGAATCACCAAGCTGTACCTGGAAAATACAGATATAGCAAGAGTGCCTAGTAAAAAAGCACCAGTCAAGATTAAGGCTTCCAGTGTGCTCTCCCTCAGAAGTCACATCCTCATGTCTTTTAACAGTCTATTTTAGACAAACATTTTCTAGTCACAACAGATTTTTTTCAGATGTCACCCATTTATGAAAGACACTTATGTGCTATCTCAGCTGGGTACCTAAAATTTTCTGCAAGTTGTTATAAAAGCTTGCCTGTTGGCCCAGTAAAGAAACATGCACACCTGCAGCTCATTGGACTACTTCTGAAGATTTTTTTTTTTTTAATATATTAGCAGCTTGCAAATTTTTGGATAATATGAATATCACTCAAATTATTTCCAACAAATGATGCTTAAGTACTGTTTTTCATTATGATTCAGCAAGAGGCATAATGGAATGAGTCCCAAAAGGTTGTTTCAAACAATAAAGGCTACAGTAATGACTATGCCCATCTCCTCCAGCACTTAAGAAATCACCTCAGAGAACAGCTGAGAAAGAAGTGGGACAAGTAAAAAGCCTCCTCTTCCTGACTCAGGATTTCCACTTTTGATTCCCAGAAGAAGTATAAGGATCCAAAGAACTTTGAGATAGGAGGGTGAGGAAAAAAAAAAAACAACAGAGCCTACAAGGAACTAACCTTTGTGCAATTTTATTACTAAATATGAAATAATGACGTCTTCATGTCTATTAAGCAGCTTGTCTGATTTCACCTCCCTGCAGTCATTGCCCTTGGTTTTACTTCAATGTTTTTTGCAACATATCCTAGAGGTCTCCAAATCCAAATTTCTGATTTTATATCCCTGTAATTTCCCCTCATGCTGCCATGTGTGAGTGGCAAGCTCATTAAGGAACAGATCATGCCCCTCAACACTCCCAGGCCACTTTCTAACAGCAGTTTAAATCTGTTGAAGGAAGATGCAAACTGCCCAGGATCCCAAACCCTTAAACATCTGGCTACCCTTTCTCTGCATTTTTGACCGTTCTGTCTCCTTCTATGTTTCTGTATGGGCTTTCCCAACAGCTCCAGGTGGAGAAGAAATGACACAGACCACCTGCAGAACACTGTCCAAAGTTCAGCAGCAAACCAAAAAGAGGTCAGACTTTTCCAAGAGGCAGTTTTAGTATAATTTGTAATGCTACCAGGTTTAAAAAAAGTACATTTTCTAATCTTTGAATAAATTTCAGAAACACTCATCAAAAACTGGCTGGGATTTCCCAGAGTAGTGAAAAAAAATGTACTGAACTCAGCAACCCTCTAACCATTGCAAGCTGGAAGCAGTTTGAGCCATCACTCCTGAAGTCTATCTACCAAGATAAACAGATGAGGAGGTACCCACAGAGGTCATTTATAACACACACACTCTGGAAATCACAACATTTTATACCTTAATAAAACTTCAAAGTAAAGGAATGACTTTTCATGATAACTTCCAATAGCAAATGCTCAGTTGGGGAAAACAAACTTATTCAGATAGACAAGCTCCACCCAAACCTTCTTACTTCCAGAGAAAATTCTTCTATAAAACTTTTATTAAATGTTTAGATGTATTTTTCTTTAAGTACATGGCCCTGCCTGTAAGAGTTATGAACAAAGCCAAAAGTGGAGAGCTGCTTTTACAAGGCTTCCAACTTGATTTAACAGATAAAAGTCTAATACGATTTGACTTTTTGTGCTTTGTATACTCACAGGAAGATCAAAAGAAGATGTATGCCACAAGTTTTTTAAACGTGGTTGTTTTAGACAAAGTTTTACTGAAAAAAAAAAGCCTTGCAACATCTTCTGGGAAAACAGAACGCCATCACAGTATCCTGTGCACTAATAAACAAATAGTAAGGCAAGTTACTCTCAAATATGACAGATGGAGCTGTCTCAGCATTGCCTGACATTTCAATCACAAGTCCCTGTTTATATTCACTTTAAAATTTGCCAAACTTCAACTGCTTCATGCTGAAGGATTTTGCAATGTTTCAAATATAACCACTTCATTCCTTTTCACAGAAAGACAAACTTAAAATATTTTTTCTTTAGCTCTAAGGAAGAAAGAGACATTTTCTACAGAACCCATTAAAACCTTGCATCATTCATTCTTTTTAAACTTAAAAATCAGTTAAGGATGTGTTTTGGAACTGGCTACGTATCTTTTGCTATCTCCATGAACATTTGCCTGGATTTGGACAAGTTATAAACATCTGGAAGACTGCCCTCCCCAAACCTCAGGCCACCACCTCAGTAGATCCAATAGGCATTTAGCATCCAAATTCTCTTAAGATATCTGTCCTCACTGATCACACACTAATCTGCATCTCAGCAGCATTCAGCTGAACTGTGAGTGACTCATGATGACACATGATTTTTCCCTTCCTGATTTCTGATCAAATATCTGAAAAAGAGGACAGAAAGGGATATCTGAGTATAAAACCACAGGAAAAAGGGTAAGCCTAGTAAAATACTGCCCTTCACATGACCCTTAATTGTCTTATGAGGAGTTGAATTTACAGTGTCAAGTTCTGGACATCTAATCAATCAAATTTAAATACTGAAACACTGACAAAGTTAAATTCACATTTTAAATACTGACAAAGCCCTACAGTCCCATGTTAGCACAGATGTGCATTACCTGTTATGACAACAATCAGGGAACTGGGCTTGCACATCTTAAAAACCTAATCCTGTTGATGACCCAAACTCTGTAAGTGAATACAACTTCTAAACAGCTTTAATTAGTTGTCAGCAACTTTCTGGTACAAAACCAAAAAGCTTCATTAAAAGCATCAGCTCCAAACATATATGGGGTGACCCTCAAGAGAATGTACACATAGTTGGGAAAAACAGATACAAATGCAGGATCCAAAGGAAAAAACTAAAAGTTTTTCTGCATGTGATGGGAAGACATTTATTAAAACTAGGAGAATACATCTGCTCTGGCTACAGCTGAACTAAATACTTGGCTGCACCCTCAAATCTGCTGGAATACATGCATGCCTGGTTACTCCCTCAATTAGGTCTGTAAAACCAGCACACAACAGCTGTAGTAATAAACTTCTGCTACTCTGCAATGCCATTATCACCTAAGGAAGTTTCCTGATAAGATTAAAAGAGGTGTTGATACACCTTACCAAATTTCCAGAAGTCATCTCTGCCTTCATCCACACTTCAGAAACAATTTCCTAACGCAGGCTGAAGCAGCTTTTCAGACTATTGTCACTCTAGAGAGGTATATGAATGAAAATAATTTTTCACCCTCCCCATTTCTACACTGTGGAAGCAGTGGAAAGAAGCAGACCATGCTGATGGCCAGTACTCAAGAAGCTGCAAGGAAAAAAAGGCAGTCACTCTCAGTTTTTAAACTGGTGTGACTTCAGCTGGAAAGCACAATTTATACTTCCATTTAGCTTAAAAAAAATGAAAGCCCCCATGCCACTCCTTGTATCCCAGAGCAAGAACAGCAAAGTTAGAAGTGTAGTATTCCTCCTGCCGTTGAACAATCTTTAAACTACTGCTTAAAATGAAGTCTTATGAACAGAAGAAAAATCTGTGATAAGCCTGACTCTAATCACTGTCCCTACAAATTACTTACCAGATACTTGGAGCATTTATAAAATATGCTTGAGGTAGAAGGAACTTTTCTGGAAAAACACTTTATGTCCCATATAAGCAATATCAGACACAAAATAGCACTTGTATTCTTCTCCGCTCATCTTCCTTCCCATCAATAAATTATTTTGGAATAGGTACTATTTGGAGACGAAGACACCAATTTTTTCCAGATGCCATCACAACACAGGAAGCAAATTGTACCTCCTAGAGGAAGATTACCTTGCAGAAACTGGATCATGGTTACTGAAGTAGACCAGGAAATCCTGCTCTTACTGTCACCACTGAAATGCTCTGCAACAGATCTGGTGTAAATAAGCTTACAAGTTGAGGCAAAATCATGCTACAAAGTCCTAATTAAAAATGAAAGGCTCATGAGTGCAGGTCATGCTTGTCATAAAGAGTATCTGTAACTTTCATGCCAGCTGTTTATGTGCCACTAAAAAATGTTTTACCTCACAGTAAAATGGTTTACAGGGAGCAGCACAAATGACAAGAGAAAAGGCAAGATGAAATTGTCACAGACACACAGCAAGCCAGGAGAATAACACTGAATTTCCTCTGAATTTCCTTGTTTTCTTACAATTAAGATTTCAAGACCTCATGTAGTTTGCTACATTAGCCAACATATCTGTGCAACTCTAAGAGTACAGTAACTTCACCCAACCCTTGAAGCAAAGGTACTTCCTCAGAACACCCTGAAATTTATTAAGGACCTAAAGAAAACAAAAGGTTTGTACAAGGAATCCTTTACTGCCACTACCTACTTTGGTATTCATTCTATAGACATAAAAATTATTCCAGCCTCCAGGCCTGAAAAAACAGCATTTCTGATACAGACCCTTTCTAAACCTTTAATTTAATAATGTTTCTTGTATTGTCTTTCAGGAAGATACGACCATCACATCCTGAAATGAAAAGCTGGTGTGTAAGGATTGTGTTGAACAAAACTGAAAGCTATCATATCTGCCAGTAAAAGATTCCCAGAAAAACCCATCCCAAACCTTAAAAAAAAGCTCATCTGAACACAAACAAGTGGGATTTTAGGGTTTTTTTTATTACTACATTTTTTTCCCCATTGCAAGACTTCAGACAAGGTGGTGAGGGGAGAGAAATTAGATGACCTTACCCAGAGGCAAGCATCAGGCACAGTAACTTGGAAAAAAACAGGAAAAAATATTACACAAGTCAGCTGGCTCAGCAAGGATTAAGAAATACCTTGATAAACAGCAAATGATATGAAAGGCAAAGCTTTTGGCTCCAGCTCAGAAAACTAATTACTCCCAGCTGGGCACACAGAACTCCAAGAAGGGCTTCAGTTTCACAAGAAGGGCACAGGAAAACTTACACAGCCTTACAGTCTTTCCTTCATAGTTATATTGGTAGGTATATGCCAAGTAATATTTAGGCCAATGGCTACAAGTAAACAAGACTATGAACAATGTTCTAGGTGGGGCCCAGATTACCTGTCCTTCCCAGGAAAGCTGATGGAAATAGAGAACAGAATTTTAAAAGTGTCATGCTAGTCTGAAGTTATACTGCTGAAGATGGGCCTTTACAGAGCATTTAATTTCTTTTTTTCACACATAAATATACTTGGCTAAATAGTCAATCAACAGAGCTTTATATGAAATTTCTTCAACAACCCGACACTTGAAAGAAATTGCCGAACTTTCAAAAATATGAAGCAAATTTTGCATTTAAAAACTCCTGCAGAGCACGAAAATGCTTTTGCCCATTCTCAAAATACAGTCAAGTCTCATGGCATAGCACGAGGTTTGAGTCAAAAAAAGTTTTGCTTTCACTGGTAAAACTTTTTTCTGCTATTTTTCCTGCTGATTGCTTGTTTTATGTGGGTGGGGTAGTGTTTTTATTGTTCTGGACTGCCTTTTAATTGATGGCAGAGTGCCTGGATTTTGGGATTGGCATCTCTTCCATTGTTTTTGCTAAGATAAATAAATGTATTTTCCCCCTCCTCTTTTTAAAAAATGAATACACTCTATACTCTTAACTGCTAAAAACAAACCCACAAAACAAACAAACAAGAGCTTTCAGATGGCACAAACAATCTGCTGAAATCCTGCTGCAAGGAATTTATTACTGAAAAGCCTCATCCAGGCTTCTTACCCTCTGAAACACCCTCAAAGACCAAGAAGCAGAGATACAACAGTGGAGGCCAGCAGAACTGTTCAGTGGCTAAATATTTGTGTAATTCTGAGAAGGAGAATGAAGAGCAGATTTTGGCTTCAACCTCAAGCCTCAACAACTACCAGGAAGGGAGCTTGCTAAATGAGAAAGATATGTTCTCAAGAGAAAAAAAGGCAGATTAGGAACAGCTTGAAAAGGAGTTATTGAAGAGTTTGGTTCAGTATTAAATTGAATGGAGAGTCACTGAAGCAAAGGCAACAAGGGAGAGAGGAAGGGGGGTGGCCTGTCTAGGCAGACATGCAATTAAAAAACCTAACCAAAAACCCTGATCTCCACCCCAGCTTTTGTGCACAAGCAATGTGAAAAAGCAGCACCTACATTAATACTCAAACCCAACACTAACCAGCCAGCATTTAAAGCATCTCCAGAATTCCTGAATGGAAATATGCTGTTACTGAAGCTGCCAAAACAAAACTTTTTTTTTAGTATAGAAACATTTGCAATCTGTGTTTTCGACCTAGTAATTAAAATTGCCTTGCTACAATATGACACAAAGTTCTTGCTCAGCTATTGATTCAATGCTGACTGCAACAGTAATTGGCAGTGCCATTGTTCCAATATTCTGCTATTCCAAGGGAGGAAAAACAAACAAACAAACCAAAAAAAGAGAACCACACACATACACATGCCTCCCCACCCAAACAAGCAAGCTGGAATTATTTAAGGAGAAATAAAGTGTCAGCACCAAGCTAAATTGTTCTCATTATCCCAAGAATTAAAAAAATACTTTAATATTGCACTTGCATGAAAACTGTATGAGCAGTCCATGCCAGGCAGTGTTTCGGCATGTTCCCCAAGTGCACACAAACAAAAAACATATGACAAACTGTTGTCTCCCAACTGATTAAAGTATTTCTTCCTGGCATGGAAAAGCACTTAGTTAACTGCAGTGTGTCTGCAACCAACTGCAGTATTCCACCCACCACCAAGTACAGAGTTCAAACCTGAACACAAATACGCTTCAAGAACGTGCAGCTTCTGAAATACGAGAAACAGGGTGGCTGAGCAACTTGTTTTCAACCCTGAGCTACTTGGTGAGCTGGAAGAACTGATGAAGTTGGACGAGCCCAACTACACTGTGTCTCAAACACATTTGGAAAAAGCGGAAAGTATTTCTTTCCAAAACATCACAAGAGCAAGGAAAGCCACACCAGCACAATGCACAGAGAATCAGTGAAAGAAAAGCCTACATAGAAGGTTTAATGCATATCTGCTTCCTTCTGTTGTGGTATTCATTTTGTGTGGCAAATCCTTCAGTTTCAAATGCCATCATCACTCAGAGGAAGGGAGTTTGACATGACCAAACTGCGGGGACACACAAGCAGTACAGTCTAATACACCATGTAAGATGAGCAGCCTCCAGGTCTTTAACAATTTCAAGGAGCTAACTATTACTGGCCAAATTCCAAATGTCACAACCCACCATAATCTAGCAGTTTGTTCCATGCCTGGTGCAAAACCCAAGATAAAATCCATTGTTTCATAATCTTTTTTTTAATACCAACAACTAAACCAAATTATTTGCATAAAAGTCTCAATGTCTGATCAGAAGAGCTTCTAGTGTTTTTGTATTTTGATAGTCAAAAGGCAGGGAAAACAGGCTAAGATCTACTTGTTCTCTCCCAGAAGTGTCAAAACACCCCAGCCATTTGGGTAACAGATTTATGAAGAGTAGGCACATTAACAGAGAGTCATTACATTGAGAAGGTACCTTATAAGCATTTTTCCTCACAGATGAAGCTTACCTGTTCACTTTTTGTGGCCTTTCCAGCAGGATTCTTGCCCCCTTTAGCCCCATGCATGTTTCTTAAAACATCAATGAAATCTCTCTTTGAAACAGAAGACATCAGTTTAGCACGTTTCCTCTCAGAGCCCCCAACTTTCTTTATCTGCTCTTCTATGTTCTTCTGGTGCATCCTGACAGTGTTAAATAATTGTACAACGCCTCTGGAACAGGGAAAAAGACAACAAAGCAAATTTTTAAGTTTTCCTTTTACAGAAATGAATCCCCATTAAAGCTAATCAGTGCAGATGCTGGATGGCTTCTAGCTCCCCAAAATGGTTACCTGGAACCTCAATTTACTACAACATAAAAAACTTTCAATTTTTACTCCTCCTTCATACTTATTCCTAGGAGCCAGTAACAAATAAATCTACAAATAACTATTCAGACTCTGAAGTAAGGCTGGTTAATATGGCACTGAGATAATTTCATCCTTGAGCATGTTTCCTCTTTGGGAGCATGTTATTTGTCCTAAAATTAGTTATAAAATTACTCAGGCAAGTTTCTTAATGGCAGCTGAAGCTGGGGGATAAGGCAGAAGGATGAGTAAGGAGACATACACAGGCAGCATATCAAAATGTTCTACTAGTTGTGTGACACCAAACTACCACAATGTGAACAGGCAGCTGAACTTCACAGCTGTGGATCTGGTGAATCCTCTGCAGAGAAGCAAAAAACCAGAACGGTAGAAACAACTGTTCTGCATTTTTAAGGCATTAAATTAACAAAATTAGGGGATCCAACAAAGCACTTCTGTTAAGCAAACATTAGATTCCCATCTAAATTTTTACTCTTTTGTAAGGCTT
Organism: Sialia sialis; assembly: GCA_009812075.1. NCBI lineage: Eukaryota > Metazoa > Chordata > Aves > Passeriformes > Turdidae > Sialia > Sialia sialis. The sequence goes on from VRYO01002297.1 coordinate 7,445,442, forward strand.
CTGAAATCTTTTGTTGAAATTGATACTGTACAATGCAGACCTGTCTATAAATCTCTCAGCTCCTGCTAGTCACTTCTTAAGAGTTCAATCTGATTGGAAACAGATTACCTGCACAGGCCTTTTCCTCCTCTTTTTGATACACATATATTTAAGGAAGGCATTCAGAAAAACTTTTACCTTGTGGCAATTCTCTGAAGATTTCTTTCCTTCTCTCGGTCTTTGACAACATCTGGCTTCACTCGGCACATCATTTCCCATTCCCGCTTTTTATCGAGCTGCATTATAAATATTGTTATGTGAAACAACATGGACATTTGAGAATGCAGCAGGATCTGACAGAGTATGTAGCAGGAGGAAAAAAGGTGTCTGCAAAGTTCAGTTTGGTTGAAAGCAAAAGAAGCTCCAATATAGGGCTGGACAAGAGGTCTGAGGAAGTCTCTTGCATTGACACAACAGGGCCACCCACAAATCTCAGAGAGTCCCTGCTTCCAGGAACAAAAGCCTAGGAGAAAGATGCTTTCACACTGACTGCCTTGAGCAAGGAAACTATTCAAAGATAGCCTTCAAATCCCAGACTTCACAAGCTGGGATTTTTCTTTTTCACAGAAAAATTTATACATAATGAAATCCCGGGTCATCAAGACAGGCATGTCACATTTTGAGCCTTAGGAATTTGACTTTTCCCCTACAGAACTGGTCCCAGTATGACCAAAGTGACACTCAGCAAAGAGTGCAACAGGCAGAACTCTAACAGAGGAAGAGCACCAAGTACACCAGATGACAAGTCATATGTACAATATTGGTTTTTGTCTTTTTTTAGGGGCTCTGTTTCAAGACCAAATGGATCCACTTTTCCATTACCAGCAGACACAACACCACCAGCTTTGCTCCAGCTGGAATAGGACACCGCTGTATTTCATGACCTCTGCTTTAGGAGTAAGGTAGAGACATTTTTTCTTCCCCTCTGAACAATTTACAGTGTTTTAGACCTGGTGATGTTCCATTAAATTTGTTTTATGCAAGAAGTCTCTAATGGAATTTCAGAGTCCTTATCTTTATAATTCCAGGCAGACTACTATGAATTTCTGAGTTAACGACCATGTTTTGGCCCTTGATCAAAAGAACTGCCCTATCCTACTTTTCATCAGCAAGAAATCAATGAAAGGCAGATTGCTTTCAAGTTTTTCTAAAGCAAACAAGTCACTTGGAGAACCTGTGGCCCATCTCTGTTTTGCAGTATTCTCACATATTCACTGGATGAGAGCAGGTATTTAGGACAACCGTAACTGCACAGATGGCTGTACTGAAGCTCTCTGTATTTAAATGGCAAGCCGTGGCCCAACTGCAGCATGTCCCAAACTGTCAGGTGAATAACCTGGTTATCCCACTGAAACAGAACTGGTAGGATGAGACATTAGGACTATTAAGGTGTTGCTAGCCTGAAGGTAAATCAATCAGAGCCTGGAATTAAAAGTTTCACTGAAGGCACAAACAAATGACTTACTTGCCAACATGGTTTTGTTTTCTTCATACTAATTTCAGAACCAGAAGCAATTTAGGGCACTGACATAGTAATAGAAAACTCCAATCAGGAAAATGATTGAGGGGAGCAAACAAAAATGTACAACCATATCAACAATTTCTGCAACCTCAACCTAGATGCCTTGATTTTGGAAGTCACAGCACAGCTGAAATGGAAGCAGTTTTCTTCTCTTTCTCCCTCTCACTTTCTCTGGTAGAGAACTATTACAATTTCTAATGCCAACAAAGTGAATTTCACCCCAAATTAACACAAATTAGAAAATCAAGCTTAAAGCAGCTGCTTTAACTCCCTCAAAAAAGAAAACACCTTAAGCTGACACACTGGAACACTCCTGCTGCTGAAGTTCAGCCTGCCTGATAATCCAGAAGAAGAAATAAGGGAAAAAACTTTACACAGCATGATTGGAAAGTAAAAATAATTAAGCTAATCAAGATCACCATGAAGGAGAGACTCCAAAACTGAGACAGCCTCAGCAGAGATTTGAGAGAATGCTCTGAGACTATATAGCCCATGTAGCCCACCTGACAGTCACTGCACATGAAATACTGCATCTTTTTCTCACCTTCATCTTCTTTTCTTGCCTCTCTTGTTTTTTTCTCTCTCTCTCCTTCTCCAGGGTTTTACTCTTGGCCAAGATGGTGGACTTATTCTGTGGAATCTTTTTGTTGAGCACTTTTGCCATGGCATCTGCCCATCCTGAACTTGGGCCATCTTTGGAGCTTGTTGCCTCTTTAGCCACATTGCCAGGGGCTGCTGCTTCATCTTCATCATCACCATCCAGGGCTTCACCTCCTGAAGAGTAGCTGTCTTCTGGAAGTTCTGAACTTAACTCAGAACCTAGGGAAGAAAGGAAGAAGGGAAGAAGGGAAGAAGGGAAGAAGGGAAGAAAGGAAGAAAGGGTGAGTTAGGAATTGTTTCTAGTAAGAATCATTCAGTAGAGTGCCATTGGCTCCACATGTAAATATTATCCAAGTTCAGAGCGAGGTATTACTGTAAATGTGCTGTTACAATTAATTCCTCAAGCAGGCACACACCATTATACTGAATTTATTAGAAACTATGCAGTGCAAGTGCTTGCTTACCTCAGTGATGATTTAAAGTGATAGAAAGAGGCTGGGCAAAAGGGATATTTATTATTACATTATTGTATATTTTTATGTTTAGGGCTGATAATTGTGGGGAGGAAACCTGTCTATTTTCCAGTTCAAAAAGTGTAACTTATAAATGCCTATTCACACAAATATGTGTGTATATATGTACACACTCACAGAGAAACTGCAACAGTGACATCTGGTGTTTGAGTGCAAACAGCCACAGGAATTAAACTGAAGCTGGAGGGCATTTCTTACCTGACAGCAAAACTTGCTCAGAGAGAATACTGCCAGCAAAAATAAAATTATCTAAGCATAATGAACCCATGGGAGACTGCTTTGTGAAATACAGCATCAAGACAGGCATCTCAAAAGAAACCAGAGGCACTGAGATTTTCTGGGATATGTAACTGCTCAAGTTACACAAATAAAAAAACCCCAAAGTCAAGTTTCCTTACTCCTATGAGCCCTTCAAAATAAAAGACAGCACTGAAGTTACAATACCAAAGTTTGGAATTAAGCAACATTAAGATGGCTGAAAACAGCCCAATTGACAGCACAACAAATACATGAAGAGTTAGTCCTCATTACTCTGTTCAGTGAGTCAAACTGCAAAAATAGAAGTCTTTATCAGTGCAAATAATTAACTAGAATGAAATGGGCTGCAGATTTAGGGTGTGCTAAAAAATACTCAGTTATTTCACTTCACTATGTAATACAGAACAGCGCATACACAAAGTCCTGCCACCATTAACTACTATTCCACTAATATTTGTGCCACATTAAATTTTAAATTAATGACCTTATATACAACATTCAAGGCTGCAAAATCAAATGCTGGACAGAAGGAGGCTGGTTTCTGATCCCACACAGTCCCATCAGCAAGGGACCAATTCCCCAAGTGATTCACTTTCATCCATCTACCACTCTCAAACTCCTTAAAAGACAAAATTTAAATTTTAAATCAGTACTACTGAGCCAAGAGCTTTACTTTGTAAGTGCTCCTATATCCCAGGAAGTACCTTTATCAACCATTAAGAGAATTAAACCAGGAGTGCTTCACAAGATCTGTTCTCCACAAAACCATGCAGGCAGCTATTAATGATATTCCTCATTAATTAACTGTCTATTTAATTACTAAGCAAACGTAAACATACACTCTGTTGCCGCACTAATTCATTATCCTGCCTTCTCCATGTGCCTGTTTAAACCAGAAAAAACCTAACAAACAAAATAACACCAAAAGAGTGGCATTGACCAATTAAAAACAAAACCTCTACTGCCCAGGCATGTTTAGAGGCTTGGGGAACATTTAGTTATCCTGATGGAAATAAGTAAGGGTCTATGGTTACAAAACAAGTGTGGAAGAGAAATAATTACCGAATACTTGGTCATTATCTCTAGCACATTACCACCAAGGCAAACACAGTGGGATGTCATGCTGCACTCAAAATAAATCATGGGCTGTTTTCCAAGAGTCCTTACTATAAATTGGAAATTTAGAACTGGCAAATTTTTTCAACACATTCAGTAACTACTTAAAGGCATCTTTTTCATCCTTTTATATCCTTCTAGGTATTCACATCCATATTCTGAGTTTCAAATAAAAAATAAATTCACATCATCACCTGCAAAGGAGTACTGCATCACCACATGATATTTCACATGTAGGAACCACATACTGATGATTCCTACACATAAAGCAACATCAGGTTTTCACCCCTGGGCCTTGTCCACGTTAGGATGTTGCTATTTAGCTTTTAAAGAAGGAATTTTCTTACACACACACAAAAGCTAACAACTACCAAAAGTCCAAACCTGAATTTCCCCCCCACCCACTGCTTAGGACCAACTTTTGCAGATAGCCATAAAAACCAGATCAGACTTATAAAAAGGAAATCTGCAAAAGCACGTATTGTATCATTTCCTTAACATAACATTTTCTGCCAATAAAATAGGAGAATAATGCCAACAACATTTTGCTTTCAACAATTACAGAAAAAATAACAAGTTTTCCACTACCAGCCATAATTTATTTTTTAATACATCAGAGTATCAGTCAACAGCATGAGATAAAATAAGAGGCATTAAAAAAAAAAAAAATTAAACCAGATTAACTCGATCAGAAGTAGGACCTGGGGCCATATTCTGAACTGAAAAGACTGGTATCTGGCACAGATTGAATATAAAAAGTGCTAATTGTTTCTCTGTGCGTGTGTTGTGAAATACACATACGGATCTCTGTACTTCACTCTTTTAAACTCGCTCAATGATCAATGTGTAGACACAGCTAAAACGCAGCAACCATTCAGCAGCGAGCTCTGAAAGAAGCTCCCACACAAGGCTTCCCCTTAGGTTCAATTTTGACGCTCAAACCAAGCAGAAGGAATGCGAGCCACAGCTCCAAGCGGCCACAAGCCAAACTCCACCCGAAATAAAGAAATACAGTCACAGGATAGAGTTAGGCAGCGATCATAACTAGTCAGGCACAAAGCGCCAGGAGGCGAGAAGCAGGGCAGAACTGCACGTTAAGGGTAAATCACTTAAACGAGAGCGTCCCAGGCGTTTCCTTCGGAGAGAAGCAGGTCCTGGTCTCGCACAGACACGGAACTCGTGCAGCTCCGCACAGTCTTTCCACCCTCTCCCAAGAAAGAGGGCAGCGAAAGCCGCGCTTAGGGGCCTAGGGAATTAAGGAGCTGCTGTCCCTACTCCCCGGGCCGAGAGGGAGAAGCCCAAGGGTCAGTGCAGGAGCAACCACAGCACCAGGCACCGCGGGAATGACACCCACGGGACACGCCGCTGGAAAGCGGCCCCAGCAGGTGGCCGGGCTTGGGCCTGAGCTCCCGTTCCTGGAGCCGGCCCTTGGCCCAGGGTCCGGAGCGGGGAGGTGAAGGGCCACGGACGCACCGGTGGGCTCGGACAGGGCAGAGAGGAAAGGCCTCCAAGATCAGAGACGGCGCACAGCAGCGGCCGGCGATGTTTGAGAAGAAGAGAGGGGCCCGCCCCGTTCCCGCTCCAGTTACCGCTGTCCGTGTCTGTGTCCGTGTCCGCGGCCCCGCGCCCACGTGGGCCGGCCACGGCTGCCGCCATCTTCCCCCGGCTCTCCGCAGTGCCGCGCTCCGGCCCGGCCCCCGAGCCTCCAACCTGCGTTCCGGCTCCGGAGGTTCCGGGCGGGCGAGCGGCGCTTCCGGGGCGGTGCGGCGAGTCGGGGGTCCTGGCGGGCAGACCGGGGACCGTGGGTAAAATAAACAGGGCTACACGGGCCCTCCTGACCCCCAGGCTCTGCCTGCTGCCGCCTCCAACCCTGGGCAGAGCCTTCGGCTGCCCCAGCCTTTGGCGGCCCGGGGCTTGTGGGGTCACCCCCGGCCAGGCCCGATCGTGGCCTCCCTGCGCCGGGAGCGCTGCGCTCACCTGGAGCATGCAAAGTGCCCTGGGAAGCGCTCCAGAACAGCAAAGCTCCGGCTGATGTTCGCTTCTGCCCCGGGGAGCCGCTCTGGATGGACATGGCAACGATAAAAATAAATTAATAATGTGTGTGTATATTATATATATATATATATATATATATATGTGGTGCCTGGTGCAAAGAGGAATTTGAAGGCTCCATTGCCATGCTTTTAAACATTGCTGTAAGGACCAAAAAGATGGCTGGAAATACTTGCAAATTCCAGAGGATGTACTGAAATCGCTTTTTCTTACTGGTGGCATTTGTTGTTAGCGCTGGCTGGTCAGAAGGGCAGACCATCCACTATGTGTAGGAAAACAACATTTTTTCCTACCTTAGGTGAGAGAAATCTCAATAGCACTAGTTTTCTGTCACTTCATAACTGCTAAACAGGCACTCAGATTTTAAGGCCAGATTGTAACCCTGCCGTTTAGTCAATTTGATGTATCTGTAAGAAGCACATCCTGAGAACAGCACCACCTAGATAGAACACCAGAACTGTAAAAGAAGCAAATGTCAGGCAACTTCTTACATAAAAGCACTCTAAATTAAACAAACGAAAATTAGTTATCAATAGCTAGTATTTTTGTAGCAATAAAATGTGCTGGGGCAGAAGCTCAAGGCTTCCTTGGAGCCACAAAGTAGTGAAGTAGAAATAACCATGGACATGGCCAAATACATGTATGAATATAGGTAGTACAGGCGGAAATTGTTACATGTAGTCTTCAGTATTTTTCAGATTTTAAAAATCTTTAAAATGTTGTTTAATTTCTACACCCTACATTTTTGTAAGTATTTCTTTTGTTGTTGCAGCCCTACACAGTAAGTGACCTGTGTCTTTGCACTTCTGTCATTCCACATTTTTTCCTCAATGATGTGGATTGCAGCCAAGATAGCAAATTTCTTTTCCCACCTCAGCATCAGGTGGGAAAATTAGAAGTTGGAGAGAGGTCAGAAAATGATGACAGATATTCTGACATGACTGGGGAAACTGTTTCACAAGGAAAGATTAAAAGGACTGAGTAAGTATGTCTTGGTTAAGTGCTAAGGGCGAACAGGATTGGATTTCTTGTTTCTGTTGTAATCTGTGCAGCTATCTGGTACAGATTTCAGTCTAACTCAGGGTTACAAGCCAAGAGAAAATTTTTGCTGAAAAACTTGGGCCACTGCTGTGATTTGCAGAGTAACAACGAAACCATAAACACCCCCATGATGTTTAATGAAGAGGCCCAAGCATTACAGGAGATGTAATTCCTAATGTTTTACTCTGAGGGGCTCAAATCCTATAGTGCTCACCAGTAATAAGCAGCAGTCATTTGGTCAAGTCTGCTGTGTGATGATAAAGACCCTTTCCATGTGCTTGGCATGATTCATCTCCGAATCACATTGTGTCAGAAGAGACACTGCAAGGAGAAGGTCATTAAATTGCATAGACAACAAGCTCTCTCAGCATGGCAATTACAGCCCTCATTTCCTACAGTACACACCTTATTGAACATGTCTCACTTGTGGTAGCCAATTTGTCTTGGAAGTATGTCAAAATCTTCAGATTAAGTCCTGTAATAGTTTCCAATAAATGACGGCTCTGAATCTTCTTCCCTCAGACTGAATTAACAAGTCACATCTCCGAGAGCACAATTCTCTCCATGAGCATTATCCCAGAGCATTTGTCAGAAAATTTGTTGCCAAACCTCATTTCAAATGACTGTCATTGTCTCCCATCACTCTGGTCTGAATGTTTTCTGTGTTGAAATTGTGGTCTGAGGAATGCTGGAGACATAACCAGACTACAGAATCTTTCCAAACCAGACAAAGCAGCAGTTACATCCCAGTTTATCAGTTTACTGTGAGCTGTAACTGAAGAGCAGCAGAGGCACAAGCTGGCATTCTGTGCATATGGGTCTGTAGTTAAACCTCGGCTAATGAAACTGTGCACAAAACTTTGATCTGTGGGTGCACCAGGGCCAACATCAGGAAAAAATCCAACCCAAAAGCACAAAAAAGATGGTGCAGGAATTTACAATCCTATTTTTTTTTCCCAAAATTTTATTTTTTTGGCTGAAAGTTTAAATATCAACTATACTGAGATAAAACTCAGTTGAAGCAGTTGCTGTGCATTTCTCATTACAAAAATAGCAGCAACAAATTCATAGAATCAATGGAATGGTTTGGTTCAGAAGGGGCCTTAAAGGTCATCCAGTTCCAGATCCCCCCCATGAGCAGTGACACCTTCCATTAGACCAGGTTGCTGAGATCTCCATCCAGCTTGGCTTTGAACACTTCCAGGGATGGGGCATCTACAGATTCTATGGGCAGCCTGCACCAGTGCCTCACCACCCTCACCATAGAGAAAGTCTTCCTAATATCCCATCTAAACCTGCCCTGTGTCAGTTTGAAGCCACTAGCCCTTGTCCTACCAGCACACACCCTTGTGAAAAGTCCCTCTCAGCTTTCTTCTAAGCCGTTTTAGGTAATGAGAAGTCCTATAAGGTCTTCCCAGAGCCTTCTCTTTTCCAGCCTGAATAGTCCCAGCTCTCTTGGTCAGTTTTTTTAAGAGAGAACAAATAAAGACAAAACTTCCCTTTGGTTTCTCTTTGGAGTTGTCTGGTTCCTGTGTCCTTGTGTGTTCTGTAGTTACAATGAATTTGTGGATCCCAGCAACACAGTGACCAGCATCTGTGTAAGTCTGTTGTCAGTTTGTCTCTAGGACAGAAGTCTGCAGGATGTTTTTCAACACAAAGGCACAACACAAAGGGAAATGTGCAGTGGGTTTATATAAAGGAATCCAAGGTCAGAGTAATATACCTTGTGCTTAAGCAAGCAGTGTAAGTTTTGCACTACGCTTAGTTCCTGTGGGAAAGTCTCCACAGACTTGTCTTATGTGTGCAAAGGAACTCTTGCCCAGGCAGACAGGATTACCCTTCCTAAAAAAGTTGAGTCATGCTGTAATTCTCAGCTGTGATCTTCATCCTGGAGTGGAGCCTCTCGATATCCTGGGTACAGGCCACCAAAAGCCTATCTAAAAGGACTCCAGTTTTGGCTTATTTGGATGGGTGTGGACATAAATGTAGACACCTGTAGATGCCTCCAGTAGCCTTTGGATCAAGTTCTTCATGCTTAAATTTCAATAGAATAGAAATGAAAGAATATAATGTGGTGATTAACAAATGTAGCCCCTTGTTCTCTGCTGGAAATTCCTGCTGGCATCTGTGAATGGGGAATTGTAGCAACCCTCCCATGTTCTTGTGCCATTACCCTCAGCTTCCCAAGATCTGAGCCCAGCTGAATGCTTAAGTGTTTCGGATCTTTCCAGTTGTTTTTTCTTTTCCAGCTTTCTCCTATGGCTGCTATCACTCTCTTCCTCTTCCCATTTCTGAACAAATTGCTTTGACTTGCACATATCCCCTGAATAATTGTCCTTTCTGTTCCAATGAAGACTGAATTCCAAGCCAGTACAATAAAGTTTAAAACCTTTGCCACTTTTGTAGGTCATATTCATAGCCTGATTCCTGCACTAAGAGAGATCAGTAACACCAGACAGGAGATGAGCATGATGAAGCTCTCCAGCACCCCAAGATTTAAACATGTTTATTCTTATTTCCATTTCTTTGGTTTAGCTGATGCCATGTTTTCCCCCTCAGCTCTGCAGGTTATTTGCAGATGAAGAAAAAAAGAGCAGTTCATGAGTAAATCACATAATACTGTGCTGTCATATAATAACTACTGGTCTAATCTCATATTCAATAAAACTCATATAAACTGACATTTAATAAATCATAATAAAGTACTACCTGGTCCTCTGCAAATGTTTTACCTCATGAGAGTTCTAGTCCAGCTCCCAGCAAGGTCAGGTGGAAACTTTCTTTTTTCCATGTAAATTCGTGTGATCCCTGAGCCTCACAAACACCAGTGCAGTAAATCTTAATGTTTTTAGGAGAAAGACACATTTGCAAACCTTTATGCCTGCAGTTTTAAACGTAAACGTGTTTGTGGATTTAGCTGAGTGCAACTGTTAGTTGCTTCAGCAATGAAAAATATAGAAAAGACAAGACTCTTGGCACATTAACAAAACCCCAAGCTCAGAATCATGGACTGAAAAATTATTCTAAAAAGAAATTATGAAATCATACCCACTGAATGCAACAGTTTTGCATCCGATGTATGCATTAACTGATGCTGGATAATCTTAAATCTATGTTTTCTGATCTTCAAGTATTTGAATTTGAAACTATCCCTATTATTTGACACAATTTATTCTGCCTGTGGTTGTTGATTGTTATATATCGCCATGGTGCCATTTGAAAAACAGCTTCCTGGTTTAAATGATGTGTAAGTTTATGTGTCATGTTGTGTCATATTTTCTCCCTCATCAATATGAGAAAATGAAAAAAAGATAAAAGGACTTTATTTACCTAATGTGAACCTAAATCCTATTTATTTCTGTGTTTCTTCTTCCCTTACTCCATTCATTCATTTATTCACACTCAATAATCATTCTTATTCCTGTATTTCACTGGAGTGAATTATGGTAGTGATGTATTGCCTGACAGCAAGTTCAAAACACAAACCAACTGGAATTGTAGGAATTCATGTCGAATTTTTCCCATTTTATCAATTCCTGCATCACAGGATTTGGCTGGAGCTACAATGAGCAACCGAGGAAAAGAGATTGTCCCCAAAAATGTGGGTTTATGTTCTGAGTAGATTTTAAATGGTTAAGGACTTGTCAAGGAGGGCAGAAGGGGAGAACAAGATGGTCAATGTATATTTTATCCAAATCTTTAAGGCTTTAGAGATGGGTTTTTTACATTTAAATTATTATCAGCTATGTTCATCATGGCTGATAATTTTAAGACTTCTCAGTAATCATTAGTGAAGAGAAGAACAAACTTGCATGTATGAAAAATCAGAAAAGCTTAGGTAAGCTCAGAAGGTTGTCTCCTGCTCCCTGGGCATTGCAGGAGAGATTGTGGCTTGAGCTTGTCTGTAGTAGAAGAAAATCCAAATGCCTAATGCCCAAGTTGTAATTAAACCTCCATGTGGGACAAGGGTGCCAGAGAAGTGACTTAGCTTGTATGCACTGAGGATTGTGCAGGGACACAAGTTACAAAGCAACAAAATGCAGAGAAAGATAATTCTGCCGGGTGACTAATTATGAGTCATTTCCCACTACAGAATAATCTCGGGGAAGAGTTTATATATATTTTTAGTTGAAAGCTTTATATATTTATCTCCTAAATATTTTTATATTTTGCTTAATTATTACCTCAAATAATAAAAATTTCCAGATCTACTTTGTTCCTTTTTATAACTGTCTTCACAAAACCACTTGAAGCCTCACTGCAGTGATTTCACATTGGCCATAAAAGTCATTATAAAATAGAGATGCAGGAGGATTAGCCAAAAACAGTATTGTAAGTACAAAGCAAAATCTGTACTGGGATAATTGAGGAAGATGAGATAATTCCCTTGTGCAATGGTGTAAGAGCCAAAGAAAAATCTTGTTACACTAGCTTAAAATTTTCATGATATATTTTTTAAACCCTAAGACAGGAAAATTCTGGGTTTTGTCTGAAGTTATACTTTACTTCAAGCTTGTTTGCACAAGATCAGCAAGTGCACAAATGCTTGCACTTCATTTAATACCAGACTTTGATACACCTCTCCTCAGCCCCACCTGGTGCAGAAGTAATCCTATACCAGTCAGTAAAAAAACCCCAAACAACCAAATAAAATCCAGCTTCAAAAAGCTTCTAGACCCCTCTTCAGCAAGACTTCTATACTTGTGACTTCTCAGCATATAAAATCTCTCCATGAATTCTAAAAATATGCTTATTAAGCCTGTGTGTGATTACCTTGATGAGGCCTTGACGAATACATGAGGTTGCAGGCACAAGAGCTGTTACTGGGGTGTGCTACTTGCACCCAATTGCCATTGAAAAACCATAATTCTCATATCAGCAAATATTCTGTAAAATTATTAAGTTGTTGGGTTTTTTTTCCTCCTGACAACTGATGCACAATGGGAATTGGTTTACAGCTGGTCTCCTGTCATACTCTCAGATTTTCAAGTAATGGTATGCTTTTAGAAGCCTGAACTCTCCTAGAAGTAAGGTCACAAGAATACTTTAAACATGTAAAACTAAACTTTGCATTCAGATGTATTGCTGCAAAGTAATTTATTCCTAAAAATCAATTCTTCCACCTCCTCCATTCTCTTCTCCTCACAGTGAAAATTATCTGCAAACCAGTGAATTCAGTTAATACTCCCTCAGCTGAAAGAGAACTTGGCCAACAATAGTAAAGACTCATTTAAATGAAGTGAGATCTCTCAAGAGTATTACCAGCCCTGGGACATATTTAGAGGGACCTACACTCTTCAGTGAATGTATGTTTAGACATGTTGAATTAAAGGAAGAGGTGTCTCTGTCAAGCCAGAAGCCCATTCTGTTAAGAAGCTTGCTGGAGAGATTAATCATCCAATCTGTCATCATCAAGTTTTCCTGTATTCTAACTACAGGCATCCTCCAATTGACATTGGGACTATTTTTCAAAGTGTTTTAGGAGTCTTTCATTTTTAGTAAAAAACAAGTGAATAAATTCCTGGTTCCCCCAAATTCCGTAGCAAATCCCTCACTGTGTTACAGCAAAATAGAATTACATGCTGTATTTTTGTTGCCTGTGCAAAACCATAGTTACTAGTCACTGTTTGTTAAGTTCATTTTCTTGCCTATACACTTCTAGTGATGTACCTTAATAATGGAATTGTTCATGAACAAACCTGTTATAGAAATACTCTTTCAGCTTTCATCTGAATACTGACATTGACTAAACTCAAACTACTTTTTTTACCAAAGCCCCAACAGAAATAATTAATGCAAGTGAAATCTCTGAATTTCTTTTGATGAAATGAGTTGGATGTTTGCAATGGATCTAGGGAAATTATTGGAAGAACTTGGAGTTGGAGAAATAAGCTTTTCTTTAAATTCAAAAGCAGTTCTGTAAATGTTCATGGGTTTGTTGTGAGAGTGAGTTCCTGTGGAGTAAATCAGGCTTGTGGAGCTGTTCAGCCTCCTTGCCTGAGTGAACCTCCCCATGCTGGCAGGATCTTCATTTGTTCTGCAGGAATGATGTTGCCTGGGATGCCATGGTGGCAGCAGGAAAAACGACTTGCCTTTCTAAATAGGGACAAAAATTTTTACCTAAATCTTGGATTTGTGAGCACAGGATTTGTGATGATCTTAACCGAAATTTGAACATCATTTTATACCATAGTCAGTCTTCAAGTTGCCTTTCTTCCTTTCTGGATTTAATTTCTGTCTTGTTAGTGCTCTTTAAAGAGAAAAAGGTGGTGGTGTGATGTGGGAGAAAAACTGGAAGTCTGGCAGAAGGATATACTTTTCTTTGGGGTTGTTGTTGTGGTTTTTCTGGAGGGTTGGTTTGGGGTTTTTTGTTGTTTGATGGGGTTTTTTGCATTGTTCGGAGATAATCTGGGTTCTGTCAACCTGATTTTTCAGGTGTGAAGAATCACAACTCTAGGAAGAGCCAAAATAGGATGTGTGTATCCATTGCTACTCAAAACCAGACCCAAGGTTTTAGTGCTGTTGATAGCAATAAAACAAACATACCCATGTCTGAGAAGATGAATGTGAATCCTACATACATGTGTGAGTTTCTAATGAAGCTCTTTCTGCCTTTAGAAGAAAATGTTTCTGTTTATCTTTAATAGAAATCCATTGTGTGTAGCTATGTAATGGAATCTCTCATTTTTTATTTGCATCTGTTAGCTTTTTATTGCAAATAGGGCTCTAAATCTTACTTTAGAAATGAGTATTGCACTATATGTCAGTGCATGTGCAAAGGAAGCCATTAATAATGTTCGTTATGAAAACCTGATCATAAGTGTTTTTAGTCCATTAGCCATTCAGTTTTATTTATGTCCTCTTTCAGGAAGAATTTGAAGCCAGGATTCAAAAGATGAAGTTTGGAAAAGGAGCCACACATGAGGTCATAAAAAGCTGTCACTTTCAGGATTCTAGAAAATTTTTTTCTTTCTGCAAGGTTTTCAATTACCTTTAGAAAGACAAATGAGTATTCATCATGTGCTGCTTTGCCATCATTAAATTACAGTGCTTTTAGGAAACAAAACTCTGGTGAAGCAAGCCAAAGTAATCTACTCATTTCACAAAATTAGAATATATCACACTTCCTTGGGCTGTTTAAATGTGCTGCGGGTAGCAGCTCTCTCAGAGCCTTAGTCCCTTCCCCTCAAGCCTTAGATGACGTAACTTTATTCTTGACTATTTGTCCTGACTGCCAATGTAGCTTTCTGATCTCTTTTAGAAGAGAAAACTTTTAAAATAGAGGACTAGAAAATGGTAGTCAACTTCCCATCTTTGTGGACTTACTCCAACTGACCTGCATTTTTTTATATATATTACTGAAAAAAATTAGGCCCTAGCTCTAAAATGTCTTGTGGTCCTGTTTTCAGCAGACACCCTCAGGAACAAAATTTTGTTCTTAAAAAATGCCTCATGAGCTGGGTGAAAGCATAATCATATTGGAAAAGGAAAAGACTTTTTATCTCTCAGACAACTATTCAATTTTTCTTGCATTTCCTTTCCTTCTAAAATACTGTGGCAATAGCTTGATTTATAAGTATAAAACTGTAGTTGCTATTTTATCTGAAAGTGAAATCATCTTGTACCTTTGAGCTTGGAAAAAAATAAAAAAGGTTTCTTATGTCTTCTCGTGTATGTTTACTGTTTTAATGTATCCCTGAAGCTATCACTTGATCCTGCTGCATTTAGAAGTTGTGTTTGGGATTTGAAATGTCAGCAGAGGAGCTGCTCTCAATGCATCACCACTGCCACTGGTAGCAGTGGCTTTGGCAGCCACTTCCAGGAGCTGCTGCTGTTCATATTTCACCAAAGCCTCCGGAAAAGAGGCTGTGTGAGAAATAGGGCAGCGTAAAAAGGGAATGATCTCGGCTAATCTGTCTTCATCTTTGGTTAGCGTAGTATGAGGCAAGCTGATTGTGTATGATACAAATTATTTTGTGATGTATAGGGAGAGTTTTCTTCCTATGATTTGCATTAAAATGCAGTTGTTAACCTGATGTAATAATTTGGCATTCAGTGGTTTTCGATCGCCTAACGCTGAAAGGCTGAAATGGTTTTTGCATGAAGAATAGGTTGCTAACTTCTGAATTAATTCCTGTAGGAGACAGTATGGATGCAATGTTTTTAAAGCTTAATTTAGATTCAAATTAATGTGAAGACAAGCTCCTTGAGTCACCTAGTCTTTCTCTGTGGAATCATTTCTAATTGAATGTTAAGATCAAAGTTTAAGTTTATAAGAAAGAAAAACAAGTGCAGATAAATAGTTATTATCTGACATCCTTATGAAAATTCATGACCTGCCACTTTATCAGAGACCTTTTAAGAATTCTAATTGTGAAGTATGCATAACTATTAAATGGCTAGAGCGCTTCAGTCTCTTGATAAGAAGCGAGTTAAATAATTGTCCTGTTTAACTTGTGCTTGTTAACCTTTAAGGTCAACTAGTTTGAACATACGTTTAATGAAATCCTGGAGCCAGAATTTATGATACTGCTGCTGAATGTTAAATTGGACAATTTACATAAGCAGGACATTAACCTTCTGAGCACTAAATAGCATTTTAGCACTTAGCCGCTGGGGACAATAAGGGACATGTTCTATATATTTGTGATTAGCTTGCCTGGAAACTCTCATGATGACCAATTGGCCTACCAAGTTTAGCAGCATAATTAAATGAATGGACTCAGCCTAAGTAAATTATCAGTGCTGTGTACAGTATATCATTATAGTCCTAAGGAAAAAAAAAAGATATGAATAATTTAATATTACATTACTAATTTATCAATGTTAAATGACTGTGAGAAGGCTCTTTGTAATTCGTTGTTTTAAATTTGATATTTGATTTACTGCTGGTGTGATTAAACTGGAACCTACTTCATTTCTTTATCAGAAATTTATGGTAAGAGTAGACTTTTTTCTCAGGGTAATGGATGTTTTTTTCATTTTCTTCAGGTTTAACGATAGCAGCAAATACAAAGTATTTCATATTGCCAAACTTGTAATTAAGCAATTTGTCATAACAAGACGTGTGTGTCATCTTTTGGCTGGCAGATCTTCTAGCAGATAAGGGCAGCAGACCTGGAATTGTCAGGAGCTGCAGGAGCAGGGTGATAGCAGTAATAGCAGCTTAGGGTGTGATTTCCTCCCTGAGCTGAAAGATGGAGCAGGATCTCCACACTCTGCCCACCCAGCTATTCTCTTGGGGCATCTCAAGGCCATGGATTGCAAACAAAGCCATGTGGATTTTTTGGGACAGGTGCTGTACTTGTTAGAACAATTGCAGTTTTTTTGGGATGGTACCTCCTCTCTGTCTGGTATTAGGTGGTGCTGCACAGACATGAATAAGGACATGTTTTGAAGGACAAGGTGGGACCTGAGCTATTTGCTCAGCTGTTTGTTGGCTGTGAGATGCCTCCAGGTGGGTGTTACCTGTGGTCATCGCTGCACTGCTGTTCGGGCTCACACCTGCAGGCAGGAGCCACCCTGGGCTGCTGACTCTTGTGCAGGTGCTGCATCTCCAGCCCAGCCCATCACCTCTGCCCCAGAGGTTACCCTTGGTCAGCAGAGATAGGAATGGGACTTGTGTTCCAGGAACTGGAGCCAAGGATGGAGCTGGCTGCCATTTCTGACAGCTGCCTGCACTGCTGTGGACTGGAAAGTTCAGCATTTGCAGACATTGCTGCCCAAAGGCATTGCCACCAGTAAGGTTCTTGTGTTACAGTCCTGAAAAAAGGACACTGACTTATGGCACTCTTGACTGAACAAAAGAATCAAAACAGTGATGGGCATATAGTAAATTAACGACTTGTGGATGTTTCAACACAGAGAGAAAATAGCCCCAAGATCCAGTTCTGGAACTGCACAATAAAACTGTCAGAAAGATGTGATGACTTTGCTGTCCTTCCCTTATGGGATGGAGGCTGCTGAGCTCTGATGGAGCAAGGGAGGCTGCTGAGGGTGCTGGGGAAGCTGAGCTGTGCCAGCACGCTCAGGTGGTGTGCATGTACTCTTGGGGAAGAAGCACACAAAAACAGATTTTCTGTCACCCCAGTGTCCTCTTTCAAGCTGTGCACTGACCAGTTGCTTCCCCTGTATTGAGTACAAACTTAGTAATTCTGTTCTTGTGCCAGAGGAGTGTCAGTTTGCCTCACTGGTGAATTCTCTGCTGGGTGTCTGTGATGTGGTTGCTTAGAGCTAATAATGCTAAGGTTGTGGGTTTGATCCATTCACTTAAGAGTTGGAATTGATGATTCTTGTGGACCCCTTCCAGCTTTGTACTTAGAGAGCCTACATGAATTTAGATCTTTATGCTCATTCAGCTACACTCGCCTCCTCAGCATCATCTGTTGAGCCTGAGAAAGTCAAGGGAGTGTGAGAGAAAACACAGCATAGTTCATAATCCATGGATGTCCCTAAATACTGCCTGATCAAGGAAGAGAAGTGGTTTAGGTTCATGTATGCTCTGAAACTGCCTTTTGTCATCCAAAAGAAAATGAGAGTGCAGTGAATGTTTCATCTTTCCCTCCTTTTTACAAATTCTTGGCAACGCATGAGATGGACTTGAAAAAAGCTGCTTTTTATTACAGAGGATCAGACTAGTTTCTTAAGTCCTACTAATTACAAGTATTTTTGCTACAATGGAAAAGGGAGGAAATCGATGACCTTTGGTGTCTGAAAGAGCACCTCTCCTTATAACTATAATATAGTTCTGTTTCTGTAAGGGGTCAGGTATTCATGGGCAGGAACGAATTTACAAGATTCCTGCCTGTTTCCCCTGGAAACCAGTTGAAATTATTCCTAAGGATACTGGTGACTAGCTAGGAAAGTTTTGTACTTTTTAAGAAAAATGAATCCTTGTTTCAACAAGGTTTTCAACAAGCTAGACAAT
>VRYO01002297.1:7464529-7492029 GCA_009812075.1 Sialia sialis
GAATTGGATATTTTCAGAAGCTGGTTTGTCTGAAAAGAAGACTCTTTGAATTGCTGATTTTTCCATATAGACAGCCTTGGGTAGCCCAAGTTCAGGCCCTCATTGTGGCAGAGAAGTTTATGTAATGTTGGGCAAGTCACTGAGTGTGAATACACCAGCTTCTGAGCTCAAGTTCTGCAATACACAAAGAGTAAGTAATAGTGTCCTTCAAGTAATTATGTGACGATAAATGCACTAGGACTGCTCTGGCATGGCAGTCATGAAAACAGTGTAAGTATTTTCCCTTTCCAGTAAATAATAAAACTCAATGAAAAAAAGTTAACTTTTTGTGACAAAAAAGTTTCAGCTTGCTGCATAATAAATACCTTTGCATCTGAGTTGAGGAAGAGACAAAGTCACGCACCAGCTCTTTTTAGTCCCAGAGACTCAGACTGTTAAAAAAGATTCGTTATAGGCACAGCACACATGTATTTTTCTACTCTACTTTTGTGGCATCATTGCTTTCAATCAACTATCACTGGGATTGCAAGGTGCAAGGTTCTTCAGAAACAATTTTAGGAGAGATCTTATATATATGATAATCACCTTTCCTCTCTGTTCTTCCTCCTTTTGGATATTTGTCATTTCAGACATGTCTCCATACGTTTTCAAAACGATTTTGCAAAGGCAGTCAAAAGCTGTTGGCTCCCCACTATTTGCTGGGGAGAAGAGCATAGCCCATGCAAAACACCAGCACCACAGCTGGAAAGGGAGAGGGTCACAGGGGAAGGAGTGCAGATGATTGCTGGCAGAGGAGGACAGAAGCACCTGCCAGCACCAGATCTTCAGTATTTTTATTCTTGTAGGAAGTAACTTGTGTGAAGGCACCAAAATGTGGATTACTCTGCACTTTTAAGGTTGTCCTTAATATTGTGCCTGAGCTGTTCTCTCTATCTGCTGCTGTATAGAGCCAGGGATATCAGTGTGTCAGTGACAGGGAGGTGACAGGGGCACCGACCAAGGGACCACAGCAGTTGTGCTAATCCCCAACACCTAGCCTTTTTTGTTCTCATCAGTCATATTTACCAATCTGAAATGCTAAAGAGACTGGGGAGGGCTGTTCACTGGTGTTAAAACTTGGAACTTTTCATTTTGTGGTCACAGACAGTAGGGTTACCTTGGTGAGATAAAGTCTGGTTTTAATAAGGAACAGACAAAAGAAGTGATGACTTCAGGTAGTACAGCCAGTACAGATGGAAAAAATTAAGGAATTGTAGAGCCTTCAGCTGCAGACTAGCACAAATCCAAACGGGAAGAGATGAATCTTTAAAAGGCTCAGTGGTTATCTATTACTTAACCTCATCAACTTTACTCATGGCAAGATTCATTTACGCCTCTTTTGTTTCTTTTCATATTATTAAAATTCAATATAATCAGACAGCTATGTGGTTTTGGGGTCTGATTCCCATTCAAGTGAATTCAGCCTTTGAATTTTTCTCTTTTGGTAAGCCTACAAAATCTCCTGCTACCCCTGTGTCCTCTACCACAGTCTTATTTTAGGATGCTTATCTTGTCTCCACTACACTGGAAAACTTGTGTTCTGGTTCACTTGTCCTTTTTTCCCCCTCCATCAATAACAGTTTTAGTTCTTCTGAAACAGACAGTCCCTGTTGAGGACGTAAACTCAGAGAAGTGTAATCATTGCACCAGGTGATACCAAGGAAGAATAGAATAAAATACACACAGACACACAGACACACATACACACACACACAAAATATGCAACCTGATTAAATAGAAAGGCTGACTTTTGCTGCAGTAGACCACTTCCCATGAGTCATGGTGCAATCTGTTTTGCTTAAATCTTACACTATTTGCAAGTATTTAATCTTCCCAGTTTTAAAAATGCAGCAGATACATTAGCTGAATGGGGTGGGCAAGAGACTTTTCATCACATCTTTAAAATCGCCTGCACTGATCTACACCTACAGGAAGCTGCACATTTAAAATTGCTGGCACTGTTTTGTCTTTGCTTTCATATGCATTTTAGTCTCCCTAAGTGCCTCCTTAGTTTAATGATGTCATCAGTTATTTAAGTACCCCCCAGCTTCTATTTAAGCCTGCTAATAGCAGTATATGTGCAGAAACTGATGCACATGAAGTCATGGAGTGTGGCTTGTGTCACTTGAAGCCACAGAGTTTGTCTCTGCACCCTTTACTCTTCCTCTTACATTCTCTGCTTAATAAAAGTTGTATATACTGTTGCTAGTTAACAGCTCTATGGAATTACATATTTTAAACAAGCTTTAAAAATTTCTAGTCTTAAAAGAACCTTAAAAGAAATGAAATAATGGATGTAGCATGCTGGCAGGCTGAGGAGATTTAAATGTTCTTTCAGTTTGGCTGCAGCTGTAAGATATCTTCCCACAGAACAACTGTTATCTTTTAAGAAAAAAAGAAAAGACATTTCTCTGGCTTGTTTTCCATACAGACATTTGTAAATATAATCCCTTCTGTTGCTTTGGTGAGTCAATCACACTAACAGGTACCAGTTATTCAGTGACTGCCTTGGGCTAAAAAGAGCAAATGACAAAAACACTTTTAGGTTGTCATGTGTTAATGCAAAATGCCCCCAGACCCCAGTGCTTATTCATCTTCATCTAGTTGACTAATGCTTTTCCCATGTTGTTACATGTTGGTAAATTAAAGAAGCCTTCCAGACAGTTCTGTCAACAGTTTACTGAAATGTGCCTCATTAGTGAGGTTGAGCTGTCACATGAGTGTAATTTAATCCTATTGAATTATCACTCAAAAATGCTTGAATACCAGGCCCTTATACAGTGAGAAAGAAGGTTTTCTAGGAATACTGTCAGGCTGTAAATTGATTAGATGTGAAGCATGCAAAGGAAAAACCCCAGAGTTTTTTTATTCTTGCAGTAAGATTTGTGACAGCTCTTTCACTACATCTTGTGTTTTAGAGACCTGCACAGAGCCAGGTGCATTTCTTTTGAGCTTTTGTTTTTCATATTCATAGTAAAGCTGAAAGGCTGAGTGCCATGCTTAAGATGTAATATTTCTTTATTTTTTCACTGGAACAAAAAGGTGAGAGAGGGGAAAAAAGAAGGTAAGGAACTAGGAGGAGAAGGATGGATTTTAGTTGGTGTCATAGTAAATTATATGTGTTTAGTCCTCCTTTTAGAGAGCACTGGGCATTTTAAAAATCTCTGGAAATGGTTCTTGTTTTTTAATCAATGAACATGTGATTTAACACATGAAGTATAGAATCTGGCTCTGTACTTTTCTATGTGGGGTCTTTAAGGACACTCTGTTCCCACTGAGACCATAGAGATGGGCCCCATCTACAGACTGAGTGTGATGTGCTTGGGAAAGACCAGCATTTGTCTGAAAAATTGAATTGTTAATATTGCGAATTTCCTAGACTTAGCATTTTAATAATGCTCCTCCTGTAATTGGTTTGAGAGGACTTGGGGGAGAATTTAATGAGACAGGGGTAAATTGGGATCATAGCTCACAGGACAGCTACATTTCCTACACCCTACCTTTGTGCTCAAAACACTAGATAATCAGATCTATAGCAGAAACTGCAAAAAAATCATGGACACTTCACAGAAATGGTTTTTGGATGTAGTACAACAGGATAATGATTTTTCATTCACCCCAGCAGTCCCTGCCAGCAAAGGGGTGGCACAGTGGACAAATACACACTCAGACCCCACATTCATGCACTGCTGATGCAGGGGGAGGGTGAATGGAGAGGTCTCCCAGCAGCTTGCCTTGCTGGAGAGCATCCCACAGGACCTGAGCCACAGTGCAGGAAAGCTCCCTGGCTTTCACACAGTCCTCTCCCCACTGAAGGTCACCAGGGAGTCTCTGTAGAGTGTGTCCTCTGTGCTTGGGGCCAGCCCTACCCAGTTTCCTCTCCTGGTAGGTATGCTGCCTTTACATATTTAATGAGGTTTTATGGGTTTAGGCGTTGTAAATTATATTCACTTTCTCAGACCTCTAAGACCTTCCTCCACCTACCCTCCCTTACCTGTCAAGATTCACTGGGTATGCTTTAAATTCTGGAGAGAGAATACTGACTTTGCATAACATAAATGAAAGAGCTGGAAAGCATTACATTTTCATACAAATTACATGAAACCCCCAAGATTCTGCCCTTGAGGGGAGACAGCAAAGCAGCAAGTGTGCAGAGGAACAACAGCTTTGGGTTTTGTGGTTGTGTGGGCAGGGATTAACGTCTCATGTACTTCACAAAAGGAAAGATCCTGTGCTTTGCAGGTAGTTGTCAGGCAGAGCTGGATTTTACCTGGTTTTGTAAAAGCAAGAATCCTTGATGTTACCCTGCACAGGAAGAGCTGTGCATCTCTGTAGGAAGTTTACATATATATACATATAGAAATGCACCAATTTCTGTTTTGGCCTACTGCACCAGTAATTTATTCCTCAGTGGAGCAAATGTTCCCTTGCACTGGGCACACTGAACTTTTCTTCCGCAGCAGGGACTCCTGCAGGCAAAGAATTTTCAGTGATGAAAGTGCAGTGTTGTATCTTGTGTGTGCAGCTGAGCACAGCAGCTGAGCTCAACAGATTCCTACTGAGAATGTGTAACCTGTCTGGAAAGCTTTCCTCTTTGGAGTTACTATTGGAGGTAGAGAGATATTAAGACAGGTCAGTGGGATTATCAGCAGAAAGTGAATCACTTCCTTGATGCTCCTGAGTCATTATTGCCACAAAGGCAGTCAACTTTGGTCTTTCATCACTCTGTATGGGACAAATGCCTGATCCAAGTGTGCCTAGTAATTTAAAACACTTATAAGTGATCATTTCTTTACTACGTTGAACACTAAGCCAGGGATTAAACAAAAGGATCAGGTGTTTTCTGGTACTGGCCAAAGAATATGGGGGAAGAGTATATTGCTCCATTGTCTCTGGTCACGACACTTTGGGTTCAGGAACAAATTGTACACATAATTCTGAGTTCATACACAGAATGGTAGAAAAAATAATACTAATTTAAATATTAATCCTTATGGATAAATTCACTTCAATTTGGAAGTAAAGTAGTATTAGGTAGAATCTATCTACCCAGTTTGAAGAGAAAAATTTTGGGGTTAAATAGAGTCATGCCAAGAAAGCACATCCTGATTCCTATTTTCATAATGATCCTTTAACTCACAGAAGCTCTTATGGCCACCAGGGGCTGAACCAGAAGTACATGTAAAAGGGATGCTCTGTTTTTCAGGTGACTTTGGAGTATGATGGGGTGTGCCATGCTTTCCTGGACATGGCTGAACACCTGCCTGCCCATGGGAAGCAGTGAATTCATTCCTTGTTTTTTCTTTGTTTGTGTGCTGTCCCTGTTAAACTGTCTTTATTTCAAGCAATGGATTTTCCAGCTTTTACCCTTCTGATTTTCTCCCTGATCCCACTGGTGGGGGAGTGAGTGAGCAGCTGTGTGGGATTTGAGTGCTGGCTGGGGTTAAAACATGACAAAAACTTAACAACCATATGCTTTCTTCTGTTTGTTTTAGTTCTGCCAGAAGCTTTACATCCTATAAATATGTGGAACTCCAAACCAATTTCTTTTTTGTATTGTCTTCTGAGTATTTGTATTTGTCTTCTGAGCTCAGAACTATCAGTCAGTGCTTTCTAGCTCTGGCCACAAAACCATTCTCTAAAAGCAAAGCAATACAAGATGTGTAACAGCTTGCCAAAATGTGCCTAAAAAAGCCCAGAGATTGAAAACCACTGAACTTCATTGCTAGTTTCAGAGCTAAAGAATATTGAAGTGTAAAAATGCTGCCTATTTGTACTGTCTTTTCTTGACTTCTGGTATTTCAAATTGCAAACAGTGATGAGTTTAACTTTTTAAAGTAAATATTTTTAAAACAATTATGTCAAACTTTTATTGGTCAAACAATGTATCTTTCTGAATATAAAAAGTCTTCTTAATTGCCTAATTTTCTTTATAGCTGTGTTTTCTACTTATTTAGGTTCCAAAGGAAGAATGAAACTATATGTATAGTTTCACTGGAGTTCTCCTTCATAAGTAAATATATCAAGTTCATAGTGGATTTCACCACCTTCTATTTTCTGAAGAAAAAATGTAAGTAAATATAGATCTGGTTAGTGTTGTAAGAGTAGGAAGGGTATATTTCTATCCATAGAAAATGAGATAGGAAACCAGATATTCTTCTGCAAATGATGGGGTACCAATCCTGGGATTTCAAATTTTACTTTTTTTAAAAAAAATTAATAAGGTTTTCGGAGGTAAACTTGGAATACTAATAGCTTTATTTACTGTTTCTAATTATCTTAGCAAAAAAAACTACCTCCTAAATTCAGACACTTGACTCCTCACAAAAAGGCTATTAAAGTCAAAGGAGAAATTCATTTACCCCATGATATTTTGCATCAAGGTTTTGTATGGAAGCATCTCATCATCCTTTTTTTAAGCCTTCTACTTCTAATCATTGCTGGCACAGTGCTATTAGTGTCCTTTCTCTTCCAAATACTTAGTTTTCCAGTTCTTAATCACGGGATGAGCTTAAAACTTCACATGCAGAGCTTTGGGTTTTGTTTTTGTGGGTGGTTTTAAATAATTAATAATTAGAAGTGTGGTTTTGAATATTTTAAATTCTTGCGGTTTCTGAGGGCACTCTACTAGGTTTTCAGATCCACTTTGTATTTGCTGCTTCTTTGCAGGTGTAATGTCCAGGTCCAAACCTCTTTGTGCCATCAAATATCATGTGGTGATGCTGGGATGCTTATAGTCTTGTTACCCTATGATTTTTAAAGTTGGATCACTGCCTTTGGTCAACAAAGCTGTGTTTTGTCTTTGTAGTGAAGGGGTGCTAGAGAGGTGTTTTTATGTTTCATTTCCTATTTAGGAAATAATTTGATGACAGCAAAAGGCTCGCTGCTGTTGAAGGAGACCATCCTGCTCCCAGTCACAGCTTTGTTCCCTTAGGCCAGCTCTGAGGTTTGTCAGATCCCTGAGTGAGCCAGCTCTGCTGATTGTGCAATCAGAAAACTTCCTCCTTGCCAAGTCAGATGTTTATTGGTGTTATGAACTGACTCTGTAGGGTATAGGGGAAAGTGGGATCACATGCCCAGGAGAAAGCAAAAGGTTTTATTTCATTGCACCAAATGGCTACCTTGGCTTAACCATGAATACAACACCCTTAATATAATCCTTTGACTTATCTGTAACTGATATATCTGAATAAATTGGGTGAAACATGACTATCAGTGCAGGGGGGGCATTTCCCTGCACTCATGCTTTTACCCAAATACCTGCTTGGTGGCTTTGCTGGGAAACAGCTTCTGACCTGTACTCACATTGACTAGTCCTGGTGGGCACTGCAAAAGGCTCAGGAGGGCTAAAAATTTGTATTTCATCATAGATTTTGCCCTTGGCCATGTAATCCACTGCATTAGAAAGTCCTTTTATAGAACTTAAAAAGTGAAAATTCTGCATAGTTTCAAAACAGAAGTAAAAAGAGAGTGCCTGAACTCTCTTCACTCACTAGTTTACCTGCAGCATAGATGTGTAGCAAATTAATATACTGGACTATCATCCTCTGATGTTAAGATCATATCTTTTTCCCCTGTGGAAAAGCAGAAACTGAATAGCTGGGCACAGAAGTGTAACGTAAGAAAAGGGATAGCCATTATTCACAAAAAAAAAAGGGAATATAGAAGCCGATATGCCTAGGAATTTTTGCAAAAGATGGCCATGATCTCAGTGTAGGCACATGCATGACTGGAAGAGGGAATTTACATTTTAAGGCAGATTTGCTGCTTGTTTTATTGCCCTGCTTTCAAGTAACCACAGCTTGCAGAGTTAGGCAGTTTGAAAAGGAAGCTTCAACTTCCACAGCAAAAACCAAAGAAAACTAAAGTCTTCTTGGAAAGAGTAGCAGTGTTGAAAGGCATGCTTAAAATGGATTTTACTGAAAAATGGTCTAGAAAGACTACTTTATTTTTTTTGTCCTGACATGCTTGTAGATCTAGTACTTCAGAAATTCCTTGGCCTGTCTTCTTCCCCATCATTCTTCTGGAGTGGGAATCTGTACCTGCTTGAAGACAAACTTTGAGAGATTTTTTTATCCCACCCTTCACAAAAGGGTGGTGCA
The DNA here is from genome assembly GCA_009812075.1 of Sialia sialis. Classification (NCBI taxonomy): domain Eukaryota; kingdom Metazoa; phylum Chordata; class Aves; order Passeriformes; family Turdidae; genus Sialia; species Sialia sialis. The sequence continues at coordinate 7,472,671 of VRYO01002297.1, forward strand.
AAGGCAACAACGAGAGTGTTGTCTCCCCAGTGATAAATTGTCTCTGGATGCAACATGTCTGCTATGCATGAGAAGAAATAGCTTCCAAAACCTGCTTGGTACATGGCTCTGCTTCCCAGTGGCTTAACAGCATTTTACTAATGTGTGGGTGTAGTGAAATGGTGGTATTCTACATGGTCTCCATTTACCTTTGTTAGGATGCCTGAGAGAAGATAATAGGTCTTTTTTTTTCCTTTGATCTACTGCAATTTCTACTAGAAACATTTCTGTGATCACCTTCAGTGGCAACACTTTGGTCCAGATTATAAAATGTAAATGTACTATATGGTACTACTTTTATCAGGACAACATTTCTAAATTTTTGTCTCACCTCACAGGTTAGGTGCTGCAAGCATCAAGTGAGGTGCAGAGCACCTCTTACGCTTTTACAGATTTCATATGCTTAGGCATGCAGGCATCTTAAACACTGGAATGAAGTCTGGCCTACAAAAGCTATAAGGGTGCATGCTATGAATGTCCCTACATCAACAGGAAACCATCCACAGGAACTCTACAGTTACCAGGACTGGTCAGGCATAAAGAAAACAAACCAAAACAAAACCCACCACCAAATCCTGCCAACAAACCCCAACAAGCCACAAAGCCCAAGCCCAGCCTTTTTACTGACCAGCAACCTGCCTGGAAGCAGCAGCAGCCAGCTGATGATGCCAGAGGCAACGGAACAGAGAGAGAAGCTCAGGCAGAAATTCCTCAGGCCCACAGTGCCTGAGCAAGAGGAGCAGATCGAGTCCAACAACAGCAACCAGGGCCAACCAACAGCCCAGGTAGTTACCAATTCCAGGGACATGCCAGGCCAGTGTAGCACCAAGGCAGAAAGGCAGGGACTCACTGCCTGAGGGGCTGCCCAGGGCACTGGGGATGTGCTCGTGGCCCTGGCACAAACACCTGTCCTGACCTATGGATTTGCAGTGTCAAACCAAGGTGTCAAATTGTGTCATGTCAGTGGTGAGGAGGACACTGGTGCATGCCTGGCCTGGCACAGAAAACGTGGGAAGAGCAGGGAGAAGCAGATCTCTACTCCCAGTGATATCTCAGCTGAGTCTGTAAAGCAGAGTGACTTGCAGACTGTCCTAATTTACATCTGCATAGGGACAAAGCAGTTTGAAAATTTAAAGGGCATAACCACCAATCTAATGGCCCCCCACTTTTCCTTTCTCTAATCGATCTTGGCAAAAGAAATAATCTGTCCTTCCTGCTTCTAAAGGGCAGGTTTAAAAAGGCTCTAGCTCTGTCACGACTGGGTTGGGTAGAAGTTGAGGACAGACTGTTTTTTCCAGCAGAGTCTTAGCCATGAGAAACCTTTCAAAGACTTGGAAACCAGGCAGTGCAGCTTAAAAGATAGCACTTTACAGTTCTTCATTGGGTTTGTTCTTGTTTTTCCTCCTTCATTTTTATGCCCATGAAAAGTGCTAGGTTGACAGACTTGGAGAGGATCTTCCCTCTTTATCCAGCTGTCCTGACAGTGTAGTGCTTCCCTGAGGGACCACTTTTAAGGGGACTGGATGGTAGGTTGACTCCTACATTCCGTGTCTCTGCCAGTAACTAACTGCCTGTGAGGAGATGACCTAGTTCTGGCTGTGAAGGTGATGAGATTTTGGCAGGCCAAACTTCTGGCCACAAAAATTTGAGCTGTAATAATTACCTTAATCTGTAGATAAGGTGCTTCTTTGGTTTAAGTATAGAGAGAAATCTATATGCACACAGACATAAAATATGTATATATATATATATATATATATATATATATATATATATACTTAAATGCCATGTACTTGCTTTTGCCTTATATTACTATTTGCTCTGTGGGCACAGCCCATGGAATTATTATCTTTACAGCTATTTTGCAGTCATGACACTGTTATTACCATGCAGGAATGAGAAAAATATTATCTTTTTTTGGTGTCAGTTTTCATTAAATTGCTTACATTTTTATACCAAATAAAGAGTGGAGACTGTCAGCCACAACACGCCTTTTTATCATTGCTAGGTGAACATGAGGGGTTTTTTTTACACATACTGAACTGTGAAAAAAAGATTTTCAAAAGGATAAACAATTTCTGAATAAAATACAGTACATTAATCCTGTTTCAGCTTGATGTAACTACCTGAATTTGATCATTTCTTTAAATCCTGAAATCAGTTGGTTCTCAGTTACTTTTCAATGACATTTAACAGTTAGACTTAAAAATACAGAAGAATGCATTATAAGTTTTACCCAAAACGATTATGGCTGTCATTTGAATAAAATACAGATTTTGCAAGCTGTAAAGCATATCATTATACTATATACTGGTCTAACTAAGGTTTGGTTCACAAACTACAGTGCTCTAACCAAGTCATTAAATCTATCTAAAAGGGCCTCATTTGAGAAGCAATAAAATTTTTAATCATTTTATTATTAAAAGAGTGTTTAATATGTAGCTAATTAAATGCCAAAGGCAGGTTATCTGAGTTTAACCTTCAAAAAGAAAATGATGTATCAAAGTCTGCCTCTGGCATCATGGGATAGAAATGTCATCCTCATAATCATTGCGTGACAACTAGCTGGTGGCCTTTTCTAGAGCTATAGTTAAATTACCTGATTAAATTAATAGCCATTTAGATGTTTTAGGAACTGCACAGACCTATACTAAATGAAAATTAGGCCCATTACATTTTCTGAGTGGGCTAGATAGACCCTAAAATAAAACACGTATGCCGTTGTCCACATTACTTAGATTAAGCAATTAAAAGCCCTTTCCTAAAAACTACTAATTTCCCATAGTGTGCCAAGAACTAGGTTTACACTAATGATCAGAGAGGAAGCTTTTCCCCAGCTTTCCCCCACCTTCCTTGTTTATTTTACCATTAAAAAAATACCTCTCAAATGTTCAAATGCTTCTGTGTGTTGTGTTGAATTCTCCTGCAGCCTGATCTCCTGGAGAGCAGCAGGGGAGGAACCAAGTCCCAAAGAATTCCTGATGGTCTTCTCTCTCCAGGATGGAGTTCTTCAGCTTTGTCTGGGCTTTGTCACCATGACAAGAGAAGGTCTTGAGGGGCACAGGTGTGTGAAATGGTAAAGGGCAAAAGGCAAAATACTTGCTCTGCCACACAGAGAGCTTTCAGTAAGGCTATTTTCCTTGCCTTGATAGTCTGTTTGCAGAGAAGAGAGTTCTGCAATATGGTGTTCAGATTCTGCACGTGGTGTTCAGTGAAGCTGGAGGCACTCACATTTCCTTTTGATCCCTGTCTCCAAAACTAGCATTTTTTGCTGTCCATCAGATTTCCATGTACCCCTCCCAGTTAGGCAATTCCAACCACATTTACTGCTGAATGCCAGACATGTGTTCCCCATGTGTGATTGTCCACGTACATGATGTTATCTAAGTGCTCAAAGCAGTTAGAACCATGCTAAAATTTTGATTTATCTATGAATTTTATGGATGCATATTCTTTAATCCAGGTGTTGACATTATTGTACAGCTCTTGTCCAGCAAAATGCTCTATCGGTGCAGTGGTTTAAATACATTGAATCCTACTGAGTCCAGCAGGATTGCATATATACATTTGACTTGATATGTACACATTTTAAAAATGTTTTTTGAGTGACACTATAGATTCCAAAAATGAAGGAATCTGTTCCAAACCAGGCTGTCACTGAGTGGGGCTGTGTGCTTAGTAGATCAAGTCAGTATGCTCTGTAAATCAAAAGTGTTCTTCAACCTGGTCGTTCTTAGCATGTGAGATTAAAATGTTTTACAAATTAGACTTTGAAGTGATACAGTTTTAACTGGATTAGTAAATTTAACTGTGAAGCATGATTTTAAAAACCCAAACTGCTTCCTATTTTATAGTTAAGTCCAGAGTTAGTAAATAGAAACATGAGAAAATCTTATGGAAAAGGAGAAGCTATGGTTTAATAAAACATGGTTTAGCATTTCATTTTTCTTTAACAATTAGAAAGGCACTAACATAATATTTATAATATTTTTTTCAGTTTTAAATAATGCTTGCCTTTTCATTTCTGGAGTTCTAATTTTTTAATTCTACAATGTAAGCAACAAGTTTTACCAATGACATGTCAATATTATAAAGCAGAAGCTCCTACTGAAATGTTTGAATTTGTGATAAATTACACACATGAGGTTGTTACATGCTGATGATATTAATATTTGTGCAAAATACCAGTACCAGGTTTACTTGACATTTCATCTTGAAGTTTAGGAACCTTCCAGGGGAGTAGATTGCTTTTGGGACAGTGGCATATCTTTTCACTGTTGGAGCAAGACCCCAAGGTCTGGTCTGGCCAAGAAGTGGACTCTTGGTGTGTTGAATCATATTAGGTTTGTAGGCAGCTAAAAACAATCTATTTAGAGTCACTTTCAGTATTTACAGAAAGTGTCTTTTTGTGTCTGTCCCTCAAAACCAAACCAAAATAGCCCCCAAAATCCCAGTGTTTTTGGATAAGTGAATTTGGCATGCCATACGAGCACTGTTGTATGGAAGGATACAGGAACTGTAATTCACAGTAAATTTGGATGACTGTTGGAAGAGAGAGGCATAGGATAAAGAACATACTTGGATTGAGAGTGCATCTGTAGAAGAAAGAGTGAATCTCTACCTCATGTCAAATTGCCACCCCGTGTTTCCATTTGTTTTGCACCAAAAGTTCATTGCTGTTACTGACTTTGTTGTTCTGCGTATCTGTGTGTGTGTTCACTGAGTAACAACATGACCTATACCCTTTGGATTATCTTCAGGAGCTCTTGGAGCAAAAGAAAAATGTTTAGTAGGGATGATTAAACAGTGATCAAAGCAAGGGTGAGCTCAACCAAAGTGAGCTCCTTAGACTCCCCCTGCACATCTCTGGAGTCACCCATGGGTATTGCCTCAGTGTTTGGCTCTGAGCAAGTACAAGTATCCTTCCTTCTTCAGTGCTTGCAGCAAACCTCTCCTTTGTCAGCATAGCTGCTCACAGAAATTCAAAAATCAACATGTTGAAAGGAGTGCTAAATAACATCTGATTTTAACCAGCCTTTTCATTTCATGATCATACTACGTGCTTTGCAGCAGTTCCCCATCCAACAAGAGGAAGAGGTGTTTGTTTTGTCAGCACAGCTGACAGCTCCGTGGTGCAGCATCCTGGGGCCAGCTGAGAAGAGAGGTGCAGTGTATGCCTGAACTAGCTGGAACAGGCATTCAGGCAATGCTTTTAAGTGGGGTAAAATGGAATTCACGTAGTTAGGATTTGGCAGCAGTGCTGCTCCTGACTGGTTTATTGGGTTCATCTAGTGTTTTAGGTCTTGGAGAAGCCAGGCCTACAACTGGATAGGGTGGCAATATAAGGAATAGTTTCAGTTTTGAGCTTTTAGAAGCCTGGTAGGTGAATTAGAGGTTTCTCCCATACTGGGCAGTGGTTTTATGCTGATAACCAGATATTGGCACCTGCATAAGCTACTAGCATGAATGGTTCTCTGTGGTGTGTAGAGAAGTGAGAACCACTGAACCACTCTGATGTTGCTCCAGGATGTGTGTTCTGAAACACCAGCAGCAAATTATGCTAGGCCCTAGAGGAGCTAAAGTTTTCTGATGAAGATTTGTTGTACAGATTTATTGTACTGGAACTATAATAAAATAGAAATTTTACAATTACAAGAAGTCTTCTGTCTGGAAAGCCCAATAAGTTTGTGAAATACTGGATCCCTTATCTTAACAGAATTTAAATATTACCCTTGTTACAGTGCATTTCATATTACTGCTAATGTGTGGGCTAATGCATAGAAACAAATTACCTTTATATTAAAATTTTGAGTAGTTTCTAACCCAAACTGTTTAATGGAAGCACCACAGGCTATACAAATAGAGTCATAGAAGGAGCTGCCTTGGGAGGGACCTTAAACAACATCTAGTTCCAAGCCCCCTGCCATGAGCAGGCACACCTCCTACTAGACCAGGTTGCTCAGAGCCCCATTCATCCTGGCCTTGAACACTCCCAGGGATGGGGCATCCACAACCTCACTGAGAAACTTCTTCTGATATCTTACCACCCTCACAGCAAAGAATTTCTTCCGTATATCTAAACTAAGCTTGCTGTCTCTCAGTTTGAAGCCATTCCATCTTATCCTATCTCTACAGTTGAAGAGTCTCTCTCCAGCTTCCCTGTAGCCCCTTCAGACATGGAAGGCTGCTCTGAGGTTTCCACAAAACCTTCTCTTCTCCAGGCTGAGCAGCCCCCACATTCTCAGCCCGTCTCTGTAGTGGAGGTACTCCAGTATCTCAGAGCAAGTAAAGACAAGAGCCTTGCCCTGGGCTCTTCACCCCTCTACACAGGACTGATGTTTTTGCAATGAAGGAAATTAATTTCTTAAAGATACCAGACAAAAGTAGAGGAATACAAACCAGTAATGAAGATATAGAGGTGTTTTTCCTATGGGAGAAAAGCAATCTATTTAACAAAAAGCCAAAGATTCGAAAAAATATCACAGGCCCCAGCTGAAGAAAATGCCACTGTAAAAAATTCTTGAAGTGCAATTGCTTCAGAAATACATATTTTAGGTGATTTTTCTCTGTTAGTAGCTGGCTGACATTTCCCAAATGTTATATCCCTGACTTTACATCTTTCCTTAAAGTCCCCACCTTGTGGGGGCAGGGCTCAACTGTACCAAAATTACACTGGTGGTACCAGGCTGAAATTTAGATGTCTTTACTGAAGCATCCCTTTGAGAACAGCTCAATCTCTGTTCAGGAGGCTCATTTTCAAGTGAGACAATTTCCAGACTTTTTGCAAAGAGCTTTCCCATGTCCTTTGCAAGAGCTCTGCATGTCTTTCCCGGTAGCACTCCAGTTCACAGCTGCTTTGTGAGGAAGGGAGATGAAAGGAGTTGAGCACAATTTGAGTTTGTATAAAGCGAGTTACTAGGCTTTCTCTAGAGCAGTTCCCACTGCCTGCAGTAGCAGTTGAGCTTATGGATGACAGGAATAATTCAAATAAAATTCTTCAAAAGTTTCTGTCTTTGGTTAAGAATCCTACCCCTGTACTGCACTAAGTCTTGCCATCCCATTGGCTTCATTGCAGCAGCTCAGGATGAGCTAGGATGACAGAATTGACCACAGAATCATGCTTCTGGTGAGGAAAATGGGCTTTAAGCTGTAAAATATTAACAATAAACACAAATTAATGTGTTTTCATGGCTAGGTAATGATTTCAATAATGGGATATTGGATTTGATAAGCGATGCAAGCTGCCACAGCTCATGAGTTAAATACTAGGGAAAAAAATGCTCATTGAAAAAGAACAGTGATAGACCTGTTAAAAACAAATTTTTGAAGAAATATGGAAAGGCAAAGGGTGCAATTTGATGTTTATAATATGACTGGAGGTCACTTAGTATTAGCAGGGTGCTGAAAATGCTGAAATAAAAATGCAAGTGATTTTAAAAGTGTAATTACAGTGATTTTGTCACAGCATCTCGTTTTCAAAGCCCATTCATTCTTAATACAGGTTTGTCTTTTCAGTGTTTGCACTAGTCCAGCTTCCAGATAGAACTGATTTTCCCTTTATTATGTGAGGAAAACAATGAAGAAAAATCATATACACACAGTTTACATATTTATATGTGCGTATTTCTTCCATCCATATTAGTTAATTATGGATTTACAGTATTACAGCAGAGATCTGAATTTCTCCATGATCTAAGAGCAGGATCTTCTAGGTGCTGAGAGCTGACTAGATCCTCCTTTTAAGTCACTGAGCAGGGATGGGTTTGCATGTGAGGGCAGGGCTGAGGGTACACTGCAACCCAGCCATAGTCCACTACTGAGCTTCTGAAAGGGTTGTGAGCTGGCAGCTGCATGAGCTGGGAGCTCTGCCCATGCTGGAGATTGAAACACTGATCTGTTTTTTCCAGCTGATGCAGCTTTTTGATGAGTTGTCATTGCACATTAGAGGTGTCCTTATAGGAGCAGAGCACCTGGAAGTGTTACTGAAAGGTGTGCTGTGCCACCTGGATTCTGGCTCCTGGGCTAGAATGCTGGAAATAGGCACTTTCACTACATGGCAGGACAAATAAGGACACTTCTTTTCTTAACTTAAGTTTTGAATATTGAATATAAAATATCCAGATTTTGTTGTTTTTTGGTTTTTTGGGTTTGTTTTTTTTTTTTGAGTTCTGAAACCTAGTTTTCTTTGCTGAATCAACTTAGGTAGTACACAAGTATAGTCACAAAGGCAAAGGGTCTAGAGCTGTAAAGTTTGTTTCCAGCTTTTGCACTGTTAACAGCTATTTGGATCTTTGAGGTGAACCCGTGAAAGTGTTGACCCAGCACTGAAGACCAAGCATGGATTCAAGCAAAACATGCCTCAAATAACTGGCCTTGTGTTTGGACCTACTCTAAATGGAGTCAGTATTCTTTTATCTTATAGTTAGCCCAGTATTTTCCAGTCTTTCATAAAAGGCTTATTTTGATTTTTGGCATGAAGTTTGAGGGCACTTTTTGGAAGGCAGTGTTGTTTGCCTTCGTTTGTAACCATCAATATCTCATAAAATTTCAATATGTGGGATAAGCTACCTCCTTGCTAATGCAAAATAGTGCTTTGTTTAAATCTGGTTTTAGGCTGGGGTTTTTTGTTGTGTTAAATTTATTTTATTTTTTTTAAAGCTGTGTAGTGTTTTTTTTTAAACGTGACATTTGCTGGCTGCCTGCGCTTCTCCTTTAAATACTAGCTGGGAGATACAAACGTGCATTACCTTTGCCTTTTCTGAACAGTATATTTATCATTTTTATTATTTATGTTTCTGGCTTGCAGTGTGGATGCAAATGTATTAAATGCTGTTAAGACCTGTGTGCTTTAGCATCTGTGGAATATCATCACACCTCCAAGGCTAAGCCTGCAGCTAAAGTGTTTAAGAATTTATATGGCCATTCTTTTTCTCTCTCTGTGGCATTAGAGGGAGGAAAAAAAAAGCAATAATGAAATGCATAACCTACATCCACAGAAAATATAACTGGTCTATTTATGATTATGATTCACAGTTCGGTCACTAGAAATATACTACTGTTCTGCAGGTTTATGCCTTCAGTGGTTATTTGTTAATGGCAGCTCCTGCACACGTTTTCCCGCAAGTCTTTTGGATTTCAAGAGAAAATGTGTCCTTCAAACAAGTTGTTTCTTTGAGGGATCTTTCTGTAAGTGGTTTCCACTGTGTATTGACTACTCATAATATTTTCTGTTATCATCTTGTCAGGGTTCAATTCATTACTCCATTCATTATTCAATTTGTTGGGCCATGAGCATCTGAATAATTGAAAACTGCAGAAGTATTATAAATTATAGTGTCGCCATGAAATCCCAGTTTTAGGGTTTATGGCTTGACTTTAAGAAATCACTCTCTGTTGAAAGTTGGCATGTGAGGTCTCATTTTTAAAGCAGAATCTTATCAGTGGGATGGTTTTTAATATCTCTATCACTGCACACTTAAGAACTCAGGTTGCCTGTGTGCATTAAGTTAGGGACTTTTTTAACAGTTTATCTGCTTTTTAATTACTATTGCCATCTCAGTGATGTGGGCTAGGGACAGATAAAGAAATTAATTTATTTTGAGGTTAATAAGCAATTTCCAGCTGTTAATTAAAAATCTTTTTCTTTCTCCTTTCACAAAATAGAGTTAATATAGTTCCCTTTACTAAAGAAAAATTATTTTTGTAGTGTTTTTGCAGGTTAAAGATATTCCTATACAGAAAGATAAACTGACATTTCACTGTTATTTTTACTAAGTACAGCATGTCTTAAATGTGTTTTTTAAAAATTTTATTCTTAGCTGCTGTGTTTTGATTTGGAGTACTATTATATTTCTACTCTCTGGATAAATTGTATGAAATGGCATCATATTTATTTTAAGGCAACAACTATTTAATCCTAAAAATATGAATACCTTGTAGACTACATTCTTCTCTTGATTATGTTGCTGAAAGATCAGCGGAATTGTGCCAGGGTAGTGTGCACTTCCTGTTCTGAATTTTTAAACATTGCCTGTCTTTAGGTTATAGAACAAATTTGGGAAGATATGCCAAAATAATCTGTCATTACAGCTGCAAAATAATTTTTTGTTTATTCTGGTGCTGATTGTGTGTAGCCTCATAGGCTTTCTCATCAGGAAATGTCAAGATCATCTGATTTTGCTATTATAATAGAGAAAAGCTTTTAGTCATCTCTTGGCAAGCTAAAAAAGTAGAAAGAGAGAGGCAGTGATGAAGTCTCCAGTATCAGCACTCACGTTACCATGTCAGCCATGGGTTTGGCACAACCTTTTGCAGAAGGCAAGAGAAAGATGTTTTCCTGACCAATGGTCCAGGAGTCACTGTCAGCTCTCGGAGCTTGATCCAGCAACCCAGACCTGGGTTCCTGGCATCCTTTGAGGTGTCTTGGCTGTCCTGTGCTCCTACATCTGGTTTTCCAACAGGCTCCTGAAATTCTGAGGGATACCAGCCCTCTCTGTGTGGGTGCCTCAGGTCTCTTACAACCCATTCCTGACCCAAGATTCAAAGGGATTCATGCCAGCTACATGTCCTGTGAAGCATCCCTTACATCCTGCCCTGCTTTTAACCAGTTCTGGTTTTCACTGTGCTCTGGGTCTTCGGTGCCTTGCCATGCTTGACGGCTGCTCCACAGTGAGAGCTCCTACCAACAAAAGCTCACCCAGAAGAAAAAGAAATAGAATTCCATATCAAGTTTTAGAATCTATCTCCACAGAGGTGAAATGAAAAAAAACCACTTCTGAGTCTTCTCGGTGATGCCGTGCAGCAAGAGGCCCCAGGTGGCCATGACTGGCAGGGATGCTCAGTCGTTTGTCCCAGAGGTTTCTGAGCAGTGCTCACAGGGATGGCTCTGTGGGAGCCCAGCCCTGCCAGCACAGCTGGCCACTATGCGGTACCTAAAGCTGGGATGGGGCTGCAGCTGCAGGGAGGCTGGAAGCCAAGAGTGCAGGGTCTCTTCTGGAAGCAGGGAAATATTTGGGATCTCAGTGAGGTTTGGGAGAGTTTGATTTGTGGTCCAAATCCAAGCATGCGTTTACCGCTTCCATAATTTGCATTTCTTGTGTAAATTACCTTATGGATCTAAGTCTTTGCACTAGGCAGGAATGAGTAATTTTATTGCCTAAGAAAAGGCTAGAAAATGTGTTTACTATGTTCTTATTTCCTACGGCATCTAGAGCCGCTTCTCCATCCTGCAGGAAGTAAACACAGGTGGAATTCATCCCTTTGTGAGTTAAAAACTGCAGCTATTACCACTACTACTCAAAACTTGGATAAATTTTTTGCCAGATTGAGGCAAAACCATCTGGATTGTGGAAGAGCTGGAAACAGAAGCTCAGTGTTAGTGTTGAGGTGCCAAGTAGTCTTAATGTGTCTGTGTTGCCCACAGGACTGCCAGCAGCTCGACCTTAGTACATCTGAAGCCAGCTGGAGTTTTGCTCACAGCTTTGTCAGATCCAGGGATTCACTCCTGTGTTCTCTACCATGAATCACTGGAAGAGAAAGGATCAAAAAATGTCACCAAGACTAGTCAAGATGCTAAAGGCTACCACAAACAAAGGTGATGCCTGTGGTTTCTTACGGAGAGGTGCAAAAAGGCCAAGTAAAGGTGTAATGATCAGACTACAGGGGAAAGAAAACTCACTCCATTCTGTGCTGTGCTCATGCATAACTAAATCCCTGAATACAAATGCAATTATCCACCAATTTCTGCACATTAGTCTCAGTGAAAGTGAAGCAGGAAGAAGTCTTAAACCATTTAGAACCACATATCTGTGTGGTAGAAAAGGGGCAGATATGTTTCTATCTACCTCTGAAACCCTTATGGCCATCTTGATGGCATTTTGTTTGGATATGCAGTAGGCAGGCCCAAAAAAGTCCCAGGGAGCGTTATCAACACTGTTAATTTTGGAGAAATATTTTTTAAAAAAGAAGCAGATGGGGGATACAAAGGGACACAAAGACACGTGGCATCTGTCTGGTTCCCAAATTCATCTGTTCCATTATTCCTGTGCTACTTGGGTTTGATGACACAGCACTGTCAAGGTGTTCCAGCACAGCCAGACCCCAGAGGCTGGTTCCTGATGCTGCTCCTTATGTCAAATCACCAGAAAGAAGGGGGAAAATGTGATGTTGGGAGGGATGGGAAGGAGCATTTGGGCATATGGTATTGCCCTTATTGGGAGAGGGATCGGGACCTGGTTTGCCCCTTGGGTCCATGGTGTGGGATCCATGGGTGAAGTGGAGATTACCTCTTTTGGCAGGGGTGTCAGGGCTGCCCAAAGCCCCTGGAAAGCAGCTGCTGCTGAGGGGCAACCTGGCCCCATGGGACCAAAGTGAAGAGCTTAGAAAAATTCCTGGTGCATAGTGGAAGAGGGGTGGAGAAATAAAGGGGTTTGGGTCTGTGGGGGCGCAGCTAGGGGCTGTGACCGTGAGCAAATGTCAATGCACCGTGGAGCTGGGGAGTGCAGGCAACATCAAAACTGGAGGGGAATGGGAGGAGGGAGGGTGATGAGCAGGGGGGAGGGTAAAAAGGTTAGCAGTGAAGTATGCAACATCCTCCTTGCTTTATTTTCAGTCCTGTTATTGACAATCTTATTTTCAGTCATTATTTAACAGGCAGTTAGTCGGAGTAAGAACGATTAGGTGTGGTAAGCACAGTGATTAAAGCAGTGGGGTAAAAAACTGCTTTACGAAATCTGCCCACTAACATTTTTTTTTTTTTCATATCAAAGGAGGTAATGATATTTTCTAGTAAAGTAAGTGTTTTAATCTGAAAGCTCTTTTTCTTCTTTGCTTTCCATACTGTTAAAAGCACAGGCTTTTCAAAGTACAGCAAATGGTTCTCTTACCAAGCTACCACATATGCCACTTCTCATTGACAAAGTCTAGCTCAGATTTGCAAATAACTGAGTGGTTTGGAGAGTTAAAGAGCTTTTTATTTATGTTTTAGAGTGAACAAATCTGGGTTTGCAGTGAAAACTCATTCTCTTCTTTGGCAGTGGGGGAGCTGCCTTTTTGCCTCAGTGCAACTTAGAGCGTAGGATCATATTTAATAAAGAGATATTTAGTTTGCTATTGGAAAAAGATTGCTGCAGAAGATATAAAAGCTACTTGGATATTTTTGTAGAACTTTTGCATAAATCTTGTATCCATAACCTGATCTAGTGACATAAATATTAGCAGCTTGTTTCTATTTCACCTGCTGTAGAACCACTGCTGTCCTAGAGCAATAACCAGCAAGGGAATAGAGCTATTTGCTGCTGTCATAAATAAGACAGGGTGTCACAGCTGTTTTCATTTGACTGAGCAGTAATGGAGTTAATTATACTTCCAGTCTCTTTGTTTTTGATCTGTGTTTCCAAAGTCATCTGAGCTTCTTGAATTCTTGCAATTTTTTAACCCTTTTTTCTACTCACGTGGATTAGACATTTTCTGTAATTTGCAGGTGATTTCACTGCTATAATTTTTTCTGGTATTTATGTGTGCTTTTCTTTTTAGTTAGATGTTTATTTTTTATGGAAATCTCTGCTAAACATCAATGTATTTAATTGTCTTGAGCAACATAACAGAGAGAAAGCATGGCCTTTCTGAAGACCAGGCATGTAGACTTACTTTTGCTAGAAACCAAATCTGTTTTCATCTCCAGCAATGCAGATAATTTGCTTTAAGAAAAAGAGCAGCATAATAAAGATAAGCTTTAATCCAATCAATATTATTTCTGAAAGAATTAATGGAATTAGATTTTCAAAAGGACAGATAGACTGACACAAATAGGGGAAAGATGATTTATATTTAGGAACACCAGTCTATATAGCTGCTTCAGAGTACCACATCAGGCAGAATTTAATGCAAGAAGTCCTCTTGTTGACAGAGCTTTTCAAGTTGCTTGCCATTCTTTTTCTTTCCCCCTTTTCCTTAAGTTGTTTTTTTGGGTTTTTTTTAATGCAACAATAGTAGGTTAGAGTGAAGGGAAATCTTAGTTTATAAGCATTAATGGCAATATATTGAATGAGTCCAAGTTTTGCTCAAAGAATTAAAGAAGTTTGTTGTCACACAAAGAAGTTGTGGAAGTTTCTGTGATGGAACCTCTGATTCTGAGCCAGCCTTACGAAGTTACTGGTTTTATGGCCGTTGGGTACCAAGCCTGTATGAAAATCATACTGCACACTCATCTGCATATCGCCATAGTTGAAAACAGGCTTTGAGATGTGCAAAGCAAACAAGTGACAAATATGAAATGTGAGAGCAGCAAGTACTCCAAATATATTTCTCTAACATTAGTAGTCTGTAATTGCTGAGAGTCTGAAATACCCTTGGAATGGAAAGAAGGAGGAAGCTTCAAGAGAGGACATAAATAAGGTTGCTAATACACACTTGGAATTTCAGAGTTACTTGTAATTTAGCATGACAAAAAACACAATCAGTGATATCTGCCAGCATAAAAGTGTGTGATAAGTAACCTTGCTCTCAGTGTGGTTGCCTAGCTCTCAAATCCAGTTGCCACACTGTTACTGCAGCATTGCAAGACAAAGGATTGTGTATTATTTTATCCCCTTGTTTACTCTTTTGACAAATAAATTAATACCTGAGCAGACAGGCTGAGAAGAGACAGATGAGATGAGATGGACTTCCTAGAAGTCCTGCCAAAATGTCCCATCACTGGGACACAGTGGTCATGGCACAGAGGTGACAATGTGCAGGAGTGATGCTTCTCATGTGTGACAGTGAGAAGTTAAAGTTTCCATTTTCTGCTGCCAAAATCTTCAACCACCCCCTACTCTTCAGCCCCAAATATGGCTATGTAAGATCATGGAAACTTTCCCTGTTGATGGAAATTCTGGGATGCTGGGAAGATAGTTATGCTTGGCTGAAAAATAGGGAGAAATTTGGGAATTGGTTTTGTCTCAGGTTTGGGGTTTTTTTCAAGGCAGGTAAAATTTAAAACCCAGATTTCATTGTGAGGTGTGTAAAAGCTCTACTTTCAGTAACAGATTTAGCCAGATACAGCATTTTACTACAGAAGGTCAAATCTTTCACTCTGAAGTCTTTCAGACTCTGAACCCAGTTTGCATATTGAGCTCTCAGAACTATTTTCAACTACCAAGGGCATTTGAGCATGAAGAACACATTTCTTGATGTCTTTAGTTACAAATTGGCACACAGATGGGCTGCAGTAGTGTGATGGGGGCGGGGGGCTCACATCTTAAATCCGCTCTGTTTATTACCCAGGAAGTTTTGATCAAGTTTATGGTGTTAAAGACTCCAACATATCAACTCCATTGAAGAACAGGACAAGCTATTGTAAATATGAACCATCAAAGCATTAGCCATTTCAATGAAATGAAGCAAATCAATTGTTTTCTATAAAGGTGCCTTTCAGATCTCCTTTTTCAGGTTCTGAGATCCCTTATCAAGTTCAGCATTATTAAATGTTGGACTATGGACTGCAAGAGTAATTTTTTAGGACTTCTAAAGGGTCACTTTGCTGCTAACATGCTTGTCTTTGCATTTATTTTACCTGACCTAAACAGAGTGGCTCACACACACACAAATATACGTAAACCAGAATTAATTCTGTTGAATATAGTAACTGTTTGAGCCTTACCCTAGAAAAGAATTTGAGGACTTAAAGAAAATCAGAGATGTATTCAAATGCTATTGTAAGATGGGACTAATATTTCCAATAAAATATATCCATTATAATGATCTAGTTAGTATCCTTTTTATCTTCACGAAAAAATTACAGCTTGCACTGTGGAGATAGAAGGTGTTTTCTTTGTGGTGCATCATGTTACTCACCTTTGTAGACAGCTACATCTATAGATCAGTGGGATAGTTTCCTTTTCTGGGGTATCCATCAGCTTCTTGAGAGATGCTGCAGAAATGCTGAGCCCGTGTTGTACTTACTGGGGCAATACCAATGGTGTGTACATGTATTGAAAGGGTGGAGGATCCTCCCTAGTTTTCTGTCCTTCCTTTACTGGAGATAGTAATGGAATTAAAAATGGAGCCCTGTTTATGTTGAGTGTGTAGCCTTTATCCTTTATGTAATTTTAGGTGATTTCTGAAAAGGACTTTGCCATTGAGGTGGAATTCCTTAATTTCAAGCATGAGATATCCATCTCAAAGCACACCTTTAAGTATAACCAGAAGATGAAATGCCTTCATGGGCTGGGGTCAGTGCCTGTAATCAAAGGTGCCTGACATTACTTTAACATATGCTTTCCTTAACATGCTAAAGCCCTGAGCTGCCATGTCTCAAAGAAACAAGAGGCTAGAATGAATGATCTTCCTTCAGTAAAAAGTAGAATTTCCTCTCTAAAATTACGCTGGCTTCAGCTCTGTTATTTCCAATATACTTTCCAACACCAGTGACAGGTTTAAGGCCTGGTATTTGTGATACTTGAGAATGAAAAACATGTGATTTATACCTCTGGAAATACTGTATTTCTGGCTTTCTAATGGGACAAACAGAAGTTGCACCTCACTGAGGAATGTCCAGAGCAATTGCAGGTTAAAGCTCTGATGTATGTTTTAACACAAAAGTTATTTTGTGTCACTTTAAAACATGATTTTAAATAAGAGTTATATCTTTACCAATTTAAAACTGAACCTGGTAGCAATTTAGTAAAATGGATTTTTTTGGACAGAATATCTATTATATCATACAAACCTACTTTCCAAAGCATGCAGTAAAACAGAGCTTACTGTAAATTGCTTGATTGCTCAACTTTCTTCCCAGACTCAGCTCAGTGGAATAACAATGCTATAAAACTGGGGAGAGGGGAGGCATTTCTTGTGACTGAATAATTCCAGTATTCCCACTTTCATGTGAACCTGATCTGCTCTCCAAACCGGCCATGCTGTCAACCTGGAGGAATTGGTCAGGAAGGAGAGTAAGCAGGGTCAGTTTTCTCTGGTTTATTTTTTTGGTTTTTTAGAAAAAACTGTCTTTGAAAGAGGAAATTATCTTTGACACAGTTTTAAACTGTATACTTGAATAGTGAACATTTCCCTGGAAGAGGTAATGGTAACGCTCTTCTGACAGTAACGTAAATCTACCTTTCCCTACAAATTAAAGCTTCAAAAATTATAAATGTATTCTTGCTGCATACTGATATCCTCTTATTCTTCCTCCACATTTTTCCTTTCTCTTTACAACTCCCTAAATTACAAGGGAATTAAAAGTCCATTACATAGTATACATTAACATATGCTATTATGGTTTTAGGTAGTGAGCGTGGGCAGAAGCTGCTGTGTGATGTGATTTTCCATTACTGCTCTTTGAAGTCAAAACATAAAATTGCTTAATATGTTTTGCTATTTAAAAAAAAAAAAGTACTAAAATTCTAAACTATGACAAGAGGCCTAAATTAATTAAAGAAAATATTTATTTCTAAAATATGCTCCACATGAATTCCTGTGTTTAAAAAGGCTGGTTTATCTCATGAAGTGCCATGAATGAAGTTTCGGGGTTTTTCAAACCACATTGAAGAAGCCTTTTATAGGTGTCTATAGAATATCTTCTATCAAGGAAAACTGATTCTTTTTATTTTTTTAAGTAGACATAGTTACCAAGCCCCAAAATAAAGATTTTAAAACCAGAAATAACAATTTTTAAATTGTGTTTCTTTTACTTTCTGCCTTAAGTCTGCTAAGTAGCCTCTAGGAACAAGTGACTATAGCCTATGTATTTTTATGTCCTTGACCAAGTTGGTTACCCTTGCTATATCCTTATTTCACTACATACACAATGGCTTAATGCCTTTCTACTTCATGTAATGGAAACTGGAATTTATATTTAAAAATTTTTAAGTGCAGAGAGAGGCTTTGTAAAATTTTTAACATGTTTAATTGTAAACTACTACAGCTGTGCAAAATATTGCATATCCTAATGCTATGTTTTCTACCAGTTTGAAAGATTTTCTCATCTTCCCACTGCAGATTTAGTGGGAACTACCAGGAATAAATCTTGACAGTCAAAGAAATTTACTTACAGTTGCCTTTTCTACTCCTATTGATAGCAGATTTATATCTGTGACCAGGGAAGTAGTCATCTGAATGCAGCCATGGATGATTTTAAATTAAACATAAAGTTTAAGAAAATTCTGGCTAAATGTCATCAAGATCCATCATACCAAGCTGTCTGAGGGGGTAAAGGCCACTCTGTGAGCTGGATGAAGGGCAAAAGCAGATCCAGAGCCAGCAGAGTCCTGCAGTATGGCACAGGAGGCAGCTGGGAGAAGTGGGGTTTGTCACCCCTCTAGCCCAGGAGTGGGTGCTCTCCTTGTGTGCCCACCTCCTTCCCTGCCTCCCCACGTCCTCTACTCCAGGCTGCTGCTGCTGCTATTTCCTGAGCCCTTGCTCCCCAGTCTCTGCCTACCAGCAGCTCTGTGTTCACCTACTCCTTTCCTCCATCCCATCCAACCATTTCCAAGCATCCAGCACTGTGAGGTCCTGAGCAAAGGGTAATTTTTTTTTTTTTCTCCTGAGAATCCAGTTCTAATTTACAGCATTTGTTTCTGTGTTTCCCATAAAAGGAAAAAGACTATTTTTGAAACCAGTGTTTAAATGTGAATCAAAATTCAATATGTGGAGGACGGGAATATTTATAGCCATATTGTTTGTATTTTGGGATAAAAATAGCCTTTTCATGAAAAATGCAGTAGTGACCGGAATTCCATTGTTTCCCCTACAACACATACATTAAACAGTCCTAAGTGGATAATGGGAAAGAACAATAATAAGGATAACGATAGGTTACAGAAACAATTAGGTAAGGAATAACACATGACAGGTAATCCAGTCATAAATTTATAGGCATGCTGCTCTCTCCTCAGGAGCCCTGTGAGACACAGGGCCAAAGGCCAAATACATTCCCAAGGAATGTGTACTGAATCACACGCCTGCAGACTGCATGTTATTATTAGAATTGTAAAATGTTATTGCTGATTTTTATATATCACACTGTGTGGTTAATTTAAAAACGTGGCTAGACAATTTATTGTGTGTTTGGGATGGCTATTTCCAATACAATTTTCTTTGATTATTTTAAAATGTGTTGTTAGATTTAATTCTTTTTAAATGCATTTTCAAACCTCAGGAGGACTCTCAATGATGCTTAAAAAGCTCTTGGTACCTCAGCTTTGTTTTGGCATTTTGACTTCACACTTACCCACTGAACAGTAAATGCTTGTTTTCAAGCTTTTTTTCCCCAACCCAGGAGCCCTTTTGTTAAATGCAACCAGTGCAGTGCCAGTTAAGGAAATGGAGTAAAAACAATTT
>VRYO01002297.1:7497029-7567029 GCA_009812075.1 Sialia sialis
TAACTACACCTATTACATGGTTATAAGTAAAAAGAGTCTCTTGCTTGCTTCCTATCATGTCCAGTTTGCATTAGCTTTATATTATGCTGCTTCAAAGATTATGCTGGAAGCCATATATTCAAAGGATATAGAAGGTAAATTTACTTCTGATTGTTCTTTGTGAGGTAAAGTAGTTCTAATGAATGTCATGGGCAAATGACACTCCCTTGAGTTAGATCCTGGGCAAGTTTCTGTATTAAACACTAGTAATAAATCTTACTTCAGTAATTTGTCATAGCCCTATGAAATAGATTATATTGGCCTTTTAAGAGAAAGATTTGGCCCTAGCACTGTTCCATTAGTTTTGAAGTAAAGTGTGTTAGCTTTTTTTTCAAAGACTATGTAAAGGAAAATGTGGAGTTTAGACATGTCTAGGATGTCAGGAAGTCTGTCCAGTGATCTAAACAGACTATTCTTTAATCAGCAAGGAAAGCCTATTTTGTGAATGTCTCTAGTGAGGGGGAAAAAAAAAAAAAAAAAAAAAGGTTGGGAAAGCTCTTGCTTCAATTCTGCTCAGAAACAGGGCTGGACAAGGAACCCAGGAGCTACTTTGTGAGGAGACTGTGGAGGGTTGAGATGGTCTGACAAATAATCAGAGTAAGAAGACTCTGTAAAATTTTTTGTCCACATTATAAAAGGACTTTGGCTGTTTCCTACTCAGGACTAAGGTTTTGTGAAGTCACTGCTGGAATATGTTGGGACAGCAGCACAGTGCAGAGAGGCCTCAGGTACTTAGACATCCAAGCTCTGTGTCTGTCCAGAAATGGCTTCTGTCAGGACACTGAACCTGCATCCTTTGGATTTTTTTTTTTTTTCTATAGGTAAGAAGCTCTTAAATTAATTTGGAAGCATTACTTCATTTGACATGCAAGGTTTGGAAAAGTTGAACTTTTTCTGGTTTGGGGAGGCGGGGAGCAGGGTCCTAGCACATGCCTGTGACAGGCAAGCACACACATTTATATTTTCATATGTTAGACAAGATAAAAATCCTCAGGAAAGACTGCAAAGGATAAGCAAGAGAGAACTATGTGTGTGACAGAATGGCAGTCCTACCTTTAAACACTTTAGCAAGGTAATTTCAAATTGAATTACTAATTATAAACAAATTAGTTTAGCCTACATGTCAGTTTTAGGCTGTGGCCCTTTTTCTGAAAGAATTATTGTTTGTATTGTTTTAACACATGATAAAGCAAAACAGAAGTGACCTCTGTCCTGTCTTGCAGAATAACCATGGGAATCAGAAGTGCTTGACACCCAAGTAGCCTCAACAGTTGGCGCACTGTAGCTGTCAGCATGAAATCGAGTGCAAAATTGCCAGATTTGGAGTCCTTCCTAAAACCGCTTGCTCTGTCAAGTGGAAGTAAAGGACATTGACCAGAAAAATGACACAAGACTTTTCCAGAGGCAATCTCTGCAGAAACTCTATTTCACCTATATAGCAGCTCTATCTGCACATGGATTTTCCAATGTAGGAAAGACTTGTCACTGTTGCTGGCTCACAACCTGCACAGAAATCTTGTGAAAAGCAGAAGAAAAGACCTAATAGCTTATTTTTCAAATGGATATAGTTTGGTCTGCCCAAAAATAAGATGGCCAGTTTGCTGTGAGAATATCCTACTGTCATAACAAGTAAATGTGTAATAGTGACTTGCTATTATCTGAGCAAAATTTTGGAGCTGTTTCACAAGATTTGAAAGGATTTGCATTGTACTGCTTTCAGTGCAGGATTTAAAGAATGATAAGTGTTATCTAAATAGGTATATGTGTGAGATACATACGTTTTGTTATTGTTTAAAAAAAAAAAGCATCTTATGTTTGGTTTTGCTTGAGATGGATGAAAACTTGAGCAACAACTTGTCCTAGGAGGAAAGTGTTGTAGGTATGTTTTAAAGTAAGGAGAAATGGCAAATAGGGAAGAAAAATTTCATCAGACGTTCTGACACAATGTGTATTTCTAAGAAGTAAAATATTCTGTATTTCAAAGGCATGCTATGGGGTTTTCTTTTTTGATTTTTTTTCTGGTACACTCTGCAAGCATGGCAAATACTATAGTTTTGCCGCCAAACTATTGTATCATTCATCCTTCATGAGTGTGAGCATTAGGGGTTGTCCTAACCCAACAAGACATTAATAAATTCAGTCAAGAAATACCAAGTTTTGGAGAAGTAGAGACGTTATGGGAAGATAATTCACGTTGCCTGCATACTATTTAAAGAATAAGCCTCACTCTAATTGGAACCAGATTTTAACCATGTAAGCTCCCAGAAATGGTTAACTCTCTCATCTTCATATTGATGCTAACCTATATTTGAAAAACTAATAGATTGTCTATGACGTGCCCAAAGTGTTTGATTTAAAGTTCAAGTTTTTTTAAGTACTATATATTGCCATTAGGATAAAATATTGTTTAGTAATATCTCCAGGACACCGTATTTTTTAAGAATATGCTTCATGCCTCATTTACCAGAAATGTATTGAGATTTTCCCAAGCCAACATTCAAAGAATAACTTGACATTTTTCATAGCATGATGCCATGTTTTTGTCTTTTTTTTTTAATTCCCTTTGCCACCCAAACCGGTAGTTTGAATTGCTTTTTTATTTGTTTATTTGTTTACCATCTGAAGCTCTAGTAGAGTTTGTTTGTGGACTGCATATGAAATATCTGTGTAAGAAATTATTAGATTTTCAAGGAGAATATAGTGTGATAGAATGTATAAAAGCAAAAGAAAGTTGAGCAGAATAATATATCGTGCAAGGGAGTGATTCCTGCTGGGGTGTCATTTCACAGAATTTCAGGTGGCTTAATTCTTGGTTCTGGAGCTGTGTATTTCATTTTAGAGCACCTCCTCTTGTTACTACCAGAAGACTGGTGGCACTGCACAGGTTCTACTGTCTTAATGCTCCCAATTTATTTGAACAATTCCTGCCAACTTCCTTAAGTTTTCCCTTTGTTACCACTGCTGATGGATCCTGTTCAGCATTTTTCTTTCTCTGTGCTTTCATAAAATGCCAAATTTTTCTTCTGCTTATGCAGTAGAATAAATCTGGAGAAGGGGGACAGAAGGGACCAGAGGTTCTCGAAGATACTTTATTAAAATAGCCAAAAGAAATGGAGTAAGAACAATTCAGAGTGGAATGTGCATCAGAATGTGAATGTTAGGATGTGTTTGTAAAGGATGCCTTTTCACACTTTTTCCCAACTTAGAGCCTAGAACCATTCCCACTGATTTGGCAGGGCTACCCATGGTAGAAAGGGAAGGTTCTCTTCCCTCTTCCCGTCCCTGCAGGGCTGGTAAGACAATTCCAGAACAGAAGACAAGATTGATAATTTTATTCACATCAAACCTGAATACTTCAAGCTCAGGTCTGCAGTTTCTAAGAGTACATAGACCATGGTTCAGGAACAGAGATGAGATTCAAAATTCCTTTTGGCAGTAGATGAGCTGAAAAGCAGCAAATCACAGAGCACAAACTACCACGGACAGCACACAGTGAATAAACAGGAATGAGCATTGCAAACAAAAGAAAGAGCTGGGGTTAATTCAGGTTCACCAAGGGCTTTGGAACTGAACTAAAAATATATCGCTTAAAAGCAAATAGAGAAAAATGATAGGCATTTGCATGATTGACAGCCTTTCGAAATAGAAGTGTTGCTATAATTAAGCAATAATGTATGAGTGAGTGTACATTATGACAAATTGGAAGCTTGGTTGATTAGATTGAGCATATAAACTGTCAGTATAATTATCACATTTTAATCATTTTTCTCCATTTTTTATAACAGCATTGTCTTCAGCCTCATTTGGTGCTTATTAGATTGATATTCTTAGAGGAATTGTACAACATAAAACATGTCCTTTAACAGGATGAACTTTATATAAGACTTCAGGTAAGTCTATAAATATTTATAATGGTGGCTGTTGTGCCTCAACTTTTTGCCACATCTTATGTGTCAAATCATGTGGGTTTAGAGCTTTCTTTACCATGATAAAATATTATAATCTGAAAGTACTTTGTACTCAGTAAGTGTTCACTATATATTTTAAGTTGTCACAGGGAAAACATATCACAACTGAATAATGAATTAATGATACACACTGCAATGATTAACAAGATGCTCAGTCAATCAGTGTGGGAGCAAGATTTTTCCATTTTCATGCAGCTATGCTAAAATGTATGTAGCTTCTTTAACAAGAAAGTCTTTGTTGTTAACACTCAGGGAACAGCAATGTTTCAACCAATTTAAAAGGTTTAGTTTTATCCTAGTTCCTCTTTAAAATGTAAACCTCTGGAGGAGTAGCATGCCCCTGAAAATGGGGAATAACAAAGAAAATAGAGGTTCTTAACGTGGTCATGCTCTTATAGTCTTACCCTATCTCAAATTAGATCTGAGCAATTCTTTTACCAGTGTTGAAGTAAGAAGGTGGAGGGTGGCCTGGATGTTAAAATAAGGGTCTGTGAAATGAAATTCTCCAGGTGGTTTCCCCATTTCTGTCACTGGTTTTCTTCTTGGCCTTGGGCAAGATGTTTATCTGCTCCTCAGATTAGTGGCCCTTTGGGAAACAGAGATACCCACACATAATCTGCAGAGATTATTGGAAAATTAATGTGCTCTAGGTCTCAGTTTACTGCTGTTAAAATTCAGATTGTACAGTCTACTCCAGGCTTTGCACCTTTCTGGCCAATGGTCAATTTCCTTATTTAAGGAAAACTATCAAATTTGACAGTATAATTGTGAGGAATTGCAAAAATCAAGCAATAGAAAGGTCTTGATTATTTTTTATTGCTTTAAAAGTATTCTGTAGCAAGGATTCAAATGACCTTTTTTATGGATGGCTTGAGAAAAGATTCCAGGCCAAAGGGGTGCCTTCTGGATATCATTCCTTCCATGTTCAATAAATAGAGAGCATTATCTTTTCTCACAAGATGTTTTGTGATATTGATAGTGAAATATGAGATCCTGAAGTCCTCCTAAATTGATGATCTGTGAAAATGGAAAATTGCCAAATAATCGGTTTGATTATTTGGTATCATTTTCTTTGCCTGTGTTTATTTCCTTTCCTAGGCTTTCCACAAATTTTCTTTGAAGATGATGCTAGAAATATCTTAAAAAAATTATACATTGTAGGCTGAATTTGAAGATTATGTGCAGGAAGTGGATTTGGATTCAGAACTGCAAAGATTGATGCAATAAACTCAATTTTAATTGTGAGATTTTATCAATCCTTTGAAAACTTACCATTTTACCTCAGTTTTTAACTTTTGCACTCCTCCAACAAAATACTTGAGCCTTTCAAGAGTCTCCACTAAGTTCAAGGTGAAGACATTACTTCCAGTCTTGGATATTGCAGTCTCCGCAGAATAATCATGTGCAATTCTTAGTTCTTCTGCTACTGCTTCTAATGACCCAATTACCAGTAAAATGCATAAAAGCAAGATCTCAGCATTGATTTTTTTCCTTGATTTTCTCAATAGCTTTCACAAACCTGAACTTAACATGCCTTTTGTCATAATTATAAGGATTTGATGCTGGATCTTACCAGGTTTATTTAGTGTTTCAAAAGGCTCAATGGAGCCCCTTCCATGAACTTACCAAGACACCTCATTACGGCATGAAAATTGTACAAAAAAAAATGTGTAAGTGGCTGTGTCAACCTAAAAACAGAGCATCTCAAAATTCAGTTTTTTAATGCCATGGGCAGGGACATCAGAGTTACATCCAGCTTGTCCTTAAACACTTCCAGGGATAGGGCATCCAAGGTGTCTCTGGGAACCCCCTGTTCCACCTCCCTCAAAGCAAAGGATTTCTTTGTAATATCTGATCTAATCCTGGTCTCTTTCAGTGTAAAGCCATCTCCCCTTGTTTTTTAATTACTACAAGCCCTTGTCAAAAGTCCCTCTCCAACTTTCTTCTAAACCCCTTTAAGTACTGGAAAGTGCTATAAGTTCTCCAGGGGGCCTTCCTTCTCCAGCCTGAACAACCCAAATTTCTCAACCAGTTTCCATAGGAGAAGTTGAGCAACTCTTCCGGTATAGTTTTACATGACAGAATTCAGCAAGAGAAGAGCTGCCTGCTCCTGCCAAGACACTCTGTGGGTGCATTTTGCATTGCCTTGAGATTGCTGCCCAGGTAAATGCAGCAAAAGTGCAGTGAAGATGAAGAGTGCTGTGTCTTGGTGTTGTCAGCACTGCCAGGGAAGCAGATCAGCACTTTTGCCCATCCTATCACAGGGTGCCTCTGTGCACCACAATTTAAGGAGGCAGCACAGAGATGCATACTGGGAGACCCAGTGCCACCAACCACTTGCTGCAAGGTTCCAGCTCATGGGAATGTAGTTTGGACGGTCTAGCTTGACTTAGCATGGCAGAAAAAGCCCTGCACCTTGCTGAGCTTTGGGGTTGGTAAAACGGAGTGTATGGACCTCTGTGATCACTTGGAGGATTTTGGATAACCCATCCCAAAGAGCACAGGCTGCTGAAGACACAGTGAGATGCCAGGGTGTGACAATGGTGGGAATTTGCACCACTTAGTTAGTGGTTTGTCTCAGTCTCTTCTGCCTTCACTCAGAGCCAGGATTAAACAATAGATGAAGTAACCCGATTTTCTCATGTTTGGGCTTGGTTGTTTGTTAAATCTTATCAAAAAGTACAGTGTTCAGCAGCACCTCCTGCTACCTACTAGAAGCAAAGGAAATGGAGCCAGATCCAGCTGCTGCAAGGTCTCTTAAAGCTCAACAGTCCAGTAGAGAATTAATACCTATATTATTTATCCTTTTAACCCAATAACCAACTTTTCATGACCCTCAGTGTGACACTGACTGACCCACCAGAAACTACTACCTGAAACCCATGAAGGAGGAAGAACACCAAAAGAGACACCACCCAAAATCCTCCATCTAGTCCCATGCCTATTAGTGTCCTATAAAAACCTCAAATTTAAAACCCTTTACCATGTGAAAGCACACAATTCTATTTAACTATACACCTGTGATTTTAGCTTCATCACTCAAATTCAGAAGCTCTGTCCAAAGCCTCAGGTCAAAAGCAGTGTTCTCTGGGGGTCAGTGCCAGAAAGCACAGAAAGCTCAAAAACCCCAGGTTTTTGAGATCCAGCACCAGGGCTCAGCGTGGCAGTGTGGCCACTGCCTGGAGCACTGAGGAGAGCTGGCTGGCCTCCAGGCACTGGGCAGCACGGTCGGAGCAGGGCACACCTGTCCCTGTGCATCTGTGTGCACTGCCTGGCCAAAACGCGCCAGTGCTCTCAAGGACACCTTCTCCCACACATGGGAGAGCACCACAAAAATGGTCATCAAACATGGTAGTGCTGCCACACTAAGTAGCTCTTGGGTATCCATGCTGGGACAGGCAAAGAGCAAGAGGAAAATTCAGTTTTCAAATGACAGAGGGCTTATTTCCTCAGAGGTGAAAGGAGGCTCTCTGAGTTGCATATATCAACATACATATACTCATACACTCTCTGGAGAAGGTGATAGTGATGTTGCAACCTAAAAAGCATTCCGATTTACTTTGGAAAAAGAAAATAAAAAAAGTAGGGGCTGGAATCTCTTCTTATTTTAACGATTCTGCTTCACCTCTCACGGTGCGAGAAGATTAATTTACTTTCCCTTTTGTTTTGCACCAGTGTGTATTCCATAGCATTAATTTATTCCTCAGAGTCTGATAACATCAGTTCTGTGTCCATTGCCATCAAAGTGTATTGGTGATGTGTAGAAATGATAACAAGGTTGCATTTTTTCTGTGCTTGATGGCTATTCAACAAAAGAAGCCTGCTAAGCATTCCTCTTAGATTTCTCTATTGTCCAGATTGCTGGAAGAGCCTCGGATAATTTTCTGTGCTGTAAAAAAATATAAATTAGTTCCTGAATGTAGACATAAGAGAAATAACAACTTTCAAAAGTAGTAAGCAGCTTTTAATTTTGCTATGTCTTTCACATGGGCACCTTTTGTTCTTGAGATTGCCGAAATTTTTTTTTTTTAGTCAACCTCTATTTTCATTTATGTACTTGGTAAATTTTAGCAGAAACTCCCGAAAGAAAAAAGTGTTTTGTCCTTGCTAAAAATTCTGGATACATGTCCAGAAGAATTTAACATTCTTATACTTTGGCATCAATGATTGAAATCTCAGAAGATGCTGGCCTTTTTGTAGGGGATATACTTCTGTCATTCTGTGAGCTGATCTGTAAGCTTTCAAAATAAACCAATCAACAAAAATAGAACCCTAACCTTTTAACGCACTGTGTATTTTTGGAAGTTAACAGTAAAGATCCCCTGGGGACACACCCATTCTGAAAAACACTAAATAAAAAGCCCAGAAGGACTGTAGACAGGTAAAAGTACTGGTTTTAAACTTATCCTGGATTCTTTCTCTCTTTGGTTCCAGGTTAATCAGGTGCTTCAAAGTGCTAAGTTTCCAGGAATCTTAAATATGACAGAAAACTTTTTGTACAGTGTTCAGTTAGGACTTCTGCCCTGCAGGTCTCAGACAAGCCCACAGTTTTTGTATTCACTGTTGGAATTGTATTTTTTTTTCTGTTCCTGAAGAAAAACTCTATTATTTGCAGAGCTACATGTCCACTAGGATTAGCCAGTTTGTAAAACAGGAGAAATTATGCTGATCCATGGATTCATAAAGAGTAATGTGATTAAATCTGATTAAAATGAAGGAAAGTAAATATGAGACTATTCAAAAACATATGTATACACAAGGAATGAGAAGAGCTTTATTTAAAGTTCAGATTTTTTTACAAATGGGTTTAAAACATGGACCTGTTCTGTTGTTTTACATAGAAGTCTTCTCTTCTGTGTCTGCAGGTGGAATATATCTTTCTAGATAAAGGATTCATCATCAACCTGTACTATATGGAAGTAGAATTTTCCATTTATGATTGTGTGGATATAAAATGTACAGTAATTTCACGATTATAAGCCGCACCTTTTTTATTGAAGAATCCAGCCTACCCCAGTAGTGCGGCTTATATTCAGGTGCGGCTTATCTATGGACAAATCCCAGTGAAACGCCAACTCGGAAGTGAGAGCTGGCCGGGAGGGTGCCTGGAGCTGCCTTTAAAGGCTTCGCTGGTCTATGAAAACTGTTGCAACTCGAGCACCTGACACCAAACCCTGCTGGCAGTGATTCTGTTACTAATTTGTTACTTTGTTACACATGGATCCTCACTTTACCAAAAAAAAAGTGCCGCTTATATTCAGGTGCGGCTTATATATGGACAAATCCTGTGGTCTACCCAGCTACCAGGAGGTGCGGCTTATAATCAGGTGCGGCTTATAATTGTGAAATTACTGTATATGTCACACAAATATTTGGGAATTGTGCATCTTTTCTGTGTTTTGATTTTTGAAATGACTCTATTCTGCCTATTTCTGATTATCTGCCCATTTCTAAGTTTTGGAAGCAGAATTCCATTTTCCAAATGCCTGCTATTTTTCACTAGAACTAAGTCACCGACAAGTTCTCTTTTCAAAGCAGTTTCCTATGTACTTGTACAACATTATTCCACAGATTTGCTATTGAAATGAAATACTGCAGTGACCTTTTTAATTCCCATGACTTTTTACAATCTTTGAAATTTAGCACAACAGCAGGAGTTTAATCATATTCACTGATGTAAAAGACAAAATAAGGCACCTCTACATTCACATAGAGATATGACCTCAAAGGTGCAGAGCCTTGAGAGGCTCGCCAGAGATCCCCAAGGACAATTACAGCAATTTTGCTTGTGGTCTGCCTGTAATCTCTGACTTTGCTTCCTGATAACACCAACAGAAATTTTGCACTTACATTGTATGCCACAGTATTATGTTCTTGCTGCATGAGCACTGTTGTTTTCCTATCAAAAAATTATCTTATGTTCCTTTATCTCTCTGTTCCAGTTTACATCTGCTTCACAACAGTTTCAAGGTGTGAATTTCCAAGGTCTTTGATTTTCTCACTGCCGCAAAGTCCAAGGCTTTGGTTTCATGCTTGTCCTTTCATTTCTGTCACAGTATGGAAGTTCACCAACAAAACAACCTACACCACTCATCTGCTGGCAGTTGTCTGTTCTGTCAGGAGGTTTGTCACTTGTGTTGATTGATGCCAGATGGACCTAAGAAAGGCTTAAAAAAAAATCCCAGCGTGTTTATCCATTGCCCCAGAGTGACAGGGCAGATCAGCTCTCCTAAATCCTCTTCCCATGCAATGACCACGATGGGGTGACTGATGTGGAATCCTGTCAGCTCTGAGCTGTTTTCATTGTCAAACTGGAGCAGAGGAGCAGTACATGACCACTCTGCAAGGGCCTTTTACTGCACAGCAGATAAAAGTACAGTGGGGGTACTTTTTGCTTGTGTGTGCTCACACATAAATGTGCTCAGCACAAAGACTGTGTGCAATACTACACCAAGACTCCTTTATATGCACTTATCCTTTTTCTCTTCCACAAGTTGTGTCTTCAATGGCAAACAATTGTGGTAAATACTGTTTAAAATTACCCTTTTTAAAGTTTAGGTCCAGCTGGCTAAAGATAGAGCAAAAGACTAGGATCAAGGGTTAATATCAGACCCCTTAATCTTTTTTAGGGAGTATACTATCACTTTTTAATATGCAGGAAGATTAGCAGTGGCCAATGAATTCTGTCGTGAGGCTTTTTGATTTTCTCTGTGAATGGAATCAATAGCTGTGGTTCAGTTAATCAAAATTAATGGAGACAAAAATAATCATCAGCAGAAAAAATGGACTCTTGAGGCATGGTGGCTCCTGACACTTCTGAGCAGGCAAAGAATTGCATTGACGCTTCTTCTGATGTAACTTTTTGTTAAAGGAGACTATGAATTTTTTGGAAATTATTCAAACATCAGCCATGAGCACTAAATGTGTGAGGAAATGCACAACATCATCTTAAGTCTTGGTTGACTTGATTTTTGCACATCACTCTCAGTAGCTTTTTGGTAACCTCCAGCGTTGTTAAGTTAATAGCAATGTATAAGGGATGCTTAGTGGAGTTGCAGAAAACTTTGCAAAACTTTTCACTTGAATTCTAGAAATTAACTTCTTGGTCCAGACCATGTGTCTTAAGGTTCTACAGATTTAGATAATGACAAATTGCATAAATCAGATCATTTCCTCAATGTTTGCTCTTTAAAAATTTAAAACTAAGAAATCTTAGAATCTTCTTTGATGAAAAGACATTTCAGAGCTGCATTTGCAATTATTTATATGATAGTATTTTTCTAAATTAACATTTCGTTGCCAATCAAGCATGAACATCAAAACCATAAAGCTCCTCTGAGTGGATTTAGCTGACCTAAAGTTTTCAATGAACAAATGCCAAGTCTTCCTAATCGGATAGGTTTCTAGTTAATCCACAAAGTAGATCTAAATAGTGACTAAATCTGAGCTCAAGAGTTCTGCACAAGAGTTGCAGAAAGAGAGTAAATTGTTCATTGCAAATTGTTTGCATAGCTCATATTCACCATTTTTTGAGTGATGCTTTGTGAAAATTCAGGTTGCTGAACTGGTCAGCTTCCTACTAGGTGATAAAACTTCTAGGAGAAGACAAATCACATATTCAACCAAGATACTATTCTTAGAATGATAAATGAAGTAATTTATCTGAGGAACCTTGTTCTTGACAAGATTTTGTTTGACCAAAAACTGCCTAAAAAATACATTAGTCTAGCAATACTTGCTGTTAAACTTGACATCCACACAGGGATCTTTAACAAACCATTTGTGGCCCTTCATTACAAAATTTACTGCACAATACTTTATGTGCTTCCATATCCTTCACATAAAGCACTGTACAGTAGTTTCAATAAAATTGTGTGGAATGCATTACAAAACCCCATCAGAAAGAATGAGTATCTCAATGTGAGACTTTTATTTGCAAGGATTTTCCCTGTAAATGACTAAATCATTATTCAGTTGAGAGACAACTCACGGTAAAGAGTGCATTGCTTCTAGATGTATCAGCTGTGATCAATAGGTTCCTTTTCTGCCTTGGCACTTGTTAATATTGTATATGGGTTTGATTAAATGTTTAAAAGCATTTTTTAAGTGACAGAATTAAAAAGGATGAATTCATTACCAAAAACATTCAGCTTTTAATGCCAGGCTAGAAAATATTTACTGGTGCTATATCATCTTAGGATGTGATCTAATCACATCTAATAACTTATGTTGGACTGCCCTTCATTTGTGTGTGGATAGGAGACACATGATC
This sequence comes from Sialia sialis, assembly GCA_009812075.1. Classification (NCBI taxonomy): domain Eukaryota; kingdom Metazoa; phylum Chordata; class Aves; order Passeriformes; family Turdidae; genus Sialia; species Sialia sialis. The sequence goes on from VRYO01002297.1 coordinate 7,509,309, forward strand.
CAAGGGAACTCTTTATTTTCTAAAAGAGGTGCCACAGATGAGATCCCACTACGCTGTTATTGAGTTTCTTAATTCAACATCAACTAGAATTTCTTTTTATCAGCTTTTTAAAGTTACTTCCTTTTGCTATTTTGTTTTTACAGTCTCCTTTGCTAGTCTGACATGTCGTAAGTTCCAAGTTTTCAACAGAATAGTCACCAATGCCATAAGCATGCAAAATTATACAGGCAGACCCACTTCTTGGGTTGTTTGTGTGTTTGTGACAACCACTGGCACTTCTTTCTGCTTCATACCACAATCAGAGTCAAATGTCAGTGTTGAAGACTAAAGTTTGCCATTTCTGTGACGTGTGATGTTATTTCCTGAAAAATGGTGTAAATTCTTTATTTACTTTTCCTTCCCCATTTGTCCTCAGGATGCTCAGATACTTTAAGCCAAACACACTTGTGAAAATAACTTTTGTGGGGTCCATGTTGCAGGACACAGAGCTTGGTAAGGTCTTTAACATTTGATAACATCTCAAAACAGAAGATCATGAACTGTATTTTCTACAAGAATTTTGTCCCTTCACTGCATGTAACGGATGATATTCATTTATAAAACAGATGTTTAACAATCCTTTTATCCTCAGTTTTCAGAATATGGTCCCATGCTGTGAGTACACACAACTTCAGTTTGACTTTACAAACCCAGATTAGTTATCTTTGTGTTTGCTTTGGAGTGAAGTTGTTATATCCCTGTGTAGTGGAAAGTAAAAGGAGGCACACAGAGAATTAATTTAGAGTTTCTGATACTAAAGCCCTGGTTTGTTTGGTGTGCACAGTATTAAGTGGCTATCCCACCTCTGAAGCTCATCCCTGTGGATTGCAGCTCCAGCTGTGATGGGTCAGTGATTCAGCTCCCATCTCCCATCCATGGTTAAGGAAATGGCTTTGAGGACCTTGCCCAGTCCTATTAGAATTGTTGATGTAGAAGCAGAGACAGAAGCAGTTTTCCAAGGTGGCACTCAGAGATATTTGCTATGAAACTAATTTTTTTGCTTTTTGGAGGCCTCTGGATTTATTAGTAAATGCCTTCCCAGTTTGATTGTAAGCAAGACTAGACCATACTTTATTCATTTTGGCAAATCAGTTAAATGACTTTTCCATCACACGGCTTCTTATTTGATTTAGCAATTAATCATATCAATGTGGAAATTGCACGTCAAAATGTTATTGCTGAAGCTGGCAAAAAAGCTCAGCTTAGCTTTGCTTCAGAGGCTGGCATTTTAAAGAGAACAGACTCCATTTGCCATGCCAGCTTCAACTAACCCAATGCCACTGTCAGATACAAGCAGCTACTACATACTATTCTTTAGCCTAGCCTTCCCTGTGGGCATCTGCTTTTCCATCATGGTTTGTCCCAGCTGTCCTTACTTTACCTTCTATGCTGAAAAAACCAAAACTAACCTAAATTGGAAAATTCCCACTGCATCCTCGTCCCAGTCTGTGTATTTCTTCCATGTCCATTTGCCAATCTTTTGCTTAGTCAGCATATTGGAGTGAAGGCTTCTTTTAATCTGTTGAACTGGTGCCAGGAAGCAAAGTCAGCAGAGAAACAAATTCTCAGCTTTAGTAACCGTCTTCTGCTCTGGTATTGCCATTTCCAGGAAGGCCCAGTTTCATTTTTTAGGCCTGGGCTGAAGGGAGATGGCACCACTGCCCTTTGAGGATGCTGTCTGTAATCTGCAACATTTCTGTGTGCAAAGAAAGTGAAACAAAGGAAGAATCTGAGATTTCATTGTCACACTGAGGTGGTGTGACTTCTCAAACCTAAAGCTTGGCCAAATGGCAGATGTTTCTTTAAAAGAGGAAGCAGAAGGCATTTTCTCAACACACAGCCTGTATTGTCTACCAGATAAAAAAAGTTGCAACGATTGGTGTTTTCCAGCTTTACCCCTTTCAACATCTTCCCTGCTTGCCTCAGCAAACTCAGCATTAATTCCTTCCTGGCTTTCTGAGTTGTCCTAGCCACCAGGAAGAGCAGCCAAGCTAAAATGAAAAGGTCAAGCCAGAAGTAAGGGCAGGTAAGGGCAGAAGTGTGTCAGTAGGGGCTCTCACCCTACCTGCCCTGTGCAAGGTCAGACCCTCTCAGCTACATCCATTTAGGACACTGTAGAGACATGCAGGTATTTTGCTATTTCCCAGATCATTGTTATTCTCAGCCCACATGATTCACCCTCTGAATGTTGAAATGCTTATTTTCAATAATGAATATTTCAGCTACTGAGATAAACAGCTCTCATTTTACAGAACTATATATAGAACTTTGTTGCACACATTTCACTTCCAGATGCTTGCCAAGCGCAAGGATGGCTGAACTTTACAGTTCAGAAGCCACGAATCAGGCCCTGAAAGTCAGGAGACTGCCTTTAAAATAATAGAATCTCAAAGAATAATCAGTGCTGGCAGTATTAATTTGCTGCCTGGTTTCTAGGCCCTTGGGGATTCTATTTTCCCTTTGCAAATCCACAAGGACAGAAACTTTTGTGTTTTTAATGAAAGAAGAGATGGGGTAAGCACAGGGTAAAAAGCATAGCGACCATGAGAGTTGACAAGACTGACAATGGCATGCATCCTCTGCAAATACAGTGAGAGATGAGACTTGATACCAGACTTTGTGGCTTGCACAATACCTTGAGAATTCATGCAGGTTTCTGCATCGAGCACAGTCCTGTACCAGAAACCATCTGCAGAAAGAAGTGTTGAAAATGTCTTAGGTTGTGTCAGTAGGCAACTGAAGTATTTTTATAAATTAGCATGGTTTTGAAGGTTTTATTTTCTCTTTCTACTGCAGGAAATACTTAGTGGTAAAAGGGACAGGTACAGTAATTTCACGATTATAAGCTGCACCTTTTTCATTGAAGAATCCACCCTACCCCAGTGGTGCCGCTTATATTCAGGTGCGGCTTATCTATGGACAAATCCCAGCGAAACGTCAACCCGGAAGTGAGAGCCGGCCAAGCAGAGTGGCAAGTGGGCAGGCCAGCCCCTGTGCCACTGGGAGCCGCCGTGAGCGGGGGACCGCCGGGAACAGGGGGTGCGCAAGGGTGGGCCGGCCCCTGCCGCTGGGAAGCCAGGCTGTGTGGGGCCGGGCCGGAGCGCCCCACCCCCTCTGCCATGTGGAGTTAAAAAAAAAAAAAAAAAAGCACAGCTTATATTCGGGTGCGGCTTATATATGGACAAATTCCGTGGTCTTCCCAGCTACCCGGAAGTGCGGCTTATATTCAGGTGAGGCTTATAATTGTGAAATTACTGTAAATATCTGTGAAAGATCTTTGTTCTGTTCTCTACTTTAATATTTCTGGCCACATTGGAATGCTTCTCTGTAATAGGATCTCCTGAGTTTCTCAATGTTGCATTTTGAAGGCTGATGGAGAAAAAGGACAGTACACAAGGAGATGGAGGTGCCCCAGGCTGCTGCACTGATCTGCACATGGGGGAGTGGACATTCCTGTTCTTATGAAGGGAAACCAGTGCTCCACTGGCAGAGCTGCAACTCTCAACCACTTTTGTGGATGCTGCATCCTTTCCATCACACAAATATCTATTCTAGCTTTCTTCTCTGGCCACTCCTGTTCCTTGTTTGTAAGGGAAGTGCCACAGATCAGGAAAGGAGCTGGAATAGCTCTAAAATCTCTTGTTCATGAGAAGCATTGCCTTGTCCCTGGGGTTCTGGGTATGGAAACACAACTGGGGAGGTGAAAGTGTGAGGGGTACAAAGAGAGGGCAATATCATTTTGGGGAGAGCAGTGTTTGACAACCCAGGCATGGAAGAAAGGAAAGGAGCCGGGCTGAACATGGAAATATTCAGCAGGATGGGTGAGGATTGCTCTGTAGAAAGCAGCACTGCTGAAGCCGAATCACAGGTGTCACTCCACAAGCTACTTGAAAGTCCAAGTTCCAATGCTGCCTGCAGAATTTTCCTTTGTTCTTGGTGTATCAGACAGTCTCATTGGCTCAGTACTATTCCATGTTGCAATGAAAAGCCCAAACTGCCCCTTTGCTGAAAGTGATATAATCATTTCCCTGTTCCTTTATCCTCTAGAACCCTGCACCCTCTGGAAATTATCATTTAAAAATAACAATAAACCTTTTTCCCTCTCTCCTTTGTTGGACAAGCACGGCACAGATCTGTAAGACCCTTGAAGTGTTACATAGGTCAGCCTATTCTTTATGCTTGGTGAAAAAGCAGCCCTTCAATGTTACTCATTTTTATTGTACTCAAAGTGGTTCTATGTACTTGACGTACATAAATTATTATGATCCTTTCCTGAGAAGCTGCTTGGACACTGTACAAAGTACAGTGAAAATGCAGCATGCAAATGCCTAACTACTTGAGTTGTTTTGCTTTCTTTTAGGTTACTCTTTTTAAAAATTGGTATTTAATAGAAAGGTGTGTTTAATAAATACTCTGGGCTGAGGCAACCTTAAATGTCCTTCCATTTTATTTAGGAATAAAAAAGAGAAAAGGAAAAAAAGCAGTCTGCAGGGAAGCTGAGGGACTTGGATATGGAAGAGATCTGGCATGTCATTATGTCAAGGTTTCTAGTGTTACCTAGAACTTTTTTTGTAGCTCAAGGGAAGAAAATTTCCAACTGGATAAATAATAACCTTGAAAAGGCACCAGACAAAACACGCAAAGATATGAAAAGAGATCAGCAAAATAACCTCTGGCTTACAAGTCCAAAAGTGTAGTGGTAAATAAGCATTGTCAAATGTCAGGCTCAGTTACACCTTGGAAAGGCTTAAAATATATACACGGAAAAATACAGCCCCAAAGTTCAGAATGGGCTCAAGTAAGAGGGCTTGGTTGCAAGATTTGGTATCTGGATTTAAAAGATGGTATCAAGTACTGGACTGTATCTGTTTTCTGTGACACCAGGCAGATCAAGAATGGATAATGTACCTGTGTTAAAAGGCAGCAGTAAAGATGTGGAGGGAATTTCGGTCCTTTTCCTTTTTGTCTAAGTGTTTATCCCTAATTTTTAAGGGATGAATAATTCTTTAAAAATTTAGGTAAATCTAAAGAGAGAACTGACACCTCTGTTTGGTTTCAAGACAAAGGAAATAGTGGAGATATAATCCCTCTGAACTTCAGTAAAGTTCAATCAGAAGTCTGACAGATTAGTAAAAATAATAACTTAAGAAAGACTACTTTTGAGGGAAATTTTAAAACAGGTGAAGAGTGATGACATCAGGTAATATTGAAGAGGAGCCTGAAGACTGTGGATGAAATTTGGTAGTTTAAACTTGTTCATATTGTAGCCATGGAGAATGTGAGGATACACCCAGAGCTGTGTTTTCCATAAAGATGGAGAATCCATGCCATTAGTATTAGCTCAGGAGAGATCTCATGCAAACCGCTGGGTTATTTTGGCCATCCTTTTGCCAAAGAGATATTTTACTTTACTCTGAAAAATAAACAAGGTCAAGGAAGAGGTAGCAAGGTGATAATGAGAATGGGGGCTCTCTGGAGAGAGGAGATTAACCAGATTTTTGTCACTGGCTATAAATGTGCAGTTGGTACATGAAGAAGAGAAAGGTGAAGCACTATTTAACTCAAAGACAGCTTGAGAACTTTGAAGATAACTAGTAACTCTCTAAAGTGACCTGAGTTGGGAAGGGTCCCTGGGTCACAAAAAGTGACTGCAGTAATTTCATGACTACAAGGCACACCCTTTTGACTAAAATTTTGATCGAAACCCAGAAGTGCGCCTTATATGCCGGTGCGCCTTATATATGGACAAAGTTCGGAAATTTGCCAACCTGGAAGTGCGAGCTGCCCGAGCCACGCCAGCCAGTGCCAGGGGCAGACGGGAGTGCGGGACCTGCGGCAAGGGGAGGGCACCTGGGGCTGCTTTTAAAGGCTACGCCAACCTGTGAAAAATGTTTGCAAATTGAGCACCTGCTAATAAACCTCCTGATCACGTGATTCCATTACTAATTCGTTGCTTTGTTGTGCACGGATCCTCACTGCAAAAAAAAGTCCGATGCACCTTATATATGGGCAAAGTATGGAAAATTGCCAACACCCGGAAGTGTGCCTTATACTCTGTGGCACGTTATAGTTGTATTTTACTGTATTTTAATTCTTTGTCACTTGTTGACAGGGATTATATTATGTCACTGCCTGTAAAGGTAGAGAATGAACTTTATATTTCTGAAGGTCCCTACTTCTGCACCCCTTCCCCATCCAGACCTCCGCAACCTCTGCTGAATCAGTGCTCTTAGAGGAACATGGGAAGGAATGTTTTTTCATAAATTTGGTTGTGTTGGCAACCTATTGTTCATCAGAGAATAGAATAAATTCTCCTTTCCTGGAATGGCACTCTTGGGTCTTGGCCTGCTAATCATTTTTCAGTACTCGAAGCACTACTGGTGGGAAATGGCAGTAAGTCTCCTCCCCTGTCTTGTGCTGAGGGCTGCACAGAGCATTATGTGGCATTTCAAAGCTCATCACAATTCTGGATAAGTGCAATTATTTTCCTCTTTGGGAAGAAATGCAGACAATCCAGGGTGAAAGAAAAAGACCCAACTGGCAGTGAATACTCAGGGGTCCTTCAGAACCAGGAGTCCTCACATAAGCATACGCTGGACAGAATTAATTTATCACAAGCTGATGAGCTACTTCAGGCTGTGACAACCTTGTTTCCTTCTGGAGCAGGATGCCATTGCTTCCCGAGACCACCAGATGCCAGACTTTTACTGCAAAACCTCAGCCCTTTGGCTGCACAATGGAAAGAGATGTTTTATGCACTTGCATTTTCCCGAATCCCTCCAGTTTTGTTTTCTATAAAAGTGCACCGTGATTTGTGCTTATTTCTAAGGCTGTAACTCTCTAAAATCAAACAAATTGCAGGAGGTTGCTGAGAAAAAACTTCTTTGTAGACTACTGGCTCCTCTGACAGGCTGGTGATTTGAATTTCTTACTTCAAAATCATAATAAAAACTGGGCAGTTAGAAAAAGCACGGCTGAAATGCACAAAAAGAACACACTAACACTTCGTTGAGAGCAGCAGCAAAATGTTCATAATCAATAGCTCAAAATCATTTGCATTTAACAACTTAAGAGTCTTAGATAAACAGCAGAATAATTACAACCACTCTTATTTGCAGAAATGTTCTTAAGAGAAATGTTTATTTTAATGGTTTTTTCTGTAATTTGAGCTGTAGCTGTTTCATCATTTTTCTTTCTAATATACACATATTTTATCTAAATTTTATACTTTGCAAATGTGCCTACTTATATTTGATTAATTCTAAAATTCAGTTATTGCAAAATTATGCAATTCTAGTTTTGCTATTAGAGCTATAAACATTCTCATTCCTTTTGCAGAATGTATTATTTTAACAAAGCATGCACTGGTTTATAAAATTTAGAAGTATTGAATTAATTTGTAATGAGTGGACCATTTAGTGCAGAATGAAAATACTGAATTGTGAATCTTCCATATTGGGCCAAAGAGACAGCATATTGAGCCATAAACAAGAAGAAATACACATAAACACAAGCACAAATAAAAGAAATATAATTTTGGCTAAAAGAACATAATAGAAATGCAGAAGTACCAATAAACAGGGACATTATTTTGTTACAAGCAGCAGAGATTTGTTTCAATTTGAAGTTCCTTGCAATTATTTTAAGGGAATATCTAATTATAAAGTGTAGCACTATTGTAAATTTTTTTTTATTCCCTCATCCCACTGTATAAAAAGCATCTCTTGATCAATGTGAAGTCAGTTGTTAAAGCTTTCAAAAGCAAACCTCCCAGGGAAAAAACCATATAAATATATTGGAAATAAATACATATTCCTCTCTATATCCTCCCCTATATAAAAACAAAGAGTATGCAAATATCATAAGACATTAATAAAAAATTCTGACAGTTAAAGCAAAGGCCCTCATTAATAATTAAAATACAAATTATGACAGAACACAATGCTTTATTCTATCATGAAATTATGTTGGTCTACAATTATGATAACACTGGTTCTCAATTTTGCATTATTTTGTGGAAATTAAAAAGAAAAAGGCAAGGCAATAATGTTTGGGTACTATCAAAGACAGCAAAGTGATATGAAATATTTACTACAAAGGCTTCTCAAAAACTGTATGCATTATTGACACATAATCAAATAAAAATATATATCCATTTTCACAGCTCAACTATGATTATAACTTTCAATTCAATTTCTCTCCTAGTGTGAAAATGTTAAATATGAGAATTTGTGATGTATACCAGAGTAGTCCAGAGGCTTTTTTTATCATTATCTCTCAGTGTAGAATCAGGATTTATTTGAACGTGACTGAATTGCCCATGGATAGCAGAAATCACAATTTGTTCCTGATTCAAGAAGAGTCTTTTTCTTGACATGAAAATGTCAGAAAGTTTCATAATGATAGGTTATGATGTCATTATAATTCCTCTACATTCTTTAAAATCAGAACATAACATCATTCCATTACAATGCCTTATGCTTAATCTTTCCCTTTTTCTATTAAAAATAAAAAAACCACAAAAAACCCAAAAAAACCCAAGAAATATTTATCATTGATTTTCCAGCAGATGTTGTACTGGATGCCCTTTTTAAAAAACTACCTCAGTTAATCTGACCTCTCTTAATGATTACTCACATATCCTTTAGTAAGTGAATAAAACTTTTCTTTCACAGATAGTAGGTACTTAATCCTCATTATTGAGAATATGCTGAAACCTTGAATACTTGTCAAAGATTCATTTTATAATCCTGAGGTTGGTTTGCCATCAGTGATTTACACAGGGGCTCTGCTTGCAATAATTGATTCATTCCATACTTAAAGTCTACTGCTGTCATTAAAATGACAGTACAACACTTGCTGTTGCAATTTAGATTTACTTGGAAAAAAGGGCTTCTTTCTCTCCTGGAAATATGTGGTATTGAAACAGGATAAATCATTCTGTATGTCAAAATAAAATGACAATGACTTGATTCTTATTCTCAAAATAATAATCTAGAAACACATTTAAAACACGATGGAAGTTTAACCTGCAATTGTGTGAACAATGGGTTCCTTTTTTTTTGTTACTCTGCCTTGGTTCAAAGAGCGTTTTTTAAAGCACTTTAAGAACCTGCCTATAAAAAGGAGTTTTAAGGTGTAGCTCCTATATTTAATCAGCATGTCAGATGCAATGCCCCTCGATGCTAAGCTTTTATAACACATCAGACTGCAGTTTTGGACGGTCAGCTGCAAATGAGAGCGTGTGTACATTTACAGGGGCTCCAGACGAAACTGCTCAGGCTGCTTTCCCCCAGAACACATTGTCTTCTCTGAGACCCAGAATCGAATGCAAAGCCTTCAGCCAATTCCTCACGCTGACAATGTGACATGCAGCTTTCATTTTCTTGAGTGTGTTTGACGAGGGGATTAACTAAGTGCTAAGGTACAGTAGAAGCCTCTAAAGGACACAGTAGTGCATTCCTCTGTAGGTCCCAATTCCATGAAAATGTTCGGGAAAGGATTCCTGGTGAATTGTTACCCAGAAAACTACTCTAGGCTAAGATTTCTATTTAATAAGAAAAAAAAATTATAAATGAAAAAAGGGGTTTATACGACTCTTTCAGTAATGTCTCGTCAATTTTAATGAAGCTTCATGTAAGTTCTCAGATAAGTAAGAAAGATAATTGTCGTTCATTAACATTGTGGTTCTACCCACAGTTGAAAAAAACATGCTGTAAATGTTAATAAGAGGAAATATTCAAATATATATGACTGAGATGGATGGAGACAGTGTGAAAGAATTAATTAAACCACAAAAACTGCATTGATAGTTTAGTAAAGTATCAGGAGACAAAACCAAAAATAGGTTACAGATAAACTGTATCCTTTCCAACCTTGATGTGCCTAAGTAGTAGACCACATGCAAAAGCAGGAAGTCACTTAGGACTCAATTCTGACCAGAGCAGCAGCTCACACTCCTCCCACTGAGGTCTCTGTCTTCTGTGCTTGCTCAAGGACAGAGTAGGGTCTTCATCATTTAGGACATCTTTTGCACAGCGCGGTTAAAGAGAATAATTTGGCCCTGGCTGTAAGATCACTCTTGATCTTGGAGGGCTAAATTTAGCTCTGAATGTGCCATAATGTAGTTTTCTGCTGTGATAAAATTTGCCTTGCTTCCACTACCACTGGATCAGGCAAGTGAAAGAAAAATTGCAACTAACTGGGTGTTTTCATGAAGGTTATCTTGAGTTTGGGCATGCCACTGTTCCAATAGTTGATAAACTGTTAATATTGATGCAAAAGGTAAAATCAACTGATTGTCTTGTGGTTTTGGAGACATACTGGTTTTTGCCTGTTTATGGGACCTGAGTTATGCAATTCAATGTCCTTTTACTTTGATAACTGGAGTTCTGTACATATATATGTAGAGCAGACTCTAAATTACTGACTTTTTTCCTTGTTTCTGACTGGGCCTCCAGAAGCAAATCTTGCAACTAAAATTTCAGTGAGGAGGAAAATATCCCTGTCAAAGTCAGAATCACTCATAAAGAGGAGCCTGCAATATAAATAATCACAATTGTTGGGACTGAGAGTGCTTAACCATCACAATGCTTTATCATTCTTCACTTACAATCTTTTATAACATGATATTCCACCACAATATCAGATATGTCTCCAAAAAATATCATCTGTAACTAAACCACTTGATTTTAGAGTGGTTACAAATTTTTGACAATCTACTTAAATATTTCTCTTTAAATAGCTTATTCTATTCCTGAAACAGAATAAGTTACAAGTAGCACATCTCATTAGTAGCAGGACTAAAAGATCCCACATAATGGGGAAAATCAATGTATTGAGGGAACTGGTAATCAAGAAAAACAAGTGTTTTGATAGTATGTTCCACAAGTCATTGAATTTCGTTTAAGAAATCTTCTAAAGAAAGAAGAAAAGAAAAAAGAAGAATCTGCTAATTTGGAAAAAATACTGTCTCAGGCAGATCTCTTTTTCATTCGGCGAGAACCCCAAAGTGTCTGTTTTACCTGAAATTTAAGCCTGATATTGCCTGATATTAAAATCACTTTGTGCTAATATAGATAGCAAGTGCTCTTAAAGTATGCAAAAAGAAAAAAAAAAAGAAAAAAGAAAAAACAAAAGTAGCCACAAATTAATTGATTACAGTTCTCCTTTTTATTTCTTCAATTAAACACATAACTAGAAAATACTGCGGTCATTTAATTCTCTAGGAAATGCTTTGTTAACTTGCAGCTAATAACAATAAAGTGCTTTTTCATTGAAACACTTTTCTTCCTTTTCCCCAGAAATATCAATAGGAAACCTTCTCTGTTGCCCTGCATGCAGCATCTGAAGCATTGTCTATTGACTCTTTCTATAAAAAAATACAGCTGCACATGTTGCCAGGAAATTTTGGGTTGGTATGGTTTGTATGTTTAGTAGCAGCTGATTCAGTTCTTTGCTGTTGATAACAGCTGAGTTGTGTGTTTTAAGGACACCATGTGTGTTTAAAAAGTTCATGATTTTATGCCTGAAGTGCATTCAAAACTCTGCTCTGTCCTGGTACCAGTCCATGTTTTTGTGCCTGTTGTTTGGAGGAGTCTGGTTCCACCTGCCCCACAGGATGATCTGATGACTGAAACCTTCCTGATGGGATATGGGAGGGGGAGAGGGACATTTTGCCACTGGCGAATGGTCTCCACATCCAAAAAGTTAGGAAATTATCACTGTAGGAACAAAGATGTTATGTAGTAGGATATGATACAGAATATGCTGTACTGGTTGTAAATCACAAAGCAGCTGAACTAATCTGCACATAAGGAAAACAGCACTCTAATTTTCTGTTGAAAATCCAGACAACATCCTCACCTTGCATTTCACTGCTCTGGTGCTGCTTTACAAAGGAGAAGAAAACTGATTAGCAAAGTGTTAATCCAATAATTGTAACTAATAATTAGCTTTGTAATAATTAGAGAAGCATATAGAATTAGAATTACATCACATATGAATTTTCTCTTCCCCCTCCCTATCACGTTCACAATTCAATGTTTGGGTACAATATCTTTTACCTGAGATGACAGTGATTTCTTAATTTCACGTAAAAATATTAAAAATAAATAAATTGTAAACATAATGCTACTGTGAACTGAGCTCAATAAAAATAGCAAGGCCAAGATGTTTTCTTTGACCTTCCTTCCTTCTCATTATCCCTTCCTCAGGACATTCACTCCTTGTTGTGACCCTTTGTAATTTCTCTTTTATTATAAATTGTTAATATAAAAATGCTGTGGCTCATGAAGCTTCGGGTATGATAAATGCCATTTATGTCAGAAATAAAATCAGATTGACATGCCAGAAGAAAACACTTTCAAAACTGGTGAATATTCAGCTCTTGATAGGATTCCCTGCTGCTTAGACCATCTCTCCTTAATATATCTCTTAGGTGTTTGCCAGCTAGAGCATCTACTCTTGCACTTTTAAGGTTTGTCATGAACGGTGCTTAAAAAACCATTTTGCATTTCCAATTTTATGTGGACTTTTGAACTTGTGTTGAAGCCACATAACGTGACTAACAGCCAAGAAGAGTGCAGGACATTGGAAGCAGAAATAAACCGGAGGTGGCTTGTTGGACCAAGGAGGACACAACCACCTGGCATGGAAGCTGCCTTGCAAATCCCCGTGTGGATGAGCTACACCAGCAATGCCCCAGGCACCTAGAGAGAGGCTCTCAGCATGAAAACAGATCCAAAGCATTACATTGCCTCATTCAAGCCCTATTCTTGCATTTGGGGCTCCAAGGACCAAGAGATCTTGCAGCTTGGATCTGTCACCCCTTTTTTGTCAAGCCCCTCCTGCTGAGAGCAGGCAAACTCATTGTGGGTGCAGCCCCTCTGCCAGGGGAGAGCCCCCCGTGTGTCCCCACCCTGTCACCTCTAAAAGAAGCCGCTTGAGTCTCCCCTCATTTGCATGGGGAGATTTAATTTCCATCCCTTAAATATGACGAATTGCCGAGATTTCCTTCAGTTAATGCTTTTAACAGCTCCCAATAAACTTCATTAATCAGGCCAGCTCTAGGCCCAACGTGCAGCCTGGAAGCAGCTAATTTGCCTGATGAGCCCGCGACTTTAGTGAATAAACAGGTGGATAAGCCGAGGGTTTTATGGCCTTAATTACACTCTAATCAGTTCAGCACTTGGCGGGCAAAAGGGAAGAGGGAAAAAAGAGGTGGCGGCAGAAAGAGCATCAGCAGCCACTGCTTCTCAGTGCTTCCCTTGCCTCATCTGCTCTCCTGCTTCACCCTCTCCCCTGCCAGGCTTTGTCTCTCCCCTGCTTCCTCCTCTGCTGTTTCCCCCCTTTTCCTCCTCTCCTTCCACCCTCCTGTGTCTTTCACGTGAAAATCATCTGATGGAGACAGAAGCTGTTTTGCTCTTTCTCCCTTCCCTGCTACCTGCTGCCTCCCCTTTCCTCTTTTCCTTCTCGCCTCTCTGTCCGTACCCCGTTCCTTCGCTCCCCTGCCTCCCGCACCTCCATCCATCCCTCTCTCCAGCACCGCACATCCTCCCTGTCACAGTTCGGCCGCCTGACAAATCACTTCAAGGGCAGCCTAACTTTGAAGGACAAGACAAAGCTTTAGCATATGGTCCAATCCCCAGATGTTTGTCTCTCTCCTGCTCTCTCTCCCTCCCCTCCAAGAAGGGCTGCTTGGGAAGCCCGGCTCCTTTTTGTTGCGGCTGCCGCCGATTCGGGCGGGGGGCTCTGGCCAGCGGCGAGCGCTGCTGCTCCTCCGCAGCCTCCCCGCGGGGGGATGCCGCTCTCCTCCAGATCCATGATGTTCTCCACGGCACGGGGAGGGAGGGGCCGGGGCAAGAGGATGCTCCTGGGTCTGCTCCCATCGCCATCCCCGCTCCCAAGGTGCCGTCCAGGCTGGCAGCGGTGGATGCGGGGGTGCTGCCGCATCCCTGCGCTCCCCTGGGGAAGGAGAGCCGGGAAGAAGGGAGGGGGAGCAGCCAGCTCTGCCCAATCCCTGAGCGCCCTGCTCTGCCTGCTTTCCCCTGCTCGCTTGCAGGATCCAGCTGGAAGCAGCTGTGCCAGCCGGGCATCCCCCAGCAGAGCCGGCAGCGAGGGCTCCTCGCCCCAAGTTTTGTCCTTGTCAGAGCAGCCCCTCGCACCGCGCTCCGGCCGGCACCCAACCAAAACCTCTGCCCGGCAGCCACTTTGTACCTTCAAAAAACCCCAAAAAGGTGACCTCGGCTCAGCCTGGCAGGGAGAAAGCCCGGCTGAAGAAAAGGGCATCGCTGTTCAAGCAGCCGGCTCCTAAAACCACGGAGCTCCTCAGAAGCAAAACGTATTTTTCCCTTCCAAAAACTTATTCTGAGAAGGATTTGTTTGAGCGTTTTATCTTGGCTGTCAAAAGCATATTAAGAGAATAAAAGATTGTATTCTCCAGTACCCCCTTCTTAATACAGTTTTTCATCCTGTACGTGTAACAATATTGAGACTTAAAAAAATGAACTGTCACAAAAGGAAAATGGATTTCATCTTTGTCTGTCTGTTTTCAGAGGGATTAAAACGTTCCTATTATTTTGGAGGCTGACACGATTTTCACTTGAAATTTGCGTGGGTGTCTTTATGATATCTCTTGTTTAATTCTTTATAACTGTGCTAATTAACACTTTTCCACAGCTTTATAATAGATATCTGTAGTGTACATTCAATTTGATTTTAAAAAACCCTTGGTTTATATGACTGGCATATATTATTATATGTTACATATTTTTTATAAAATCAAACACAGTGCATCCTTTGTAGAGAGCATTTCCTTTAGACAAAACAACATTTCTTGCGTGTGTGAATTTTTAAAGTGGAGAATTTAACAATCTTTTAAGTGCATTAATGTAAAGCTTTTTTGATCAAAAATATTCATGAGCAGGTGCCTCTTTTGTAAAATTATCAGTGTAAAGGATACCTTCGGAGAAAGTTATAAAATTACTTGTCTTTTCATTTTCAATGTTTTATGGCTCTAAGAATGCTGAGTGTACTCAGTGCTGGCTTTTCCCCTGGCTTGTTGTTATGATAGAGTAAAATTCTGATGCTTATTCTGGGGTATAACGGGGAAGAAATGGACAGCAAAAACTTGCAGCTTTTTCATTCAGCACCCAGATTAAATTTTCTGACCCTTAATCAAATTGCACCTTATTTTACAATAACAAACATAACAATAGTTACGTTGCCTTGCTGGAATTTGGGAGCGCAGTATCCTGCAGCTCCTTTCCGTGCCTGCGTCTCGCGTTGCTGTTTGATAATCAAAGTGAATTAAGGTATTTTTTAAAACGCGCCACAATTTCCCTCCACCCCCAACTCTCCCCCCACCCCCCCCAAGTTCTGCAAATTCTCCAAGTGGCCCTGGAGAAATACAAATGCACAAAGCGACAGGCGAAGCCGGGCCTGTGCTCAGTACTCCATCATTCCTTGTCACAGGCGCAGCCACTATGCATTATCCTGCCGTGATTGATAGAGTGGGTTTGTGCAGACCGGAGAGCTGGGCACGGCTCAGATGGGGCCCTGGCGCTCTGCCTCCCCTCCATACTACCTGTAGGGAACTGGGAAAACTTTGCTGGGATTGCCGCCTCAGCACTGGTCACAAATTTCACTTCCGTGCCCACAGTGTAAAGGTAGTATTCCCAAAACGGTAAATGTAGCTTTTAGTCTTACTGCTCCAAAACCAGGAGGCAGAGGAAAGAAGGACAGATCCTGCTCACATGAGTAACATCACAATAATGAAGTGGCGTTCAGGTTGTCACAAAGTTTTTTCCTTCCTTTACTTGAGAACTTCTTTGGTGGGCTGGGAACTCAAAGACTTTTCCTTACCTCTCAACTCATTTATTCATCAGAAGGAGCTGTCAGATGACTCTGATGTCAGTGCTACTGGTCAGAAGAACAGAATAAAATATATATAAAATAGCTTGTTATATGCAAAAACCAAAACATAATACAATTCTATTCCCAGGATGCAGGTGACCACAAAGTCTACCTAAAGCAGCTATTATTGCTGTAGGATAGAATGTAATAATTTATGCAGTTAGAATCTTTGACACATTTTGGTTCAGCTGGGGAGAAGAGTTTAGGTTTCTTCGCCTATGATCATTCAAGATCTTGACTAATTGATGTGCGATCAAAGATGACAACAATCTCACCAGTGTTATATAAAACTGTAATATCCTCCAGTTCTTTCATTTCTTCCTGAAATGGCCAAAGGCAAAATAATTTGCATAAAAGTTTTAAAATGTAAAATTTCTTTCATTGGGACTTCTGCCTGATCCCTGAAGATTTCTATGGATGTTTACAAACTTAATCAAAATGAGCATATAAATATTATTGCAAGTGATTCTGAGGGGGGAAACAGAGCTTTGTTTTGGTTTAAAGTATTAACAAATTGAAGTAATATGGAATGACACTTTTAAAATGTGATATTTGAGTTCACATCCATATTTATAGTGATTATTTGCTGGAAGGGGCCACTCTTAGATACTAATTGATGAATCCTAATTTATCATCCTATAAATTCTCCCCATCCCCCATTTAATTTCTCTGGGCAAAACTGCCTCGAAATACGGAAGCTAGGAGGTTGTGTATTCTACATCAATAAAGGAAATGGTGAAAAACTGCTTTCTAGTACTAATTGCTTTAAAAGTAATGCTTCTATATTTTTCTGTGGGGTTGATTTTCAGGTTTTCAGGTTTTTGGAATTTTTTTTTTTCCATACTGTTAACAGACAAGAAGTTTAAAATCATCAGCACTCAGTTTAGACTCTTCTGTGCTACAGTATGTGCATTTAAATAATTTGCAGGTAGTTTTATTGACTGCAACAACAGCAAGTGTGTACTCACTTTTACACCCTTGCAATTTTGCAAAGATCACTTTTATTTAATGAGAAATTTAGCTGAGAAATGAGTATTTTTTTTTTCTTTACATCTGAGGTCTTTTCGATGGGGAAGAAAAGTATCAGCCTACTTCTCCATATATTAGTGTGTATATTTGTGTGCAGACATGATTTGTGCATAACATGTGCTTGCACAAATGAGTTTTGCTGTTTATTTTTTTAAATAATAAGTCAAGATAACAAGATCATCCCAAACTTCAGTTCTTCCCCTAGACCTCACCTGTCTTGTAGCATTTTAGAATATGTTCCACTTAAACATTTGCTTCAGGTGGGATACTTAACTGTGGTTTAAACCCTGCCTTTGCAAGTGTGTTATACCTAAACGTGAAAATGTGAAACAGCTACTTAAAAAATGCTTACCACTGTAGAATAATTAAGATCACCCTGGAGTAGTACATCATAGCTAATTCAGTGAGCCCTGCTTTACAGCTGCCACCAAGCAACAAGCAGTAGTTATAAAATGCTCACGTATCAGGATATTCCTTTAACACCTCATTTATTATTGTAACATGAAAAATGTCCCCTTCCATTTATTATGGTATCGCTGCATTAAGGGTCTTAGTCACAAAGAGATGATTTGTATATGCACACATATAAAGGTGCAGTTTCCTTGTAAAACACAGGGAATTTGTCTAAGGAGTTATCTTTGATGCAAATGAAACCGGTGTGTATTGAAAGCAGGAAGGCAAAAGTTGAAGAGCTGCATGCCTAGGTAAAAAATGAAGGGGTAATTTTGTGGTTTTTCTCTGTGTTCAATGCTTATTTTCTGTGAACAAACACAGGCAAAAAGCAGCAGCTAACAGAGAGAAGAAACACAGACAAACAGACACGCAGGCACACACGTGAGTGTAGGTTGACAGTCCATTGCCTTTATAAACATATGATAGACCCAGAGGCAAATTCAAAGCTGCCAACACAACTACTAAATGAGTCTGCCAAAGAGCCAGATGCTGCAGCTGGAAAAGCATTTTCATTGTCTTAGCAGCTGCATACAGCGATTGCTATCCCGAAAGGAGGGAAGGAATTGGGAGCACGGTTATCAAGTAAATGGTACCCAGCTATGCTTTCTGTGTCTGTGTACTTGTGGGGGCCTATGTGTGCAATTATGACAGCAAATGTGTTTACTAGGGGGAGAAATACATTGTTTTTTATTTTCTAATGGCTTCTTAAAGGCCAATAATAGAATTGTTTGGGGAGGTCATATTTTGAAGAAAACTAAAATGACTGGTTCTGATTTTCTGTTTTTTTTACAGTTGCTTTCTCAGAGAGAGCAGATCAACGCTCACTTGAGAGCTGTTTGGGATCCATGTGAAGATATAGCCTTCCCTCCCACATCCCCTACCCCTAAACTATCTGGAATTTTGATTTGGGGAAATAAGTCAGGGTAGCCCAAGTGTTTTCAAAACGCAGTTTAATGACTGCAAGGCTCAGAAAGGATGTTATATTCAGAGACCCAGATAGTAATTTTCTAACTTTTACTCGTGCAGGGCACTTCTAGAGTGGGGGTGGCAGAGACAGCATGTGGTTTTACAAGGATTCAGGGTGCAGCTGAACCACTGCTCGAGTTAAAAATCAAAAGGAAACTGAGCAAATCTGTAATGTAGGTTTTTTTACCTAAAATAAAAAGGGGACAAAGAGGAGGGACAACTCCACTGGGGTGGCCATCCACATTGTTGTGGTGAGCAGCCTGGGTTCTGCACTACCATGCTGCTCCATCTGGCCCCTACAAAGGCTGTGCAAGCCCTGCTAGCACGAGACAACAATATATATTTGAATTTGCAGCAACTTGAAAAGACAGATGTGTGCAATTTGCAGGACTGATCTATGCGCAATTAAGAAACATGGTAGCTGAAGTGGTGTTCCCATTCTTTTTCTAAGAAGCTGCACAGATTTGTACTGTGAACTAACGGAGAGGTCTTTATACAAAATCAGAGATTGGGAAACTGTGTGCTAAAGCCTCCTTGGCTAGATAATTACTTTTTTATCATTATAATGGCCTGTCATACTAACAAAGTTGGGGTTTTTTCCCCAAAAAGTTCATCAACCCTGCAAGAAAGGGGTCTTGAAGACAAAATAAATTGAAATCATTATTTCACAGTCTAGATATGTTTTTAAATGTTTCCCTTCAAGTGTTGTATATCATTACATGCAATTTGTATTATGAAAGTGGCAAATTATTAAAAATCCCAACCAATGAGCTAAGAGTGGATCTTGGCTGGCATGCAGTACAGATAGTGCCCATGAGTATGTATATCCACATGTAAATGCTTTTAGAGGAAGCTGACTTGGGTATGTATTTGTGATATTAAAGTATTGAATCTGAAATAGTGCTGCATAAATTAGCTTTCAGATTTGTCTTGAGGAAAAGAGAGGAAAGGAAAACTGTCTGCAAAAAGAGTGGTTGCTCATTTTCCTGTTCCTAATTTTTACTGGAAATCTGTTATGTTCAATATCCACTATAAGTAGGACTAAGTAATTCTCTTTAAAATAGTGATGCACAAAGAATGTGAGTTCCATCATACTCAGAGACAGCAATTTTCTTTCTAAAAGAATATTCACAAACAGGTGAAATATTTTCAGTGAGAAAATGCTGCTTTCGTACTTTTGCCATGCAATCCTTCCCTCCCTGTCCCCCACCTTTTTTTTTCCTTTCTCTTCTAGATTTAGTGTCTGCTTCCTTTTGTTTTTCCTAAGTCAGTCATGGAGTAGAATGCTCCTAAACCAGCAGCAGATAAAAAAGAAGTGAGAGAATTGCAGATGGAGCTGAAATAAAAAGCCAAGAGAAAGCAGTGTCCTAGAGGGGAAGTTGCAAGGTAGATAAAGAACTTTTGTTCTCCGTTTGGTGGAACAGTCGTGTCTCCCAGAGGGCTGAGCAGGCTGGCTGATACATCCAGAGGGGACGGGTGTCAGGCTGGTGCAGGTGTCAGTGGCTGCCAGTGAGTGATTGCACCATCAGCCTCCTACCGTGATCCATCATGCGGGCCCAGCCGGTGAAGAATCACAGCCTCAGCAAGGTGCTGAGCCCAGCAACATATCATTAAACAAGGTTACCACCGGCAGATTTGTTCCCATGATCAATCTAGTCAATAACTGTTCCACCTCGCTGTGCGCTTTCCCCCCTTAAAAACACAAACAAGGATTGTGAAAGTGGTGGCAAAACAATGTAAAGCCATAAGAAGACTTCATTTCTCCAATGGCAAGCTGCAGGTTTCTTGTAAATCCCTTATAAATCAGGAAAAATAACCTTTCCTGTGAAAATTTATTCTTAGACTAAGCCTCTGAGCTAATTCACGTTCTATGACTTGAAATTGTTTATTTCTGACTCATTCTTGGACGGATTTTTTTCCTTGCTGATTTTCAACCCCCAGCATGTAGTCCTAATATGCATTAGGATGTGGTGTGCTGTCTAATAACCATGTCAGTTTAGAGTTAACCCAAAGAAATCTCCCAGAGGATGGAGATAAAACACTTTTGTTATTGCTTTGCTTTATTTCTGGTTTCTGGTATTAACCCTCTTTTAGATCTGAACAGCTGTCCTCCCACCCTGGTCCACCGAGCATCACTGTGCTGTATGAACACCCTCACTGAAAAAATCCTTGTGTTTGTGCCCATGGGAATGCAGAAACCTCCTCTGTGTCCTCACACAGGTTTGCCTTCCCTGCTATGATAGTGGGCTGCAAACTCCTGGGCAGTAATTGGGAGATTTTGGAGTCCCACATCAGACAGGAGCTCACCAAGAGTCTATTAATACAGTCTTTGTGCTGCACTCAAGTGGTTATGATATGAGAGGTGAAGGCCAAATCAGAGAGCTTTATGAACTCTTAGGCAGCAACAAATAAGCTGAATTTCTCCCCAGCAGGTTACTAAGCTTTGGAAAATGAGTAAAGGAGGCTATGGGGAAAAACAGAGCTGACGTTCCTCCATCATCTCTTTTACAAACACAGGAAAATCATGTGCAGATCAGAAATACAAATCCAGAAAGGGTGGGTTGAGAAAGGATTGTCTGTGGTACACAGCAAAATAGACTGTGACCTGACTTCTTTTTACCATCTTCCCATCTAAAGAAAAAATAAGCAAAAGCAAACATCTGCTGAAAAGGAAAGTAATTCTGACGTGGTTGTTCCCACTGGTTTGATGAAATCAGTTTTAGAGCTTTTCCATGCAGACAGGCTGACCATGCCTGTGAATGAATGGCTGTCACTGAACCTGCCTGACCTTCCCATCAATAAGGGTGAGGCTGAGGGCTCAGGGAAAAAGTGACACAAGCTCTCCCCTCCTTTGTACTTCAGGTCAGAAATGGCCTGGGGTGAGATGTCAGCACCTCCAGCCCGACCTGTATTCCTGTATTCCCTAGGGGCTCCTGGCATTCACGCTCCAGCACTACTCCAGCCTGGGGCTCCTCAGCCTGGGGTACTTCAGGCACAGCACTGCTGCTTCCCCAGGCACCCAGGAAATCTGCTCCTTCACACATCTTGGGCTTGCTGTGACTGCAGTGCAGCATATTGGGGTGTTTGGGACA
This sequence comes from Sialia sialis, assembly GCA_009812075.1. Lineage (NCBI taxonomy): Eukaryota > Metazoa > Chordata > Aves > Passeriformes > Turdidae > Sialia > Sialia sialis. The sequence goes on from VRYO01002297.1 coordinate 7,530,803, forward strand.
ACAGATTCTGCCTGTGGGAAGAAAGGACAGGTAAAGCCAAGGAAGGAAAGAAGGAAGGAAGGAAGGAGGTGCTACTACATGGAAAAAAAATTAAAATAATAATGTTAAATAGTTATCTCCATTTCCTTGAATCTTCCCATATATATATATATATATATATATATGTTTTTTTTTTTGTTTGTTTGTTTTTTTTTTTTTTTTTTTTTTTTTTTTTTTTTTTTGGTTCTGTGCTCACCCTTGCACTTTTCCTTTGGGCCCTAGGGTCAGTGGCTGCAGCCTGGTGTGTGTGGGTGCAGTGAGTGACCAGCATCATGGGTCCTTCCTGGGAAGGAACACAGAGTTTCTTTTCCTCACTTGAGGATCTCCTTGGGACCATGCTTAAATCTTTGCTATTTTGCTTTTACACCTTGGGCTGAAACTCTGCACTACATATGGCTTTACTAAATACAGTGCACTTGAGGTATGTTGGGTGTGATTTGTCTCTTTTTGTTACCCCCAAACACATTCAGGACAGTTCTGGGTCAGTGTCTCTGTCACTGAGGGTTGATGACAGACGAGTTGCTTACAGCCTTGGCATCTCCAGTGCCAAAATTGGGCCCCATCTCTTATCATTCCATGCTTACCTCATCTTCTTGTGTTCCCAATTCCTTAAGGCCTCTTTCCTGGCCCACCAGGTCCATGTTTCTCTACACTACTTCATTGTAAGTCTCATCCTGCACAGAATTAATTAATTGCTTGTTAAGTGTTAGCTAAATAAAAACTATGGTTGTACTATCTAAAATAATCAAAAATCTCCTGTCATACTGGAAGTGTTTAGATACTTGAAAACATGGGTATGTCTCCAAACCTATGATGGCAGAACAATTATGAGCTAATAAACCCAGGTGCTTTCTGGGCTGTCTCTCAGCTGAATGTCTCATTAAATTATTCAAGAGCTTTCGGTGTTTCTGGTCAAGCAGAAGCAGAATTGGAGCTCCTCTTGTGAGTTCTGATGCTTTCTTTGGCACTGAAGTCCATAAAATGACAAGAGTTTGGAAATGTTTCCTGAATGTTTGGTTTTGAAGAGGTCTGGGACCTTTCTATTTGGTGTTCCCATCCCTAATATTAAAAGACATTTCACAGTATTGGATATTTAAAAGTAATACATTTCCCTAGGTTAAAATTTAAAAGTGGATCATTCACTGCCTGCACTTGTGAGTTTGAGAGGAGCTTTTATATTATCATATTATGGAAATAAATTCACAGTGATAGAGAATTAATCATTATGGGGCTTTTTTATCCATGTTTCCTTGCTTGCTTGTTTGTTTGCTTATTTGTTTAACCTGCAGTGAATTCATCTGTGGCAATCATTGCTGGTAAAGTTGGTATCAGGGCCTTGTCCCCAGGATCTGCCAATAATGGACCCCCAGCCTATATTGATATATGCACTAGAGAATTGATTGCCTGCCTGAGTGGATAAGAACACGTATTGTTCTTCAATGGGTGTAGTGCATTACTCTTGCCTGGCTAATGTGATCTCAGAATCCTTCTCAATAACACAATTCCACCCATCAAACCAGATGACAAAATATAAATTTTATGGAGTTGTAGTCCTCAATTTATAATCCTTTGTAAAAGACAAATACGGATGAGTGAAGTTTCCCATAATGAAAAAACCATAAAATTTTTGAGTCCGCCAAGGTCCTCTTTTTGATGCATTTCTTATGCTCATTCTTTTAGCTTTTCTACAGATTTAATTTCCTATTTCTGACAGTAATCCTGTGACTGTAGATCTAATTTTCCTCTTAGTTAGTGAAGAGCAAGTCCCAGAACTTCCAAAATTACTTAATGTAGTTAACACCTGAATGAGTTATGGCTTCAATGCTGCATTGGTTGCAGCTTCCTCATAGCCATGAGTGGTTCTTGTGGTACAGAAATATCAATGATTGAAGAGGAGTCCAGTAATAAATAGTCAATAACTCTGTAAAAGGATTTAAAACATGAATTATCTTTACCCACAAGTTGTTACCAGCATTTTTTCTTTGTAATTAATTAGAAGCTGAAGGACATACATTTCTCATCACAGTTGCATCCCTGTTGCTCTATTATAAAGTTATTTATTTCTAACTCTGCTTTTTTTAAGAAGGGTGTTTGTCTGTTCGCATCCAGATCCCAAAATGTCAATATATATTTAAACCCACAAAAATAGGGAATTTCTTTATCCTATCTAATACAACATTATTTAAGGTCAAACTAAAACTTTGTTTTCGTGTTTAAACAGTATTTCTGCAATCCTGAATTCCCTGCTGCAAACCATAGTGACGTGTGGCCCACAAATCAGAAATTCTGTAAAAATAGCCTAGCTAAATTCTAGTTAAAATTTATTCTCCATTGAAATTTTGTATGAAAATAACATGTAGTGACAGGAGGGAGTGAAGAAAATTGTCACAAATAATGCAGAAGTGGAATACAGAACTAACTTCTGCAATTAATCTCTATGGATACTTTTTTTTTTATTCCTCATCAAATTAAAAAAAAAAAAAAAAGAAAAGAGAAGGGGAAAGGGAAGGGGAAAAGGGAAGGGGAAAGGGAAAGGAAAAATTCTTATCATTGGCAAGTGATCATAATATACCAGAATGTTAATTTTTCTTAATCTGAATCCTTGTTGCAGTCAATAGAGAGTTCTGGTGAAAACTGAAACAAGCAGCACAGTTCATGGAATGGGCTGCTTGAGGAGGAATATTGCTGTTTATACTGGCCATTTCATAGCACTTGTCATTACCTTTCAATGGCAACAAGGTTATGAAGAAGCAGGGCTGTGAAAGATGTCCTTCCCAAAGGTGGGACGTGGCTTCATGCCAGACTTCATAGGCAACCGCATCCAGTTTGGAAATTGTTTCTCAGCCAAAACAAGCTACAGTCTCAGGTTTTCAAAAGAAGTAAAATGTACAGATGTTGTCCATCACTGACATCAACAATTGTACCTAGATGAGACAAATTCACTCCAAATGAACTGATTGTATTAATAAGAATGTAGAGGTCAATCAGCTGCATATTGTCAACCAGTCCTCATTGGGATGACTTTTCTTTTTTCTCTCTAAATCAAGAAAATGTGTGTCAGTATCTTTGAACAGTTATCCTTTTTTTTTCCTTCCCCCGCCCCCCATATTCCCTCCCTTCCAAAATACCTTAAATTTGTTAATGTCTTCATAATATTTTTCCTCTGAGGCATATTCCCCCTCCATTCATTGTATTCATTGCTGTCCAAGCCAGATTTAATAATTTTCTAAATTATCTTAACTGCACAAAACCTGTGTTGTGCCACAACGTCCTTTAGTCATTATTAAATTGTCATTCCAAATTTTAAATCATCAGAAATTTGAAAATCGCAATGTCTCTTTGGTGTTATTTTGGAGATCCTTGGCTGTCTTCAACATCCAAGATGCACATATTCCTAAGTTTACATAACAGTGAGACTGAAGAATTAAAATAACAAAGCAACATTGAAACAAAATCTTTAGACGATAGGAAGATGAAATTAGGAGAATAATTCCACCAGCAGAAATGTATTCCGGTTACATAAAATAAATCCAAATCTATATCTGTCCCTGGATAAACCTGCTAATGATTTTGGATTGTATTCCGGTTTTATAAAAAGTTTTCCCATTCCCTTTTCCTATTTGGGGGGAAGAAGTAGTCCAGGGTGATGAAAATGTGCTGGTATGCCATAACAACACTTGAAGCAGGCAGACCAGAATTTCCCATGGAGAGCAGTAGCAGCATTCAAAATTCTGTACTAGTTCCTCTGAATTCCCATTTTTACCACAACTCATACTTGCATTGAAATATGGACTGGTCATGAGAAAACAGAAAAACTGACTGTACACAAAGTTATCCGTAGGGGTGAATAACCTGGACAGAAAGGGAATGCTGCTTTCATTATTCAGTTCTTTCATTTCTAATAATTCATGGTGCTAGGAGAACACAATTTTAAGTGAGATTTAAAAGGTCTATGAGCAGACAGATAGAAAAAGGTTGCAGATTCGTTATTAACCCACAGGTAGTATAACCCACTACCAGGAGCCAAACCCTGAAGGCTCTTTCCAGATCTGTTACCTGTTCTTTACTTTGTGCTGTGTTACCATCACATGATGGAATAGCTTCTTTTTCATTTGACTGCTATTAATCCACGTGGCCATTGCATTTCTGGAATACTCCCCAAATTCTTATTTACATTACAGAAATCTCCACCTCAACAGGGGAGCAGGACTGAAACATGTTATGGAGGGACCCTTCTTATCCTAGTCACTATGTCACTGCAGGATGACCCCCAAAACTCACATAGCATTGAGAATAAAGTGCATTTTGTTAGAAGCTGAAAGTAAAATGCATCTTATGTAATAAAAACCCTGCACACAAAGGAGCATGGAGAGACAATGAGTGGCAGGAAGACCCCAGATAACCCCTGCCAGTCTCCTCCTGGGCCTGGCACAGGAATCACTACCCCATTGAAAGCCCACCTAAGCAAGCCCAGAGAAAAGTGCAATACTTGCATCCAGAAACCGGGCAGGAATCTGGCTTATCTGCAGAAGTAATTGGAAGTCCTTGTTCACACATAGAAACAGGAGCGTTGAGAGCAGAGGGAAAGTCTCCCATTCAAAGGAGGAATGGAGGAAATAAATTAGTCTTAACAATGAACAGATTGGAACCAGGAGCCACAATGCATAGATAAACCCAGAAAATTTTGGTGGTATCTCTGTCTAATAGATCTGTATTTGTGAAAGAGAGACCCTGAACACCAAGGACAGAATAATAATACGCTGTGAGGCCAAAAAAAAAAAAAAAGTTTTTGGTTTCTACCAACCTTCCTTATTAAGATGCCCATGCTCATGGCTTGCTTTGCCTTCGTGATATTGCAATATTCTTGTGTCTTGTAGCAGAGGGAGCCATAAGCCTTTCAGCTCAGTGCCCAGCAACAAGACCTTCCCTGGCTGAACATTGTACTACCAGCTTGGGGTTATCAGAGTGTGTAGGGATAGCCAGGTGGCTTATCAGAGACCTTGAACTTGGTACATGGCTAGAAAGACTGCTTGATGCTTTTATCACAGATGTTTCTTTGCTTGCAGTATTCTTCCTGACCTGGCCTAAATTCTTATCAGGAAATTATTTTACATACTGATTATAGTCAAGCAGTCCATTAATGGGAAGCTGATTACCATCTATCTTTACAAATAGTCACATAAAAAATATATATATTTAAAAGAAATTGGAAATACATAACGAAATTTTATGTATGTTATTGGAATTTTATAATTAAGAACTTTTTCACTTCTTTAGTGCAAGGAACAGAGCAAATTAGGAGGTGACAGAGAAGCAGGGAAGGGATTTGTTGGAGGTAGGAAAATGTCCATCTATTCGTGGTGAAATAAAGCAGTGTTTTGAAAAGTCTGCAAATATATTAGACCTTTGAAGTGACCTGGAGATATTGTCCTTGCTGCTGCTTAAGGACAGTTATCTGTACACAACAATGGACTATCACAGTGCTGTCCTTACTGCCAAAGATACTCCTCTGATCATTCCTATGTCCTAGGATGCTGGAATCTTCATTTTCTTCTCTGATTTCCACTTTTTATTTTATACATACATACATACATACATACATATATATATATATATGTGTATATATAGTTGTTTATATACATACACACATATACTTCATGCAAAATACTGTGTGAAACTATAGCAAATAAAAACATTAATCAGTTTTGTGTGATTATGCAAATATATATCTGCATATGCCAATCACATGTACCATAAATTAATTCCCAAATTAATATATATGTTACAACATATCATATGTGAATAAACAGGTTAACATTTTCTAATTAATCTTTTCTAGCACAACATTCTGCAAGGCTGGATTTTGCATTTCTCAAAATCATCACTGCCTGAAATGGAGCAATAGAGACAAGGATGTAAATTAATTCATTGTTGCCTTCTAAGACATATTCTGCATGTAGACTGTATGAAAAATACAGCTAATATTCATAATATTCAGGAAATTCTAGTTCCTCTCTTCTCATTTTTTAGTTCATCTGTGAAACTCAGAGATGCAGGACGCACAGCGAAGAAACCCAGCTGAATAATAGTGAAGGATGAGTTTAATCACATTTGAAAAATGATACAATTAGAACTTGATGTGGACAGAATTTAGGAGGACTTTGCACCTTCATAATTAAGATGTAAGATGATCAGCAGACAAGGTCACAAAAACAAGTTTAAGTTCATTTGTGAGTATGTGCCAATTTGGCAGATACCCTATTTCTGAAAGATTCCTTTCTGGCAATTCTTGGAAGACATTTTCCAGAAAGATTATCTCATTAACCTGTTTCAGTATGTTAATTTTTATGATAGAATTTGTATATCTGTATTGAAAATCTCTGTTTCAAATTTGTTGAATAACAAAATAGAAACAAACATAGAAGGAAATCCCAGGGTTACCACACCTCTTTTCTCCTGGTTGTATTCTCTGCAAAGCCTTTCTGCAAACCTCATTCCCCACTCATGATCTGGCCACAGTAAGGGCCAAAATAATCCAATGGGCGGTGGTAAAGATGTCTCAACGCATATTTAGGGGAGTTTCATACAGATTTTGCTAACAGATACAAATATTTGCCAACCATTCAGCCGTGCTTTGTTCTATCCCTAATACTTTAAGTCACAGAGGAGCTCTCCCCATGCTTTTCCTTGTTAGTTTTTGAGGAGGCAAAATCCAGGCAGCTGGTTCCTGTCCTGTGATCACACTGTTGGCTGAGTTTTTTCTCTTGTGTATCTATATGCTGTGCCAGCCAAAATTTACCTACTACTGCTTTCACACAGACCTCATAATCACTTCAACAGCAGATGCCAAATTTTTTTGCATACCTTATTCATGAAGCCTTTCCTTTCCTCGTTCACTCAGCTCATACCTACCTGCCTAAGACTGAACTTTACAAATAGGGTTGTTTAGTCCTGGGGAGGGGACATGCAAAGTTTGCTCACAAACATCACGCAAAATTTAGAAGTTACTGGAGACATATTTCTGTTTGCATTTGGAGAACTTTGGAAAGTTTAAATACTGATCATTAGCTCATCAGTAGTTCAAACAACAGAAGTAAAGGTTGGATCTTTAATAAGCACTCTAATTCAATTTAATGGCTTTTTACCAAATCTAAATTTAGGATCCCATCAGATATGGCTGAGTGTTGTTACTAATTGAAGATTTTTTTCGCTCATACTCATAGGAAATGCATTCTTCACATTTTACAATTATATTAACTGCCAATTCTTTTGAAGGTAGTAACCAATGACTTTGCTTTTTATAGAGCAACCCTTTTATAAAGCAATATGGTTCACCTGTGACTCCATCTGTTTGAATCACATGTTTTAAAACCACTACTTTACCTTCTGTATTTGGAAAAACTAAAACAATTTTCTTAGTGTATGCGATTTGAAAAGATTTTTCAAGTGTTTACCAGGTATTTTTTCTGCATTTGATGCCTATAGTTATATAAGCAACTTGTTGTGTGTCTTGAGTTACAATACAAGATGTGATCAAAGGTATCTATTCTATCACCATCTGTTGAGGGTGGGGGCAGTGATCCTTATCTCCGTGGGTGATATTCTGCTAATGGGCCATCCATTGAAACAATGTGCCAATGTCTTTAACCTGTTTCAGTATGTAAATTTTTATGATAGAATTTGTATATCTGGTGGAGCATTGTTCTTTCTCTTTTCACAACCCACCCTTCCTGCAGGGAAGGCTAATAGCCCATTGAGGCCCACTGTGGGACTGATAAAATTACTTCATCCCATTGGGAGTTGCTCCAGCCAAGGAGAAGAGCCCACCATTTCTTACCAAGATAAAACCAGAGGTTTTGGGACACTAAAGTAGCCCTTTTTCCCCTGGACTCCAAAAAAAACACGGACTTTTCCACATCATTACTGGATCTTCAGAGGAAGACTGCACCCTTCTCCAGAACCACTGCTTCAACTAAACCACATCTGTCACTGCAGGAGGACTGTAGTCATCATTTAATCAGACTGCTACCAGCACCTTGCCTGACGGAGTGTCAGGTTGTACTCTGACTTTGTCAGTGTTTGGGGTTTGTTTTTTTGTAGTATTGTATTTCTATTTTAATTTCCCTAGTAAAGAACTGTTATTCCTAACTCCCATATCTTTGCCTGAGAGCCCCTTAATTTCAAAATTATAATAATTTGGAGGGAGGGAGGTTTATATTCTCCATTTCAAAGAATGGCTCCCGCTTTTCTTAACAGACACCTGTCCTCCAAACTAAGACATTGTGTTTGAAAATTAGTCATCTCAGTGGTTATAACCTGCAATACGGAAGTTGTGCTGCAAATGGCCTCAACTAGAACTTCTAAATCCAACTTTGAATGTTTCTCCAAAATCACTTTTAAGGAGCCATAAAGTACAATCCCAAGATCCAGAACATCCAGTGCTGCTGTTGTATTGCTCATCTGTGTGCCGAGACTAGGATGAGGAGAATTTTAGCTGGGCACCAGGCATTTCTCCAGAGAGGACATCCATGCTCTGCCGGAGGGAAAGGCCTCTTGGTGTGCCCAGGAACTGCTGGAAAGGCCAGGCAGTGGAGCCGGACCCTGCTGGGACTGTCCAACACCACAGGCCAAAGCTGCTGGTACTGGAGACCCGCAAGGGAGTGCAGATGTCAGGGGACACCCACGCTGTTGGCAGTGCAGGAGAACCTGCAGCAGTGCTCACCTGGTTGGGGCTGCGTGCATACCTGAGGGCAGTAAGGGGTAAGAAGTGTTTATGGTGCTCCCATCAAGGATCCTTCCCACACATAGAGGCTGAAAGTAAGCCTGTGGACTTTAGGGGAGAGGATCAGCAATGGGTTGTGAGCAGCCAGAGCCCCGAGACAGAGCTGCTTTGTGGTGCTCAGGGTGCAGCTGGCAAGTGGGAGCCCACTCCTGTCCCCATGTCCTGAGGACTGGTGGCAGCCAGGGAGGTGCACACAGGGGCTTGTTCCATTGCACAGCCACCCCCTCTTTTGGAGGGCAGAGTGTCTTTTTCCTTCCAAGTTCTGCAGAAGGGAGATCCTTCTGTTCCAGCTTGCACCTCATTCAACAGGGAAGCCTCTTCCACTGCAGTGCTGATGGGAACATAATTTCTTGCCTGAAAGAGGATCACTGAGATATGAGATGTGCTGTTTTGAGGCTGTGCTGGGGTCAGGAGCTCTGACACGCCAATAAAAGCTCCATATAGAAATGTTTAGTTGGTATAAAAGGCAACAAGGAAAAGTCTGACGAAGGACTAGATGTCACGACAGCTAATCCTCCTCTCTAGTATCTGACCTCTGTAAGGCTGGAAGTAAAAGAAGTGAAATGAACTCTGAATAATTCTTTGTGTTTATCTGTCATGAAACCACCTCATGATTCAGCATTTGTGTCAGGCTGTGTGGGAGAGGCTGTGCTGTGAGAGCAGAGGGCTGTGGCAGACCAGGCCCGTGGCAGAACCCTCTGGAATCTGGTTGAGAGAGGACATTCACTCCGCTCCTGCCCACGCTCTGCCTTTTCCCCTCATTCATGTTGTTGGCTCCAGATTCTGAGTGTTTGAGGACACAGTCATTTGCTGTGCTCCAACTTTGAGGAAGAATTTTTCAATTTTTGACAAGGCCCTTAGAATCACATTGCAGAGGAAAGGGTGTATTATAATTATCAATATCAATAGTAATAAAAGTTTATTAAAGGCCATTAAAATGAAAGGGGATGGCTATAGATCCCATCACTCTGAATTGACTCCCTCCTCTTGTGTTAATTAGAAAACTCAGATAATGGTTCTATGGGGGAGTGCAGGGGAAATTTAATTACGAAAGTTTAATGGGCCACTATCTACTTCCTGCCAGATTAAAAACTGATGATTTACACTATTTTAGATACTACTGAGGGCTCGCTAACAAAATATGTTGCAGAACAAAGAGTAATGCAAGACTTCACCCAGAATCTTTTGCTCATTTTATAAACAAAGATGTAATAATGCAGACCTGAAAACCAAACAGCTGTGACAGACTTGTTACCACCAAAAAACCAGAGAAATTGGGAGCAGTCTTTGTTAGGTTGTTCATTTTGTTGTTTATTCTAAGTAAATAAAGAAGACATTTGCGTAAGCAGAAAAGTCTGTCCCCTCAAAAAGCCAAAAAAGTATATATAATAAAAAAGCCAACCTAAATTAGCTGTAAGGTCATGTTTCAGTTATTGAGGTAAGCTGGCAACTCTCTTGATTTTTAACAAGTTCTAAGAGTGGAATTTGTTTTCACAAACACACAGTTAGGCTCTTCAGTCCATGTTCTTATTCCTACCAGATTTCATGGCCATTTTTAATTAACAGATATTTAGTGAACTACCATGTAATTTTTTTCCTTAAAATTATATGTTAATTTGAAAATTCAATCAAAATACCTATGGCATAAATGTGAAACAGATAAAATCAGTTGTCTGTAAGTCCTCATTTTCAGAATCCCCAGACAGCAAATTTATGGGGAGTTATGACTAGACAGAACCTCAAAATTATTCACTTTTTGGAGAAGGTTGAAATCTGACACTTGAAACTAGTAGCTATTTTTGAAACATTAGTCTTCATGAACTCATTATAGGAGTAATAATTCAGCAAAGTCTGCAAGCAGCTGCAGGAATCTCGCTTCAAGCCCTCAGTTTTACCTGCAAGTTCCATTTAATGCAGAGGTTTGTTATTAAAATTGTTTCCATTTAATTCAGTGGTTTATGATGAAATTTAATTCCTGTCCTTAACAAGCTCTATTTTTAGTGAAAACACTGTATAATATTCAAGTGTGATCAAGATAAATATTCCGTTTTATTTTATTTTTTTTTCAGAATTAAATGCTTAACTTTAACTTCCACCAAAAAAAAGCCAAAAAACCCCAAACCAAAAAACAGTGGTGCAAGAAATATCATTTATCAAAGGCTGTATTTTAAAATGAGAGTGGGGGAAAAAGAAGAGCAAGGAAAAGAAATAGAAGAAACAATGTTCAAAAGAAAAAAAAATAAAAAAAGAAAAAAAATTATAAATCTAATGTACTCTGTTTCCCTTTCTGGATAGGTTTTGGTGTCCAAAAGTTGAGAACTCAGCATTATAAAGCCAGGGCTGGTTGTCAGTTCTAATTTAGGTAGATGTAGACAGTTTTATACAGCAGCTTTGTGCCTGGAGCTGTCTGTCTTACAGAGGCCCACTGTGTCAGCTGCATGTCCTTGAACATTTCAGGTAGAATGCAGCCCTGGGAATTGCCATCCTCCTGGACTTGAGGTGTGTAAACAAAGTCTCCTACATTTACTAATTCATTATCAGGTAGTGAAACAATGTATAGGAAGGAGGGGAGAAGAGGTATTTGAAAATCACTTTTCTCCCTATTCTTAAAAGACCTTAAGCCACCTGGGTGTACACAGATTGGGAACTACTCATTATTCTTGATCTTTGCCACAAACACAGGGTTTGCCTGCTTGCCCTTCAGTTTGGATTTCTCATCATTCCCCTCTGCATAACACAGCTGCCCCTCAGAAAATTCTGTTTATGCTATGGATATCAGTTGCAGCTAAATATTTTTGCATCAGGCAGAGGATTCAGCTTTTAATGAGCATAATAGCCTTCTGTGTTTCAAAGGTGCATCTAAATTCAAAAATAGTGTAAAAAACCATGGTAGGGCACTATGGATGTCTAGACTTCCCTTGTCTAGACTTCAGATATGTAATGCTGAATGGCTATCAAAATCAAGTGGACATCCTCAGAAATATAATTAATTGAGAAGAACATGCATAGGAACATTTGCGTGCCTTGCCTTTCCTTTGCAATGAATGATTCACAGCTAATCTGTAAAGTATTAGTCAGTTCACATCACTGTAACTACCAAACGTCAGGAAAAAAAAAAATCAACATTTTTTCAAAAGTTACTTAGACAGCTGTTACAGCTGTAGGATTAATTGCATTGGCAATTTACATAAAGACAGAGAAACAGAAATAAAAAAGTATATAAGTCAATTTCAAGTGAGGTGTTTGTAGTTTTTTCATTGTGATCCTTTATTTGATTGAGCTATAATTAGTCTCAATGTACTAATAAATTGCTGGGTTTTTTTCCAGACACTTAATAAGGACCATTCATTCTCCAAGGGGATTGCAACCTGAAATCTTGCTGAAAGACTGGTGCTACAACAGAGGACAAAGAGAAAAGAGGTGAATTAACTGGGAAAAGTGCCAGTTACTGTCTTGATCACATGAGTGACCATATGCTAAATGACACAGTAAAATGAATGGATGCACAGTATGTTTAGTTGCTTTCTTTCCCCTTTTCTTTCCTGTCTGATTGTATATGATGTAATTGTTCCAACAGCAGAATGTCTGTTGTTTCCTTACAGGAATGCGATCCAGGCTTGGAGTGGCACTTATTTTCCAAAACGAGAGATTGAAAACCCTGCTAAAGTGAAAGAGAGCTATGAATTTAAAGGCTTCAGCACTCTGAAGTTCTTTGGGCAAGAGCCTGGACTGGAGCAATCGGTGGAGCTCCTGTAACATCAGTACAACTCCTCAAACACGTGTAGCTAGAGAGGGCTCACACCCCTTTATGGCAACTGGCAGGAATTTGGGGCTGGCTGGAAAGAGACGCCAGGGATCTTTTCTTGGCAGGTCCTGAAAAGCCAGACACTTACTTGAACACGAATGAGGATCTGGCAAACCTTTGTGCTCTGAGCTGTGTCAGATCTCAGGATATGGATCTAATCCTGCAAGATGGTGAAGAGCACTCATGTTCTGCCCAGCGTGGTGGGCTCCTCCTGCCAAGCCTGCTCACAGATGTTACACGCACTTCCAGCTGAGAATTCAAGAGGAGAGTTCCAAGTGGAGAGCTTGGCAATCGCATGCCAAAGCATTAAGATGCAAACTCTGCGCTCTTTGCAGCAGAAGAAATCCAGAAATCTGGGTTTGGTACCAGGGATGGGAAAAACACCACACCATAGCCAGTTGCCAGTTTTATTGGTGTACTCATAAAGAAGTTTATCTCAATATTTTCAGGAGTCTGCCTAGTCCCTCGTGATTTGTATATGGAATACCTACAGGGAGGGGTTTCCCCAGAAATAGGTAATGCTAAATAGTTTTATCAAAATAGGATTAAAACATTCAATTTTTCAGCTAGTTCTGTGACAGATTGCAAAAGAAGGAATGAATGTATGGATAAATAAAAATGTAAGGCGCTAATATGGATCTGTTTTGCACTCCCAGAGAGAAAGCTGTTAGAGAAGATGGTTATCACATAATTCCAGACTATTTAAACTGAAAAGTCAGCACAGAAACAGCAGCTTTTGGTTATGTGTTTGTTAAGCCCAGCCACAAGAGGATTGCCAGCAGGGACTGCAGTGTTAATCATAAAGGAAGGGCTTCTTATGAGTCCAACCCCAGTTTTTTTTTTTTTTTCCTTTTTTTTTCTGCGTATTTATTTTGAGCAAAAAAGTTACCTAGACAATTAAAAAGTTAAACAAAAATTATATTGTTTCAGGCAATTATCCACATATGTGCTGACCTCATTCGGGGAAATAAAACATTTCACATTTTGTTATCCAGAGTATTAATGAAAAAAATATTCAGCTGATATCTCATTAATGGTTTCATTTTCCCAAACATTGTACAAAGTCACTGCAATACAATGCCAAGTCGATCTACCCATTTGATCTTACATAACCTTCAGGGAACATTAATAAAATTCTGACTCAGATATGCCCTCTGTCAGTCTCTTTTTAGGCATACAGGTGCTTAAACGTCCTTTACAATCTACTGAATGGGATGTACATTCAAATTTAAGCACAAATGTCAATACTTTTCTGGACAGAGAGGCTTACTGGAATGAAGGCCTCTGCATCAGAATAAACATACTGGTTGATAAGAGTGTACACAGAGAATTTTGATTTGGGTTTACACAACCTGTGGTATCCTGAGGTTAGAAAATCAAACTGCCACAGCAATTTAGAGTGTTCTTGTACCACAACCTGTGTTCTACTGTTCGCACTATATCCTTATTTTTAAGACACTCACCACATATTAAAAAGTATCTTCAAAGATTTTCAAACATTTCATTCAGGAATCGAGTTTTGTCAGTGAAGGAAAAAGAGCTGCTACAATTCTCTAGCAAAGTCATTTAGGACTCCCAGAGGAAGAGTGGAAAAATCTATCAGCTATTGTACAAAGTGCATTATAGTGGAAGGAGCTTTGTATGAAACACATGCAATCAATGCTGGGATACTTGAACTTTGCTTGTACAGTTATCTCCTTAGGGAAGGCATTCAGTAGGTGTTGAACTGCTTTTCACAAGATCAAGAAGCCACAGAAAGAAATTAAAGTAGGTTTTAATTTTTTTATTTTTTTTTTTCCCTAAGCCTTGACTCAGTGAGGAGGAGTGTGGCTGAATGCTGTGATTTAGGGTCACCAGGGCAGTCGTGAGGGCTCAGTCACTGGTCATAAGGGATCCTAGGCAGGTAAAAATCAGTGTGGGAACTGGGACCTTTGAAGTATGATGTTTCCTTCTTTTCAAGGAGCCTGTTTTATTTTTGCATGTTCCTTTGGCTCATTTGTGCAATGGAGAAAGAACCACTGATAAAAGCTGACATTAAAAAATTTGATTTTCCAGCTCTCACTGCATAGGTCCCATGGAATCTCCTCATTCCCAGCAATGCTTTTGTCCTGCTTCAGCTGCTTCTCTGCTCTATTCAATGAAAAGGGCAGGAAAGCAGTGCTGTCTTGGCTGAGCACTTTGCCAATACTGAATCTTAATTGTTTTCTCTGTCCTGGTGAAACTCATAGGCTTTGCTCCACTCCCAGTAAAGTGGGGAGGGTTCCCCAACAGTTTTCTGCTTAGACAATTCTCCTGAGTGTTAAAATTTTAATGCAATAATTTCCCTTTCTAAGGGAAAGGCTTGCAGGGAGCCTTCCTAGCCCGTTTTTTGAGACAGATCCAGCTTTTGGCACAGACCATGAAGGTAGCTGTGCAGGGTACCAGACTGATGGAACAAGAAATCACGGCTGCATGGAGAACTAAGCCCTGCAGCTAAAGCCCACCTTGCCCAGCAGCGTGAGGATGTCTCCCCAGGTTTGTTCCCTTTGTAGCCTCTCCTCCAGTCCAGAGAGGAGGTGCAGGAGTCCTGCCCTGCCTGCCCTGAGCTCCCCATGTGCGCAGAAGGTGTCTCTGCCATGGCTGGCCCAGAAGGAAAGAGAGGAGCAGGGAAGGGAAGGAGGCACACACGGTGCTTGCAGTTCCAACATCACCCTCTGGCCAGCAGAGCCCTGTGCCAGCGCTGGCAGAGGCAGAGCCTGGCTGCAGGGGCACCCACTGGGTCTTTTGGCTGTGTGCAGGAACACCCAGGGCTAAGGCTTCTGTGGTTTTGGTGCTGCAGGACACCAGGGAGACAACAGTGCCTGGGAGAGTCACTCTGCTGCTGTCACAAAAGAGCCTTTTCCTCACCTTGTGGGGGAGTCTCAGTCCTGGTGTGAATGGTGAATTTTAGCACTCCAGCTGTTCGTGGAGAGCTGGGTGCGAGCACTGGCCTTGCATTCATGAGGGAAACATTAATGAGATCATTCCTCAGTCAAATTAAATATTGGGAAAAGGGTCCTGACTTCAGTGAGCATCCTGAAAGTTTCCTCTTTCTGTACTTTTTGTCCAACAGGACACTCTTCTGATATAAATATCCTCATTCCAGTAACCCTGAAGATGGATCCTGGGAGACCAAGGTTTGCCCACTCATGAGCAGGAAGAACGAGTGTTTGAAGAGAAACCTTTTCACTGGTACCAGGGATGTGGATCAGATATTACATGATGATTTTCAACCTTAAGATACTCTTTAATTGGTACATGTAATGAATGACTATTAGACTTCTTAATATCCTCTTTAGGATGAATTTGCAAATTTTATTATTTTGGTATTAACAGTTTGTGATCTAATATGTTTCCCAGTACTGTGTCTAACTTGTTGATGTGATCCAGCCTGACAGCTGAATTGCTCTTTTCATAGGTTAGTAATTATGACTTCAATGACATACAGTTTTCAATGTTATTTTTGTTTAAGAGGCTTAATAAAAAGAATAAATTCAGAGCTAGGCATATTTTTTTTAGAATAAAATAGGCCTCAGACCTTTGATGGCCTGGGTGTAGACCAGCCAATCAGCCTAAAAGCTCCCTCCAATAAGCCCTTTGTTGTCTCACAGGAAAAGTATGTGAACTGGAAATTTACTTGAAACTGCCACAATAAATATGTTTGTTCAGGGAAAATTAAAAGAGGTGAGGCAAGAAGCCTGACATGACTTTAGTTTTGAGGAAAAACCTGTTTGTGTCTAATACATCGCAGAAATTGCTCAAGAACATTTTGTCCTTGTGTAAGGATTGCCCTGTAATGCTGCTAATATCCTTAGGTTGAGACCCTAGGTTATCAGCAGTGTATGTGCCAATCATGCAAGTTAAAACTGATTTTTATGAAATGTAGTTTTTGTCTCTGTGAGTTCATGACACTTGTTCCTTGAAGCCAGATCTTCTCCTTCCCCTGCATTTTCCTTTCTTTCTCCTTTTGGCTTCCACTGTGGACTGAGCATGTGTCTCAAAAGCAGTGAAACCTCCAGATGGCACATTACCAAGTTCTCATAAATTAGAACAGGAGAGATGTGCAAGGCATTGGAATTCTTTGAGATTTAGGTTTATAGGGATTACAATAAATTCAGTCAGATGGGGAGGGTTGTTAGGTACCAGTGGAATGCAGATATGATTGTGCTGCTTTTCTTTTTTTATTTTCTTAAAATGGCTGTGAGACAATCTCTTGAAGGCTGCAAAAAGTGTTCTGTGGATGTCTTCGTGATTTCCCATACCTAGATCCCGAAGGGAAGCAAATCCAGATCTGGATCAGAAAAAGGAAATATTGCTCATAATTTCCATACAAGGCATGCAAGCCTGTCCTGTTTGTGCTCTGCCAAATTCTGGCCTCTAAGTCCCATCAGGGAAACCACAACTCCAGTTAAACATGGTAGCAGCTTTTCCTAAGCAAGAGATGCAGAACAAGAGCCATGCAGTTCAGATAAAACATCATGTTGGTGCCACAACACAGAACCCTTTGCACTAGCAGGCTCAGAATCAGCCTGGCTGGTTATGAATTTACTCCAGTTATTAGTAGCTAATTAAAGCAAAGCAATGTCTGGAAAAGTGTGAGGTGAAATAAAGAACTCTGCTCTGAAGAAAACCAAAAGAATGAAAAAGGTGTTCATTGTATTTCTTAAGCTGCCCTTTGTTTCACCAAGGGTCAGCACATCATTCCTTAATCACCTGGTTAGGCCCCCACACTATCCCTGTTAAGTGGAATTCTTTGCTAATACTGTCCTGATTAATTAAGAAGCAGTCTTTCCCGTTCCCTGTTATCAGTGACCTATCATTCAGTGTCACCATCCTTCACTGTCATACTCAGCAGAGTATGCATATAGTGTAAGAGGTAAGATGATTTCAGAGACAACTATTGATCCTTTCCCAGTGGTCTATTGCTAGTTAAATGAGCATTAGTTTCTTTAATGATGTTTAATGTTGGTGAGTTATTTTTAAGTGATACATGGCCTGACCCTGGAAAGTGCTGAACGCCCTCAACTCCCATTGACTTCAGTGAGAGTTGAGGGCACTCAAGGGATCAGCCCATAGGACTTGGTCTCCAATGGCAGCAAAAGCTTTTTTCTGCATTCAGCAATGCTGTGAAGCCAGAGAAAGAGGAGGTTCTCATAGAAGAGAGTTTAAATTTCTATTTTCCTTTCTGACATTGAAATGGCCAATTTCTACATTGCTGTTCTGTGAGATCTTGCCTTTTGCTTGTTTTCTTCCAATGCCTCTCACAGTCCTCCAGCTTCTTTCTGCGGCCAAGATGAAGGAAGAGGCATCGTGCAAACTCATGCCCCATTCCTGCTTGCCTTCCCACACTTCCTTTACTTTCAAATTAATCTGACAGGCAGTCTGTCACCACTACCTTAAGTTACTTAAACTCTAATGAATCTTTTCCAGTTGGCTTTCATTTCTGTGCTCTGCTGGAATTGCCTTGATTACCAAAGGCTGCCTCTTGGCAAAATCTCAAAGTTAAAGTTTCTTCTCCTCCTCCTCTTTGACCTTACCTTTTTTTTTTTTTTTTGTATGTAATACAAATGAATGTAATACTGTTCTGCTCAGTGTACTGTTCTGCCTGTTCCTTCCCCACTGCCTCTTCTGTTTGCACTGCTATTCATTACTTTATCATCCCTTTGGTGTGCATTCCCCCTCCCTTTCCCAACACTATGTCCACAGCACCCTGCCCTGTGACCGCCTCTTTAAACAACCAAGATTTTTAAAAATATGGGACAAAAATGTTTGCTCTCTCTCTCTCTGCATACACAGTTTGTTCCCATATTATTTGGTAATATGTCCAAGATTCCTGGCATATAAAATTCAGTTCCAAGTGACTTTTCAGTTTTCTCTTACACAAAAGAGGTGATGTCCTCAAATCCTGTGAGAACTGTACAGTCTAGGAGAAAAGAATCTATTTGACTATGGAGAATAGAATTTCCCAAAGATATGTGCAGCACTTGTTTCTGTTAGTGAGAAATGCCATAATGTTTTGCACAGAGACATGCAAGTTGCTTTTGGTTCTTTTTAAAAATTTTTTTTCTTCATTATTTCAAGTATTGCTCAATGTAAGTTATGGTAAATATACCATCTGACTTTACAGAAAATATTCCCACTCTGAACAGCTGATAACTTCCACAGAAATGCTAAGATAGATTGGGTGTTCTGTGACATGTGTGCCGGGCAGTTGAATTTATCATTTTGCACATGCAGGGGAATGAAAAGAAAATACTTCCTTGGCAGCCTGTCCTGAAGAATAAGTATCAAAAACTTATGTTAGAATTAATCCCCAGAGAAGGAGATCAATGTGCAGATGATGCAGCTGTAATAAGAAGATAAGTTGTACAGATACACATCTTTGTCCTGCACAAGCATAATTTATTGCATGGCTCTTGCCTGTACTCTAGAAGAGGATTGGGAAATGCAACTGCACAATGTGAGTAAGTTTAGAGATACTTTTTCTTCACCTCTGCATAGTAGGCTGTTTTTTTGTCCCTTTATGTGATGAGATCACCGATTCACTTTTTTTTTTAAATTTAACAAATGAGTAAAAGTGGAAGTAGAACTGAAGAAATCTGAAAAAAACCCCAAAAAACCAAAAAACCCAAAAAACACCGGTTGCTCTTAGTGCTCTGCTCCCCCACTCATGTTTCACAGCCAGCAGAAGTGCCCATGGTGCTGTGCTGGCCCCGGAGCATCCCAAGGGATGCGCACTGCTGGAGCGGAGCGGGTGTCCCGGTGTGTCTGGGGTGCACTCTGCTTGGCACTGCTCTGCTGAAACTGCCTGGGAAGAGCTCCACTGCCAGCAGTGCTCCTCCTCAGTAGCTCTGGAAGCCCTCTGGAGGAGCTGGGACCTTGCAAGGCTGGGGAGGAAGCTGGCTGACCCCGCGGAGGGCGGCAGGGCTGGGCAGGGTGGCTGTTCTGGATCCTGGCTGATTCTTCACCTCCAGGTACCACTCAAAGGGGGCTTTATGCTGGAGAAAGGGTTAACTGGGATTCTCTATAATTTGTTCCTATTTCCTTTCCCTCCCTTCAGCTCCTTCACAAAATGTTAATCTAATTGTGATAGTATCACTTTGATGACAATATGACAAGACAGACAAATTTGATTTTATTCTCCACAGAGCAAAGCATATGCTGCTTGGGAGACTTTGACAGAGAGAAGGACATAAAACAAATGGAGTTCATGAATATACAATTTTTATTGTACACAGTAGTGACATCCAAACTTCAGAGAATAGGTGGGTGAGACTTATGCTTTACTATTGAGATTAATGGGTACGTAAAAAAGTGCCAACAGAGAGTACTACAGTTTATGTTAAAAATGTCGACGTGGATAAGAATAATTTTCTTCTCAAGATGAATGATGCATTTAATGGCTGTGAGACATTCATGGCCAGTAGCAGTTCCTCAAAAGTAATTTTTTGTTGTTATTGTAAATTACATAATCTTAACTGCAATTATAGCCCTGTTTAGGTAAAGGTCAAGTTAGTACAGTGGATGGTTATAAACTAAGAGGGAAATTGCTAAATTTATTCCCTTGATGAAAGCCTATGAATGATTTTAAGCAAGATAATTTTTTTGTAACTCTATTTCTACTTTAATGTAATATAGCAAGTAAAGACAGCACACATTAACAAAGGGTAAATTAGATTTGTCTAAGTAAACATGTATCTGCAATAGGAGTAGTGTTGCTGTAGTAAGGACAGTCTGAAGGTTAAGTGTTCCATGTAAATGGTATAGATTCATTTTCGTGGAAAGCAAAAGGAGGGACAACCTCTGAAAAATTGCCTTTGATGGAATGCAATCTGTGCTCTCCTGAGCAGCACACGAATACTCTGCAACACATGAAACCGTACCCATGTCTCGGTCATAAGAAATTGGTTTGAGTCCTCTTGGTTTCAAAAGCCTGCCCTTAAACAAGGCAATCTTCTTCACAGCCCCTCCAGACTGATCAGGTTTGTTTTGTTAATATGGAGGTTAAAAAAAAAATAAAATCAAGCGAAACAAAGAGGAAGAATACGCTTTGTATGCTAATGGAGGGTGTTAGGAATTTTAGCGCTCAGTTTTCTTGCTTTACAATAATACCAGAATGAAAGCAGCTAAACTCTTGGGAAGCTGTTCAACAGGAGAAGGAAGCTTTCCCAAATCAGTGGCAAACTCTTGCTCTGAAAAGCCTGCGTTGGGCTATTTATTATTTTCACAGTATTCAAGTGAAGCAAAAGTATCATTACACATAGTTGCCATTTCTCTTCTGAGAACTTTTACCTACATGGGCTGTCACTGATCAATTTATCAGGCTGCTTCAAATATGACTCAGGGTCTCATTCACTCCATCAGACCACAGAGATGCTGTATTTTCCTATTTGTTTCTCTTTTCAAGATGTACATATTAGGTAATTATTAGGGAAAAACCCCCTTCTGTTCCTGTTAGATGTCAATGACCTTCAAATAATTTACATGAAAATATATGTAGTACATAGCCTAATAAAGAAACAAAGACAGTGCTACAGGTTTGGGCTCTTTTTTTCCTTCTTTGACAGATGAACAGCAAAGGCTTGTTACTTGATCTTGCCACCAATTAAAACGCACATTGGCTCAGCTCTGGCCTGTCACCTACCATTATTGGGAAAAGTTGGCTGGAGTCCAGGATTTAGATGACTGGGATTTTTTTTTATTTCTTTTACTTGGCCATAGTGCTTCTCATCTCTGCTCTGTACACTCAGCCTGGTAATTTAGATGCTGGGCAGTCCTTGCATCTGCTTTCTGGGGAGTTGCCTCACTTAAGGCTCTGGGAATTCCCAGTCATTTTTGTTACATGCATTTTAATTGTGGCAAGGGGAAAAGGCTCCCTGATCTGTCCTGTGTAGGTATTATTTGAGTATGACACCTTTAGGCCATGATTAATTTAGATATAAACTGATTTCAAGAACTTCTGTTAAATTTCTGTTTCACCTCGCCTGCCTTTGAACCCTTCTAATCTTAACAGTAACAGTGAATAAGGAGAGATATGAACTCATCATCAGCAACAATGAGGTATTTTTCATTTTAAATGTGAACTTAAACACATCCAAAAGAGCATGATCCTGCTGAATAACAAATGCAAAGCATTTTGAATATCTGGACATGAATATGAGCTATTGCTCCAAGCCTGAAATGAAGAGGAAATCCAACAGAGGGGAAAAAAATCAAAACGAGATTCATTTGAAACCTCGCTTTCTTGAATTACCTGCAACAAAGCAGTTTGAAACAGCAAGACCAGACCCTGATTATGCAGAAATGGTACCAATATTTAACAGAATGAAGTATGAAATTAATTGTCCTGGAAATCAATGAGAAATTCAATTAGTAAGTTAGGAAAATGTTTAGACAAAATTTTCTGAAGTGTTGGGGTTATTGTCCTCTTTTATGAATGAGGCTTCAACTTAAAAACATGCTGAGCTGCTGAGGAACCACATCCTTTGCTAATGTCACCTCTTTGACACTTGCTTTGTGCAGAGGTAAACAGCAATAAGATGGAAGGCAGTAGAAAATAAGGTCCATCACCATTGCTCATTATTTGCAATTTGTGGAGTGTGACAGTGTGTTCAGCAGTATGCACACCAGGAATAGAGGAGATCTGTGCCTCCAAGAGCTTGCAATCTAACACAGATACAGATTAAACCATTCTGTGAAAGATTTAGGATGGCATTTTAAAAAATTTTACTGATATCCATTTCATCAGATTTGAGATGAACATGATGTTTGGAAGGATACAGACACATGAAAAGACCCAATATCAGATGGTCTCTGTTTAGAAGGGAGTGGAATGATAAGGAGGTGCTATCAGGAACCCTAAGGCTGAAGGAAAACATGAAGGCATCTGTGGAGATAGACTTGGAAACACACAGGTGGGATCATATTTAGCTGGGAATTTTGGTAGGATGAAGTAAGCACAAAAATCCAGTAGAGAGAAGATCTGGTGTGTAGGCCTGTGATGAGTGAAGCAGAGTTTTGAAAATAAGTCAAAAGTTGACATGGAATAAGACTGAGGGGTTTTGAATACAAAGCTGGGTGAGCTGGGTGGTTTTTACTCTTTCATGGAGCCCAAGCAAGGCACATTATATAAATAATGGATTTTCCACTGTTTAGATGCTTCAAGGTGCATCATTATAACTAAGCAAGAAAGAAAAAAACACAAAACGAGCCTTAATGAACATTTGTTTTTCACCAGAGTTGGTTACAAACATGATTTTCCTTGCAATTACCAAATGGATGAAAATAAATCCAGCAAATTTGAGGTTGCACCTCCAGATTTGTCGCTTCTTGTGAACTTTGGCACATGCAAGCACATGCATATGCACAAGAGGTGAAATTCAGCTGGAAGCCTGGGCAACCTCTGCTCGGTCCAGCAAATAAAAAGAACCATAAATATGGGGGCAGTATGTGATAGCTCACAGCTGGATCAGCCTGGGAATGGGGCTCATTTACATTCCTAACACTTGCACTGGGTTTTACTGTACTTCAGCGTTAATAAAAGTGGCTAATTAACTGAAACACCCCCAATATTGATGGTGCACTGTAAATGTCACCTCTGAAATACACAGGGCGTTCTCAAAGCAACGCATTCCCAAGAGCCTGGAGCAGCTTTCCTTCGGCCAGGATTGGTTCCAGGGGAGCTCCCCACTGTGCTCAGCTCCAGAGCCGCAGCTCTGCCCCTCTCCTTTTGCCAGCCACGATCACCATTCTGTGGGAAAAGCTGCAGAAGGCCAGCATAACTCATTGTTTCACTTGCATGGTAATTAACAACTCCAGCAGTGGCGAGGCGGCCGCCTCTTCCTCTTGGCTGAATGTTAAGCTTGACCTGCTGTCCCCTCTCCCCTCAGTTCACAACTCCTCTCATCTTCCAAAATTATGTGAGAAATGATTTTTCATGCTATTTGCATGTTTTAAAGCATCCATCATTATCATATGCACTGACAGCTTTATACTTCAGCTGTGACAGAGCTTGAAAAATGCTAGTCCTATCAATCAACATATTGTAGGTTTCCAAAATGAGATCTTCTCCAGATGACATTTTCTTTTCCTTTTGTTTTTTCTTTTATTCTCTTCTCTTCAGCCTCAATCTACGGCTTGCTTTTGCTTTTCATTTATTTGCACAATGCCTATAGATTTTAAAACATTGCATTAGAATGAAATGCTTCTGACCCGCTTCAGATTATTTGATTGAATTACTTTGCCATAAATCTTGTCTGTTTTCATCACAAATACTGACCTCAGAGTTATTTTAGTAACTATCCTATTTCCAGTGGGCTTGGCTTCACCTGCCCACGTTATTTATGCACATTAATTTCACTCTCACCTTTCAGCCTCTCAACCTGGTAACAAAATGGGGTTTCCTCTAAATTTTGCAAATATTTGATTCCAGTTAATAATTGTCACTGGAAGTAATATTAGACTCAAGATTTCTATGCCCAATATTTAACTGTCCTAAAGCTGCTTTTTCTTGCATTATTTTGGACTCTTTCTGAGGTCACTTTAGAAACATTTTTTTGCCAGTAAAGACACTAAGCATTAAAATTTTGAAGCACTCAAAAATCTTTTTCAGTGTTTCTCAATTATTCTTTCTTGTGTCTTAACCAAATAATAAGATAAACCACTGCTTGGATACCTAACATTATGTTTTGCTGGGAATATACTTAGCCTAGGGAAAACCCATAGAAAAGCCCCCAAAAATTTAAAAATCAATCCTGGTGATGGAGTTTTAATGTTGGAAGTTAGTCGGTTCAATATTAGAGTTCAATTATATTTAGCAAAAGCCACTCAAGGTGAAAACCAGGAAAAATGGAAATTCTATTTGCAGAAACAGTAAAAAGAATTAATCATCATGTAAGAATAAATTGGAAAAGCTTCTCCATTAAGTTGTGATTGAGAACCACAGCAGTATGGTTTAAACCATTTGTTTATGTCTGAGAATCTTTCTGAGTAAAGATTCCTAATTGCTGCAAACTGTCACATTTGCCAAAGACAGGGAAACTGGAAATGAAAATGCACTGGAAAGGAAACCTACTAGTATTTGATTACGGATTTTTTTTTTTTCTGCCACGTTTGAAGCCATAGCCTGACTCTACTGAAATCAACAGGATTTTTGCCCCTGATTTGGCCAAGATAGGGACTTCACCCACTGTAATCATACAGCTCAGACAGAGCTGAGCGCAGACAAGGAGAAAGAGATGACTTTGAGGTAAGTTTTGGGATAAAGAGCCTGTCCTCTCCTGTCCCATGGCTGTCAGGTTGCTGCCCAACCTCAGCTGCTTTGTTTGTTGCAGAATTTTGGAGGTGGCTCTTTTAATTAGGGATTTAGTATGGAGTTATAAAACCATTTTGTTGGCAGGCAAGATTAGCCTTGTTTGCTGATGTCATTGCAGAAATATACAAAGGACTAAATCCTGAAGATTTTATTCAGGGCTCAGAAGGCTAAGAAACGCATGAAGTTTGTGGCAGGAATAAGCTGTTCCACAGTCTCCATCCTGGGACAAGATGGGGACTGAGGAGCTAAAGCCTTTGGCCAAGGAAATTCTCCCACTCCCCTGGGCTGTCACAGCATCTCTCCCTCTGCCATGGAATAGGGTCAAGGACCAAGTGAAACCACAGTGTTAGAGCCTGTTTATTGTTCTCCCATAGATTTTATAATCAGAGGACAGAAAAGGTGAGTAAGATGCAAGAGCAACAGAGCAATTTGTCTTCTGCCTGCAGTTGATGCAGGTTTCACAGAAGTACTGAACAATTGATTCAGTGTAATGCTGAATTTTAATCAAATGGGAGAATAAGCCAACTTTTAATCAAGATTTTCCATAATGGATTATTTTCTTAATTGAATGAGTTCAGGAGACAAACAAATACAGCCTAGTGCTCAATGGCATTCTCCAAATATTGGTAAGCTTTCAATCTCAAATCACATGAAAGGCTCTGGAATAAAACCTCCACAGAACACAGCTGAAGGTTACATTCATCTTCTTAAAATAATCCAGGATATGCAGGGAAGACCACTGCCAAACTAATTCATATTTCAACACAATTATGCCTACTAAAATGTACACTAAGGAGACCAATTTTAAAGGTCAGTTGCTGATCTAAATATGAAGCTGGTTACCTTTTTTTCAATAAAAGAGATAGAGTGATTTGAAAAAATAATTTACAGAAATGTCAAAATTACTCTCTGTAAAGGTGAAAAAACTTTAAATCCAGAGATTTAAAAAAAAAAAAAAGAAAGAAAGAAACAGAGCCCCTGACTGTTTGGGTGAATTAATAATTTTACTAAATATAGAAAAGTATTTTACTTTTAAAAATTGAAAATATTTGTAATGGTGACTGAGAAGCATAGTTGATGTATTGGTTTGACATATCACTCTTAAAAGAGAAAAAAATGTATTTTCAGTGCAGGTGACAAGATAGTTTCTTAATGGAATTACCCCAAGGAATGCTAAACTGTGAAAGAGAATAGGAAAAATTAAAATAAATCCCATTAATTTCTACTCTCTCTTAATAAAGCACAGAGTGATTCTGTGGTTTATCAAAGCCCCACAGAGGGATTTTATTCAGCAGTCTTTGTCTTGATCTTGTTCAAATGTGTCTTTTATTCTAAAGGATTGTAAATTGCATAAAAATTGTCTGTTTGGAAATTTCTCACTAAAGTGCTTCTGCTTTAGGAAGAAATTTGGTGCCAGCTAGCAGGTTGCTTTAAGAGATTTGCCCAACAAAAACAAGGAAGTATATTTTGCTCTGCCAAGGGAATTGAAGGTAGTGTCCTCCCTCCTGCACAATGTGCCTCAAGATCTTTAATTATCCCTGGTGCATCTGAGCCATCAGACCAAAGCTGGTCCAGGGCAGTGGCTCCCAGAGCACACAGCCTTGTTGGTTTAGTTTGGTGGTGAGAAGACTTTTCTACTCAGCTGCAGAGCTCCTAAAGCCATATCTAAATTTTCTTTGAAGGTCTCTTATTTCATATGTAAAATTCTTGACCTAGGTGTTTCTGATCTACGGACTGAGAATTTTTGTGGGTGTGTTTGGAGGAGGTTCTGTAAATCATTTAAAAAAGTGATATTGGTATCTTGTCCTTCTTCCTTCCTAAAAGCATCACGCTATCTGCTGGATATTTTATTCTAAAGCCTGCAGCAGCTAATAACATACACTAAAAAATGCATTTTTCCTTTGTCAGTAACTGAATACTACTCCTGAGTTCCTGTGGAGTTGTTTCCTTTCGTTACATAAAGAAAGCTGAAAAAGCCCTGACAAACTCATGCTATTATTAGTAAATATTAATATTTGACCAGCATTCTCTTTTCCTGTCTGTCCATTGTCTCGACAGCTATGACTGAAGCAGAGCTGTGTGAACAAGGCAAGAGTGACACATATTTGGGGATTTTTCTGCTTGCTTCCTCCCATTCTCCAAGAATCTGCTCTCCAGCTGGACTTCTGTCAGTAACATTTTACTACCGATATATTACTGCTCTGATAAGTAGCTAAAGACCTAGAGACATATTAGGGATAAAAAGATATGGTTTAATCACTAAATGTTGGAACACTGATATAGAAAAGGTATATTTATATTTTAATTGTGGGTAATGCTAATTCTCAATGCATGCAAATACGGCAAATGCCACCTAAGCAAGTCTTTCCTCCAGAACAGAATAGAACTAATTATTCTTTGATGAAAATTATTCATTTTCTTGATAGTATGAATCAAATTCTGCCCTTTACCATGCACAGATTTTGCTGCTTAGTAGGAGCATGGCCATAATGAGAAAAAATATGTTATTTATAATAAAATTTCTTGAAATTGAAACCTTTGTCAACTGAAAAACCTCAATCAGCAGTAGTCAAAATTTTGCTTGAAGACTTTTAAGAGACTTTGATTCAATAAAAGGGTGTGTTTAAAAGTCCCCTGATAACTGAAATCAAGGTAAAGCATTACTACATAAAGGGATGATTTAGAATTTATATAATACCAAGCATTGAAACATATATACTGTAAATTTTATTTCCTAGCAGGTAAAAACGACTACAAGCACTACAGTAAATGCCATTGTCTAAACTGAAAGGACAAGTGCACTGAGCTCTGGAGTTAAGATTAAACTATTTTAAGCATATTAAATAATCATAACTCATTAAAATATATTAAAAGAGTTACAAATTATAGCTCCAGAGTTTTGCAGATTCTAACCAGACTCACTCATCAATGGATGAACTGAGGACAAATGTGCAAGGATACAAAAAAAGAAAGATAAAAAGTACTGAACAGCTGCACAGTTTGGGGCAAAAAATACCAGATGTGTATAAGGAACAGTCTAGTCCTTTATTGCAAAATGTCTATGGTTTAACATTCTACCTGTGGCATTAGCTATAAAAAGGATACTTTTAAACCCCTAAGTAAGTAGGATAATAGTATCCTAAATCTAATAAAATGTGACATCAGATATCAGAAAATATGATTTTCTGCCAACCAGGCTGGTAAGCTACTTTATGTGACACTTTTCAAAAAGAGAACATTCTTCCTGTGTCTCTTAACATTGTGTCTGAAGGGGTAAACTGCCAGTTAGGGGACATGTGTGACGATGAAGGGACCCTCTGTGCAGCTGACATCTTGTCCACTCATGTATGGCTGCATGTCACCTCATTTTTGCTGCTGTAGGACCTGGGGCAAGTATTTGATGCAATACTGGCTTTTTTCCTTCTCACTCAATATTTATTTTGTCTTGCTGTTTCCAAAGCTCTGTAAAACTGCTTTGATAGGGAGAGGTGGGTGGTTTTTTTCCTTCTCTCTTTTCTCTCTCTTTTTTTTTTTTTTTTTTTTTTTTTTTTGGAGGGGGGAGTTTGTTGTTTGTTTGATTATTTGATGAGGTGTATTTTTTATTTTCTTTTGACTAATACCTTTCTAAGGTGATTCAGACTCATAGGGGATCTTGCAGGTGATGCTCAATATCTCACAGGACTTGTGAGTAACTCTCACATGGTAGAAAGTAAAGGATGTTGGTCTGGCTGGGAGACAAAAGAAATGTATGCTGTGTGCAGGGAGTATACATGCTCCAGGATCCTCTTTTCCATCAGCATGCATAGTTCCTTTTGCACAAAAAAATTGTCAGAGGATGAGTAGTCTGCAGAGTGCCCTTTCCCTCCTGCCTCCCATCCCCAAGCTGGGATACTCTGAGAAGGGAAAGCAATCACTTATTTTTCACTCAGCCTAGCAACTTTCCTTACTCACAGTGCCAGCAAGCTAGTGCCTTCCTCCACATCTCCCAGTGGGTGAAGGGACACTTCAGCACTTGGACACAACCAGAAGGTCAACCTAGGGCTGAAAAAAGACAGAAAGGCTTAAATGGTGTGGGGATACATTTCATCCCTTTTTGGCCTCCTCAGTCACACAAACAACAGGAACAAATACCACATCTCAATGTGCATACATTTATCTTCATGAATCTTCCTTATCAGTTTAACTGGGTGATTAGTGATCTGGAACCATCATCCCACATTTCACTGTCCATTGTCAGTCTGAACCCTGAAGTGGATGCGTAATCGTGATCTAAATATCAGAATACAATTTTTTTTGCTGCTACATTTATAGCAGAAGTGGTAATTGAACCTTTTGTTAGCTTTGGTTTCTCCTACCATAATCACACCAGTGTGAGACATAGAAAGGTGACTGTCATGGAAGAGTTGGAGGTTTCTCACTTTGGTTATGCCATAAAACCATAAAAGCCAGTTTCCCTGCAGGAAAGCTGGGCTAG
This sequence comes from Sialia sialis, assembly GCA_009812075.1. Classification (NCBI taxonomy): domain Eukaryota; kingdom Metazoa; phylum Chordata; class Aves; order Passeriformes; family Turdidae; genus Sialia; species Sialia sialis. The sequence continues at coordinate 7,560,234 of VRYO01002297.1, forward strand.
GAAGGGAAGAAGGCAGGAAGGGAGATTTGTGAATTGCCTACACCAGGAGGAAGACTGCCCAAAGTCATACAACTCTTGCAGGAAGAATGCAGAACATTTTGAGCTGTGCACGTAACAGAAGACACACGAATATATTGTGTAAAAACCATATACATGGTGCTGCCTGATCTGCAAACAGTGGCAGGAAGAGTCAAGATTGCTCATTTTAAGAAGCTTTTGATAGTTGCTGTCAAGTTGCTACTTGTACAGCCAGGATAGGAGCCTTGTATGGGAAGAAACACAGAGATATGTGTGGAATTACTGTTCTCATTCAGGCATGACCATTTCACCTGCCCTCAGCCCATTAGGCCACCAGTTTTATAACTCCTAGACACTTACAAGCTCTGGATATGTTCTGTTATGTAAATGCCAAAGCACTTTTTAGTTTCGTTTTTTTTTTTCCCATGTGAAATTGAGGAATGAGGAATTCCCTGAAGTGCATTATTTGTTGGAATACATCAGAAGAAGAATTTATAGGTAAAGATTTAGTCTAGTTTTATTAATATAAGGATGGGGAAATAGTGCCAGCATATTATTTTAAAACTTTGTACAGTATTCGAAGGATCATTTTTCCATCAAATATATTTTATTTGTAAAGGAAACCTAATATTAATATGAGGTATAAAGATTATGTTGTCACTCATCTCAAATGGCCCCATCTCCATTCTAGTGATACAGAACACTCTGCAAGTACTTGCAGTGAATTTTGAAACCTTAAATCAACTTGTTACACGAAAGCTTTCGTAATTGTAAGTCCCCTAAAAATTTCCTATAGTAATAAATACTTCTCTTTCTATAATGAATGCTTTTTACACTTTTCATGCCTTAATATTTATCTTACATTCACGTGCCTGACAGGTTTGGTTATTCAACTGAATGACATAGCATTTTACAAAAATAACTCTACTTTAGTCAAGGGCTGGAAACAATCTATTCTTCCACAGCAGTTTGTAGAATGAAATATAAAGTAAATGCAGACTGTGAACCCATGACATATGGGGCAGAAGAAAAGGCAGAGATGGCTCTGCCCAAGCTCCACATGAATTTCGAGCAGCACCTGGATCTCTGTGTCCAAATTCATGTGCTCATCTTTCCCTCTGCACCAGAACCTCCCATTGCTGTGCCATGCTCAGAAGCCCTGAGCAAAAGAATTACTCTCTTCTTTTCAGAGCATTATTGTCCCATCATAAAATACCTTTGCAACACCAAAGTGGCATAAAGGGGTCACAGATGTGACAGCACCTGGTTGACATGATTTGAAGTTGTCATTTTTTAGCGGTAGAGAAGCCACATGTTTGCAGTGGTGTGATGATCTGTGTGGGAGGTTGGGTGGATGCCCTTGAAGGTCCAGTTATTATAATACTGAGAGATAGAAAATATTTACATGGTGTGGTTTTATTTTCTTGAATGATTTTTATGATGCAGTGGCACAACTTAGCCCAAAACTGGGCAGGATTTCCCAATATTAACTTTCCTTGTGCATGGGTTAGATAAGTAGGTTTGTACCAAACTTGCTGGAAGCAGCAATTTCCACATGGAGGAAAGCATTGCACAGCCCCATACCTGCCCTGTGGTCAGCAGTGGCCTCTGGGGCAGTACAGAAGTGATAAAGAAGGGCTGTGCTTTGACTTTATAAGCTTCAGTTGTTTCCTGCCATCTCTATTAGAAATTAGCTTCTTTTTTTTTCTTCATTTTATGAGCATTTTAATTATAGTTTCCCTATTTCAGTTCTACTAAATATGAATGAAGCAGGTGAAGTGTAGCCCAGTTGGAGCATTATACTGTTTAGTGCTGGTTACTATCTTTAGCAGAGAAGCTGGAATTCATTCTCATCTCATTTGCTGAGCGCTCTATCATTAAAGTGTCATTGAGAACTGACACCACTTAATTTTAGCAGCTTTCAATTCTCGTTTGCAGCAAGAATAGCTTTAAATGGAGAGGAGTGCAAATTACAGAGAGAGGGATATTTTTACACCACACTCAGCATTTTATCAAACAAAGCAGCCTCACGGGGAATAGGGGACAATACATTATAAAACCAAACTCTCCTCTGATGCTGGTAAATGGGTATTTAATCTTCCTATTGCAGGCATCCACTCTGATGAGCCTGTAATGAATATACTGCCTGGGACATTATCTGAGCTGTTGTGTTTTCCTATTCCCCAAAATACGCTTTAGTTTTTATTTCGGGTGTGGTCAAAGAGCAAGCTGGGGAGCTCAGCTGCTCCCTGCAGAGAGCAGAGGAATCTGTACCTTGTTGCAGGCAAACCAGTTCAGGACATATTTTCTCCTCTCTTCTTCATTGCATAATTGCTTTTTCGTCATGGTGCAGTTTGAACCCTTAAGGGGTTAAGAAAATCGCTTGCTTGGGATCCCTGGCAAATTTTAACCCATTCAGCTTGGCTTCCCTGCCTAATTGGATGTAAAATATCCTCTTGCATTGCATCTTAGGATACTGCCTTTCTCTTGGAAATCTGGGACTGAATGGAGGCTCTATTGTATGTTACCCTTTCTCACCACTTATACATGCAAAAGTTCAAATTTCTATCTCCCAAACTATAGAATCTTCTTGGAGTTAAGGCCATGTATATGCAAGTGTATTGTGGTAATTAATTATGATGCCAGAAATACAAATAAACGTTTTTTTGGGGATAAAATGTTAGAATACTTTTAGCTAAGGATAAATGTGTATTGGAAAGCATGTCTACTGTGTCATAAAACGTGGCAATAATGCCTGTAATAATATCACCTTAAAGGTATAGGGGTCTGCAGTTCTGTAGAAAGTCAGTACTCTGAAGTTGGGAGAAGGATTCATACAGAAATCAGGATAGTCATGCCACTTGATTGAAATATGATTAATCTGGTTTGGATTAAATTTATTTTAACAAACACGGCTGATTTTATACACACATTGTTTTCCCCAATGATTGCACTGTGGGAAGTGTTAAGAGTAATTGTATGCTCAGCCTGTCTTTTTTTGGGGGGTGATGTGAGAGTTTTTTTGCCCTTCAGGTACTGATGTTTCCTTATGTTCACTTTAACACAATTTTTGCCTGACAGATTTTTTGGAGTTTGATGTTTATTATGGGTCTTTCCTCTCCTGCCTGCTCCAGCTAGTGATGGACTCACACCATGGCTGTTCCCAGCTATCAATCCCTCTGACAGGGGTGGCAGTGTCATGTTGCACACCTTAGGGGGAAGGCGCTGGTGGCATGTGCTGCTGTGCCACCACAGCCTTTCCTTCTCAGAGAGAAGGAGGGGAGGAGGAGGAGGAGGAAAGTGCCCACTGAGTGTCCCATGCCCCAGCTGGTGCCAGAGTGGGAAGGTGGTGGGTGGATAAGCTGTGAGGGAGCATGAAGATGAGTAATGAAGTGACAATTTAAAACAGGGAAGGATCTGAAGGGCCAGCCAGGCATTGACATTGCAATTAATTCTCTTGGTCTGATGTTTCATTGGGTTCTGCAGGTTGACTTGATTACTTGATGGAGCACACTGGGGGTGATGCTAAGGGGTGTTGAGAATCCAAGTTCAAAGGACATTCTATTATCCACCATTAATTTCTCACGTAAGAGGGGAAAGCTTAATTCTGCATCATGTTTTCCCATGAAGTTAAAGTAAGACCAAGACTCAAACTTTTATATTGATCTCTCAATTTTCAGAAATACTGATTCCATCCACCATTACTTCCCAAAGTGTTTTGCTTTCATTTTTAAAGTATTTAAGCTATTTGCAGTAATTGCAACCTTTGGTATTTTGCTCTTAGTATCAGCTATTTCTACCAGGAAAGTTTCATTGTCAGGCTTTTTTTCTGGCATAATTTTGTGTCCCTTTGAGCTTCCATTTGATACTAGCTCAAATATCATTGCTGCCTGTCTCTTCCTTGGTCCCTTTAGAGTTTTGTTACCTCATAAAAGTTCCTCATAAGTTCCTCTTTTCCAAACAATACAGACCTACTTTTTCTAACCTTTCTGAATATGTAAGACCCTTGAGTCTTTGTATCATTCTGGATGCCCTTAGATTTGTCTCCTTCAGTTTTTATGGAAGTAAAATTCAGTCAAACTGAGACCATACATTTTACTGCAAATGTATGACCTATTTTTGTTTATTTGTTTGTTTGTTCAGATAACTTTTGATATCTCTTTGGGGTTTTTTGTTCTTGGATTATGCTTCAGCTTTGTTCCTCATGATGCCGATTCTTTGAGCTCCAAAATGCATCTTCTGACTTGTATGGTCTTCTTCTATTTTTTACTGCTACAACACAAATCAGACTCTGGTCTCTGTATCACTGCAGTCACACTTAGACTCCTCATGTTCCTCCCTCTCTTTTTAACACATCACATTTGAACTTTGTCCATGCAAAAGACCTTTTGATTATGTTGCAATTTCACATCATCTGTGATGACAGGAATAAGTTGAAGAGGCTTGGTGGAGTGTGGGAGTCACCACTTTGTACCTCTTTGAGAAGCCTGTAAAGCCATAATGTAATTGTAAAATGCGGCCACCCCAGAGAACTGGGAATTGTTCTTGTGAACATCACTGTGAAGTGGAAGGAAGCTGGCCTGGTATCACTGAGTTTGCTGTCAGTAGCAAAATCACCTAAACCTTGTACACTCAGCCTCTGTTCCTGCTGTGACAGCACAAAGCAGGATTGAAGAGACACTTGGCCATGGACAAAGCACCATTTCAGACAAGCTTGAACAGCGGACAGAGTCATAACTTAGGCCATCAGAACATATTTTATAGAAGAAAGGAATGCTGGCTTTTTGTTACAAAATGCTAGTAAAAATCAAATGGTCCTTAAAACAAAAATGTGTCAGTGTGTTTGATGGATAAATGGGACTAAAACTGAAACTCAGCTTCAGTTTAAGACCTATGTCTGAATTTAAAAGAGTTGCTATCTACTATCTACTACAAAAGTAATATTTTCCTCTTAAATATTTGGAATATTCTTGTTAACACCAATTCGCCTAATTGCAAAAGCTGAGAAGTATTATATGGTAAAAAAATGAAATGTTTTGGCTTCTTCATTTTCAGTGTAGAAGAAAGTGGTCAAATGTCAATGAGAGTCAAGCTTTCAATATATTTTCCCCATCTGTCAGATCTTCAGTAGCACGTGTTTTATTTAAAGTTTGATTTACTGTTTGGATTGTACATTTAGTCATTTTTTGCACAATGGCCTTACAGCATAAAACAGGAAAAGAGAAATTTTTTATAAGATACTCAAATTTGACAGTAATTACAGTAATTTTACAATGATAAGCCGCAACTATTTCACAGAAGAATCAAGCCAATCCCAGAAGTGCGGCTAATCACCAGGTGTGGCTTATTTATAGACAAATTCTGGCAAAATGCCAACCCGGAAGTGCAAGCCAGCTGGGCAGGGAGCTGCTGTGGAACTGCAGCCGGGGAGCTGCCGCAGAGCCACTGGCAAGCGAGCGGCGAGCTGCCACTGGGTTTGCGCAAAGCTGAGCTGCTTACCAGCCACTCTGCCGAGCCACCGCTTTTGAGTGGCCCAGGGAGCCGCTGCAGCCAGCACTGGGGGTGGGAGTGCGGGGCCCGCGACATGGGGAAGGCGCCTGGGGCTGCATTTAAAGGCTTCACCGGTCTGTGAAAACTGTTTGCAAATTGAACACCTGACAGCAGACCCCGCGATTGCGCGATTGTGTTACTAACTCATTACTTTGTTGCAGATGGATCCTCGCTTTAAAAAAAAAGTATAGCTTATGACCCGGTGCGGCTTATTTATGGACAAATTCCGTGGTCTTCCCGGCTACCCGGTAGTGCGTGGATAGACTGCAAAAGAACCTGGGTAAACTTCTTTATGTGATGAGCAGAGACACAATCACCAGTGTCTGCCTTGTCTATTATTTAACGGGCCTTTTTCTGCCTTCAGAGGAGAGGAGCAATCAACCTTTATGTCTGCTTAAACCATGGTTTCCCTCTCAGCTGATAATGTTAACAAGAGTTCCAATTATTGTCAATCATCGTGGCATTTTCTCTAACATGAATACCAACAGCACTGACTCATTTCTCATATGGTCACCAGTTTTTGTCATTCTCGACCTGATCCAGGTTTGCATCAGCAACTGACAAAAGAAATGTTCCACATACCATTACCAGGTTCTTCAATCATCCAATCTGCTCAGTCACTCTGAGTTTATGGACTACTTCTTTTGGTATTGTTCCTATTTCCCCAGCAGTCTTTCCTTCTTTTCCACAATAGAAGAGGTGTGCACAGAGAATATTTTAACCTGGTTTGCTGCTTTCATTATTTCAGTTGTATGACACTGAAACTCACTGAATCAATTTATTTGTGATGTGGATCCATCAATGTGGTGATTTAGATACACAATTCTTCTAAACCAGTAATTTCTGCTGAGTTTTTGCTCAGCAGTGATCTTCAGACACCTGTGTTATTTATTCTGGCTCTTGAGCAATCACCTTCTCAACCACGCCTCCATCTTCTGCATTTTGTCATATCTCCCTACTCTCACCTTATAGGGTATCCTACACCCTTACATGCACCACATGAAACACTCATTCCTTCAGAGTTATTTGATTTCCACAGAAGAAGCAGGATTGATGGCTCTATTCATCTGTAATGTAGGCAACGACAATGAACAGTAATTTTACGCTTATAAGCTGCACCTTTTTGAAGTTTTGAGCCGATCCTGGAAGTGTGGCTTTTTACCCGGTGCAACTTATATATGGACCAATGCCAGTAAAATGCCAACCTGGAAGTGCTAGCCGCAGGGGG
>VRYO01002297.1:7572029-7582899 GCA_009812075.1 Sialia sialis
AATTAAAAATAGACAGAGGAGGAGAGATAACCCAAATCTTGGATTTAAATTTGAATGTCCAGGATGCTTGAATATTCATAGCGAAGTTCTGCAGTTCTGCGCTCCCTTTAAAATGTCTACAGATGCTTTCTGATATTTAATTTTCTTTGGTCATAAATATTTGGAGTTTGTCTTAGCCATTTTAAGGATGAAGAACCCCTTATTACTCCAGAGCCAGAAAAAAATTGTAAAAAGGTCAAAACCAGGTTGAATTTTTAATTTTTATCTACTCTGATAGAAACACATCTTTTGGGGGATGTTTGTGCTTTTTATCAGCATGTTCTTAGATTATACACCAGGCTCAATAACTACCTTGCCTTGATTTCCTTTTGCTCATAAAGAAAATGTCATATACAAAAGTGTCACACTACCTTTGTAATACAGTCCTCATACTCACCTGAACTCTGAATAATGTGCACAAAGATGTGTCAGTTTCTTTCTGCACAGACACACCTATGCACATGTGTTTATTTACATGCTAGTCCATGGTATTTCCTCTGTATCACTTCATTTTCTCTGTACACAGACCCACTCATAGAGTGTTTTTTCATGCCAGCATAAAGCCCTTAAATTCAAACAATTGCCTAAACAATTAAAAAAGTTGCTTAGTGAAATACTTTAAAATTCATGTCAAATTCATTGAATTGTTACAGATGGGAAAACAAGCAAAAAGCAAAGCAGAAATTAAAAACCCCAAAGGTATAGTATTTAATTTTCATCTCTGGGAGAACATATTTCTTCTAAAACATTTAATTTGAAAGTATTTTTATAAAATGGGATTAAAGATTCCCCCCCCAAAAGAATCAAATTCAACATCAGATAAAAGAACCACTGTGTTCCACTGTAATTCTAGGACAAGACTCTGTTAATCATTCTGTCTTTCCATGTGAATATTTGCTTTCCAGCTAAAGGCACAGATACAGATATCACAGTGGGCAACAACCTACTTCAGTTCCCAAATTAAAAAAGCTGAACTTCCCCTGTGCAAGGCTCCTTTAAACCTCTTTTGTCTATCATGCCAGTACAGTCTGCTTCCTTCTGACCCAGAATGACAGGAGCATCTGCAGGAGAAGGAAAGACATACGTCTGCCTGCCACTGTGCACCCACAGCCTAGCAGGAGACAGCAACACACATTCCAGGCCTGTGGCTTCCATTTTCATTTCAACTGTTCCAAGAATCCTCCACCACAGAAAAACAACTGGACCTAAGCAGATTTTATTTATTTTGGCAGTTGCCTACATCGGACTAATAGGTTTTTTAAAACTTTTCTATTTTCAAGGGTGCAATGCATCACCAAAGTTGTGCCAGTATTTTTTTTATTCTGTTGTTGATGAATTATAGAGTTTGTGATTGGAAAATCTACCATGTCAATTTTATATTTAGGTTTCCAAATTTTTCCCATGTCCTACATAGTATCTAGAATATCTCAGAGTGGAAGAAATGTGTAAAGATTTTTAATTTTAGTTTTCCCCCTTACCAAATTATGTGGTTTCTTTGCACTACGAATTTAACTAAAATAAAAGAAAGGTCATCTCCTTGAGACCATGTTATTGTTCCAATATTTTAGCATTTTGTGTATACTTTGCATTTATTTCGCATGTGAGAAATTATTCAATAAAGATGGAAACGATGGATTATTATCTGTCAATCCATATTTTTGCAAGAAAGCTGTGACTGTTCAGCACTGACTAAAGCTCAAGTTTCTGCATTTTGTAATTATAAATCAACTAACATAATAAAATAATAATTCCTGGATCTTAAATCAAATGTCAATTTCATGACTAATTGTTGAACGGTAATTCAGACACCAGGAAGCTGATAGTGAATTTGATAGATTCCTTCTCAGTCTGTATTTCATGAAAGCTTCAAAAGATCTTAAACAATTCTATAAAACTGGATGTCAATTCTTCTGTTTGAATCTATTTCAAGGATTAAAATAGCCTCTCAAAAATAGCCATTGCAATTTTTGCTAAATGTTGTTAGAATACATGACTTACCCTCTTGGTTTCACACTCCAAAGTCCCGTTAAAAATAAAGCAAAATTCCAAACAATAATTCTCAGAAATCTCATTTCTGTCACCTGTTTGCTGGCATGTAAAAATCACAATATTACATTTATTGCAATATTACAGGTCTGATTAAATTGAAGTATTGGGCACTCTGGTAGATAATTTCTTCCTTATTTTATTCCTTTTGTTTATTTTCTCTTTAGGGTACACAGTTGGAGAGTACAAATATCTTTTATTATCTCCTCCACTTTTTTATTGCTCCTCTTCAACTGACTATTTGTGAGACTTCCACTTTTGCATTATATTCTCACTTTAATTTATTCTGCTTCACACGGAAAAGAAAACTCCCAGAAATTCTTCGATAAGCTGCCAAGCAAAGAGCTGTGAATCATTCAGCATAATTATAGAATGTACAGGATTATATGTTATATACAGTTATACTTTAACTATAGGAAGGTTGTCCTAAATGTAGCTATTGTCACATCAAGACTTTTCCTTGCTATGAGAAGGGTCCTTCCCACTTCCAAGGATGAGAAACTGAAGTGTCTAGGTACATATATGCACTTTTGAAGGGGATGAACCTTGTGTTTTTCAAAGGTTTTATGGAGCTCAAAGAGCATCCAGAATCCAATCTATCCACGAGGATATCAACCCACCCATTTGCAAAACTGAATTTTATAACTGACAGTCATATTCTTTGATAAACTCTGTCTAAAATAAAGATAATGTTTATTTTTAATAAGTTAGAAATCCTTCAATGTTTCATTAAATCTTTGTTTATTATTCTGCTAAATTAAAGATAGATACTTTACTAGAAGATAGTAATAATAATTGTTTTATGGAAATGGAAAGAGAAAAGTTCCAGGGTAATACAATGGATCTATTCATAAACTGCTCCATAACGTAGAAAATTATCATATTAACAAACCTTGTGAATGCCAGTCTGGAATATGAATCTGCTACTCTGTGGCCTTACATCAAATCACTGAACCTATCATGATTTACAAATTCTGTTTACACCAAGAAATAGTGTCATCTCTACTTTAAAAATAATTTAATCAGCCTGGTATAATGCACCACAAGGATGTTAGTATATTATTTTTCAAGTGACTTTTATGACAATGTAACCTCTTCTGAACCATAATAAGATTCTGAAGAGATTTTTGTATTAGTTTTACTAAAGTGGTTTAATTAACTCTGTCAGTTTAAATAATACACTTCTACCTGTAAATCAGCCCTCATTTTTTATGTTCATGAAGAGGGAATGATAATACTTACTTCCCATATTCTGGTGTGGAATAACCTTTTACTTGTTAGTACCAAGAAAAACACACCCAGAAAGAATTCAACCTATTTTACTACAAGCCTCTAACAAGGCGATCAACACAAAACAATCAAAATTTCACTGGAGGTAAAAGATGGAATCCTGTTTCTTATATGAATGTGAGTTGGGATGAAAATACACAAGGCAGAAGAGCAAGGATTGGCATTAGATGGGATTCTCTGTGAGCAAAGTCTTGGAAGCTTTCCCCATCTTTGTGCAATGACACAGAAATTATACACAGTACAACACCTTCTTAAAAATTATTAGTTTTGTGGCTTTCCAAAACTTAACAACAGAAAAAAATACCTCATGCTGTGTTGTCCCAAGCCATTCTGATGCAGTTTCTCCTTAGACTGAAGAGTTTTTAATAAAAGGCAAAGGACAGAGAGTGACTGCAGCAGCATGCTGGTAGAGATTCAACATTTGTCCCTAGACAGCACTTCAAAATTCCTGAACACCTGAGCAAAATCTGTTTTGCTGCTCCTTTTGTAAGAGTTTTGTCCCTCCTTCTTTTCACTGTACTTGTTCTCAGCCAACATTCCAATCTAAAAAGCCCAACTCACAGTTGAAGCTATCTTCATCAGTAGCTAATATTCATTAAAATGACTGTATTTTAGAGAATTACACTGAATTACTTGGATGTGCTATCTAACCTGTACAGTTTGGCTTAAAAAGATTTCATGTCATCTTTCTCCAAAATCCTCCCATTTACAGAGAAATGTCAATGGGTCATGCTCAGAAGGTGCCCAGATAACCTTAAGGGAGAATTTATTTATATCTGTCATCAATTATCTCAGCATATGCATTGGAAAGAGTTGAACCTAGAACTAGGTATCTATTTGAGGTCCAAGAGCCATCTGTGCCTGTGTTATAGAATTCCTGCATGACTTAAGTACATCCTTTCATGTCTGGGCTATAGGGTCCCCAAAATGGATATAATCCCACTTGCTTTTTGTTGTAGTCTGTGAGGACGAAAACTATCGCATAAGAAATAGTCTTACGAGTGACAAAGAACCTATCTAAAAGAAAAGTCATCTGCTTGATCCTTCTCAGCTTATTTTGAGTGGTTTCAACCCACTGGAATTATCTTGGCATTTTTACAGAATAATTGCTGATTTATCACATCATAAGCAGTCAGAGTTGTGCTCACTGGATGTGTGCTGATGTAATTAACAGCCTGCAAGAAAGCAAGACTTGCAAAGCTCAGGCTCACCAGGATATAAAGATATGCACATTTTAGCATAGTGGGGAAAAATAGACAAGAAAAAATTAAGTTTGATGATGTAACATCAGCACAAATTAAATTAATTCCTGGGGAATATATATATTGGATAAAGATCAAATAAATCCCTTTGGATGGAATGCTTGAAATAAGGCTGAAATCATTAATGGAACACCTTCTCTCTGCACTGATTAAGCTCATTGACCACGAGCAAGAAGGTTGCCCAGCAAGCCAGTTCCCTTCCTTTTTTATTTCAAGCATGTCTTGTTTGAAAGGGATAATTGTGCCCAGCAGATCTTGTTTCTAACGCTTCTTATATATAGTGAAATACAGTAATTTAACAGCTTGCTGGGGGAACAAGAATTTGTTCCAGTTCCTGATTTAAATGTTTATGCTAATTGCTATTTATTGGCTCAGATGCAAATGATAGGTTGGCCAAAGTGAAATTTTATGACGAGCAAACTCCCCCCTTTTGTGCAAATTGAAAAAGTGAAACAAGAAGAGGATGAAATGAGCCGAAGATGGTCTTAATGGCTGCTTTTTAATGGGGAAGATAAAATTAAGACTGATTTACGTGGCCAACTCCCCTGTTTTCTCTTATCAGCTCATTTGGCAGGAAAAATGGAAAAGTAATTGTTCCTCTTTCAATGTGGGCCTCAAACCATTATTTATTGGCTGAAATTAATCGCTGTTTATCCTTCATTCACGTGGAAACCGCTCTATCAGCATTATGAACCCCAGCAACTCAACTAGTCCCTTGCAATTTAGCCAACAGCAAGCACAGATCCTGATGAGCCGTGCCTTAATTTTCTGGGCTGTGGGAGTTAATGAAGACTCCTTTCTTAGGTGGACATATTTGTATTTCTACGACATTAATAACAAAGGTCCTCACTTTCTTTTCTGCAGAATGCAAACTTTTTTTTCTTTTCAGTAGAGAAAAAAATAACAGTGTATTCATAAGGCTGGACAGGGTTGAAAGAGAAGACAGAGAGAAGACAGACTTTTTCTTGTACAGGAAAGCTCTTTGGGAATGGAATAATGTAATATGCAACTCTTTGATCCCCTGTTATGGAGTGTGTAATGTGATTGTAATGGCTTGCTGCTGATCAGTGCTTTTATTTAGTCTTTCCTCCTTATGTTTTATCTTTGTTCTTTCCACCTTCCAGCCTGGTAAGTTCACTGTACTGGCTGCCCATGCATTTAATGCCAAAAGGGAACTGCGCAGCTGGGACAGCTACAGCTGCATCTTATCTAATTCTGCCTGAAGGGGCCAACTGGTGCTGGCAACAAGCATTTCAGCCAGAAGTCCTTCCCTGATTCTTTTTCTGAGATGGTGCAAAACATCACCCTGTTCTCCATTCCACATAGCCAGGAGGAGAGTCAAAATGCTTGCCTTTCCTTTGCTGCCTTTTTTTCTTTATTATTTTTCCCGAGCTCCAGAATGCCTTTGGAAATGAGATGCCCAACTTCAGTAGCAGTAGCAGCTGCTGCAGTCAAAATATCAGCAAAAAGCAAGCACAGTTTACATTGTAGTAGAATGAAAAAGGGGTTATTAAGCAGACACCTGAGAGCTGTCCTGCTGGCTGAAGCCTAGGGTATGTCTGCTCTAGTGCTGTGTCCATGACAGCGGCCAGCAGAGAGGAAAAATAAGAAGGTGTGAAGTGCTCTTGTTTGCTGCCTCAACTAAGGGCCAAGCTGATTTCTAATTGTTCAAGAAGGGCTGAAACCCCAAAGCACAAGTTTTAAAGAATTTAAGACCTGCAAAAGCAGCCGTGGATGAAAAATAACCTTCTACTGAGCATTGCTCCTGAAGATCACTGTGCAGGGGGATACACATGCTTAAATATGCTGGTGCTCAAAGGGTATCCTAATCCTCCCCTTCATAGGACCTAAGAATGAAGTAAAACTGAGCAAATTTTAAGTAAAGCAATGTGTGCTGCAATTTAGGCTTTAGTAATCTGTTCTACAGTAAAATATACTCATGTTGTCTTTCTTCATTAATAGTATGAGGGAGATCACTGGACACATTCATATTTGCCTTTGGCCTGATCTAAAATTACACTGAAAGTCAATAGACATTTTTCTACTGATTTACCTGGGTTTTGGACCTGCTCCAAGATCTGTACATCATCATTTTAGAAAGAGCAGAGGCAGTGAATTTGTCTCAGGTTTGTAAACCCAGTAATGAGTTTCCAGATGTGACTTATGTTCAGCTCACTTCATAGAGAGAGGGCAAGAATCTGTGTGAGGAATGTGTATAAGACTGATATTGGTATCAAAAGCAATAAAAAATCTTTTAATTAACAATTTGTAGATGAACTTTTATTTCTTCATCAGTATATGGTTAGAAACATTAAGAGAATACTAGCTAAACTTTCCAATTGAAAAAGGAAATGTAAATACTTTTAAATTATATAAAAAACAGAGAAGGAAGAGATTCTCATACTTTTGGATGAAATTACTTGTGCACATTGCCCCACACAGGCTAAGAATATTGACTCTGCAACAGGCTAAACAAAGGCAAACCCTGGTGTAGAAGGGAAATAGTATTTATGTTAATAAACTCCTAAGTCTACATCACACTTTCTAACTCTGGTATTCCCTCATGGGAACCAGACATCCTCTAGGCCTCAGTTATTTGCTCAAGACTCAATTGTCTTGTTTCAATTTAATCCTTGTGGCTGGGAAAGTTTCCTTTGTATGAAGAGTAGCAGGGCAAGGTTATCCTCCACCAGTGATCTCTTGGCACACGGTGTACAGGCAGCACCAATACAGGTGCTTGTGATAAAAGACAAAAGAGGTGGATTGAAGCCCCTCACTTTGTCTCCTGAGGTAAACTACAAAATGTGACTGCCAAACACAGAGGATAGTGTTTAGTAACATATTCACATGTACAAGGAGAAGAAAGCAACAGTTCAAAAATGTAATTTTGGAAATTCTCTGTTTGTGTGCTGCACACTGCACAATAAAAAGATTTTACATTTTGTTACTTACTAAACTATGGCCTTGATCCTGCTTCTAGCAGGAGTTTTGCAATAAAGTTGACCATGGTTCTATTCTTTCTTCTCTATTTAAAGACAAGCATGAGTCCTGGGGCTAAATTAAAATTACACTTTCATCCAAATGTCTGAAATTGATTGCCAAAATAGGGCACGTATTTCTGCACATAAAAGCTCCATTTAAAATCTTGAATTTCAGAGTTATTGACCATACAGTAAGAGCCAGCACATACAATGTGTGCTCAGCTCATACCTTCTGCCTCAAGTGCAGGTTTACATGTCTTATAGCACCAGTAAATGGAGTCCAAGCTCCTGAGAAGCCTTTAACAGGTATTCCTACATCAAGAATTCAGCTCTACTTTTTGAAGTCAGAAAATTACCATTGCACAAAGCAGTGTATTTCCAGGGGCAATTTCTTTCATACTTAATGCATCCCAGTTGTCTTTTTTAAAAAGATTAAGTATATATATATTTATTTCTCAGAAGTGTTGGTGTTTGTTTTGTGCTGTCAGGTAGTTTGATGCAGCCCTGTCCCCTATCCCCAAATTCCCGGCTAGCTAATTAGGGATGGGAAGAAAGGTTGCATCATATGATAGGCAGACAAAGATGGGCTCTTTCTGTCCTGGCTCAGTTCCAAGGTTTATTCTTGAAGGGATCCAGGATGAAGGGAGAGGGTGGGTCAGCTGATACAGGGTTTTATAGGATTTAGGATTCAGGAAATGACATAGGGTTTGGGATTGGATGGGATTGGTTGTAACTGGATACCTTCCAACTCAGCATGGTCAGAGACCAAGGCTCAGACCAGTGGTCATAATATGTTGTGGAATGCAACAGTAGTTCAGCATGCTTGGAGAATTTCAGTGAAAAGGAAAAGCTGATCTTTCACTGCCCACTAGACATAAAAGCAGTCATCAGTGCCAAAGTGAGCGCTTGTCTGCTAATAAACATTCCTGCCATTGCAGTAATGTGCTTTCTTTCTCTGTCATCCAACGTATTGTGGCTTTAAGACAAAAGACAGGGCAAACAACAGATCTGTTTAACTTTACTTTGACTTTGCCAGTTTTTCAGCTATGTCATTAAATTCAACAGAGTTGAACGTAACAGAGGACCCAGAACTTTTTCGGTGGAAAAAAGATTTCTTAATATTATTTTTATGATTAAAATGTTAAAATGATATAAGATTGTTCATATCCACCTAAGATTATTCTCATTAGTTTTCATAATTGTTAGAGTCCACTTAAGTAATTTATGGGTGGGCCTTTAATGTAGCTGTAGCAATAATTGAACCCTCTTTGGCCTTGCTGACCATAGTGCTTTCCACCTAAATTTCATAATCGGTACTGAATACACTCAAATGTCACAGCTGCGAGGTGTACGATCCTTGAAGGGATCTGGTGCTGTGCTCCATTTTATTTGGTTTATACTCTACAGAGGTGATAAGTATTTAGGGAATACAACTTGATTATACAAAAATTTGGTGTGGAGGAGCTCACACCAAAATAAATCCACAGCAGAAAAAGGTCTTTTAAGGACAATGCAGAGTATCCATATGCAAGCTACCTGGGGACAGGAAAGCACTGCTATGTGTCCAGTGGCTATCTTTTATATCCTGTTTCAATAGGAGGTCTGCTTTAGATTGATGAAATATATACAGTAATTTCATGAATATAAGCCGCACCTTTTTCATTGAAGAATCCATCCTACCCCAGTAGTGCGGCTTATATTCAGGAGTGGCTTATTTATGGAAAATTTCCGGTGAAAGGCCAGACTGGAAGTGCGAGCCAACTGGTGAGAGAGCTGCCGTGGGCTGCCCTGGACCACGGGCGCTGTGGGACCTGAGGCGGCGCAGCTCGGGGCAGCCCATGGCAGCACATGGCAGCAAGGCAGTGCGTCTCAGGGCAGCCCGTGGTGGCATGGTTCGGGGCCGCCCGGGACGGCGTGGCTCGGCACCGCCCGTGACGGTGCGACGCAGCGGCTGAGGGCCGCCCGCGGCGCAGCGGCTCGGAGCCGCCCGGGACAGCACGGCTGGGGGCCGTCTGGGACAGCGCGGCTCAGAGCCGCCCAGGACGGCGCGGCGCAGTGGCTTGGGCCGCCCGTGACGGCATGGTGGTACAGCTCGGAGCCGCCTGCGGCACAGCGGCTCGGAGCTGCCCGGGACAGCGCGGCTCGGACCGCCTGGGACGGCGCGGCTCGGCACCACCCGTGACGGCGCGGCGGAGCGGCTGGGGGCTGCCCGCAGCGGAGTGGCTCAGGGCAGCCCGCTGACTGCCCGCGGCACCACGGTGGCATGGTTCGAGGCTGCACACGGCACCAGGAGCAGCTGCCGCAGCTGAGTAGGCAGGGACCTGGAGCTGGTTTCCCTCCATGAGGAGGCGGTGGGCGGCCGTCTTTGAGCATGCAGCAAGGGGGCGAGCCACCGGCTTCGCATGGTGTGGAGAGCCGCTGCTGAGCGGGCGGGGCGCCGCGGCAGCCAGCGCCGGGGACAGAAGTGCCGGGCCACACAGCATGGAGAGGGTGCCTGTGGCTGCGTTTAAAGGCTTCGCCAGTCTGTGAAAACTGTTTGCACATTGAGCAACTTGACAGCAAACCCTGCACTGGCTTGATTCTGTTACTAACTCGTTACTTTGTTGCACATGTGTCCATGCTAAAAAAAAAAAGGTGCGGCTTATATTCGGGTGCGGCTTATATATGGACAAATCCCGTAGTCGTCCTGGCTACCCGGAAGTGCGGCTTATATTCAGGTGCGGCTTATAATCGTGAAATTACTGTGTATTTGTATAGAATCCATTTGGGAGAGAGACTTTCAGTCTCTGAAGGGGGTTTAAGATATGGACATTCAGAGAAATGTGTAACAGCCTAGGTCCAGAGCAACCAAACAGAACTTAAAAGAGAATTACTGTAGTCTCCCAGAAGATACCAGCATTTCTGTATCTGAGATGTGGGGAATTCCCCAGGATCTGTTTTACTGTTGAAGTGGATCCAAGTAACATTTCTGTCTCCCTTTGGAATCTGGTGCTGATCCTCTGTTGTTTTGCACCTTGTGCTATCACCCAACCCCTACAAAATGAGTGCAAAAACACCACAGGTTCCAGTCTGACATTTACTTCAGTGCAGATATATCAGTTCATACCACCAGAGATATTGGCCCTACTTCTGATTTGGCAGCTTTTTCATCTCACTTTGTACTGGAGAAATACAGTAGTTTCACAAATATAAACCGCTCCTTTTTCACTGAAGAATGCAGCCTTCCCCACTGGTGCGGCTAATCATCAGGTG
>VRYO01002297.1:7583899-7628045 GCA_009812075.1 Sialia sialis
GTCCACAAAAATGGGGGAAAATAGTACTTCAGATGTATTTGATGGTCAAATTTCATTTCAGTTCCTCACCCATCAAAACAAGGGCAGTACTATTTTCCTCCCAGGAGTCTTGAGGAAAGCCTTGCCTTTCAGCTCAATTCCTAACTCATTTGAGAATAACAAAATGTCTTGTCTTTGCTAGGATTTTGTCAACTGGTTATCCCAAGATAAACCCAACTTCTTCCATTAACATGGCAAGGGAGAAAGACAGCTGATTACATTCCACATATCTCTATGGTTTCTGAAGGCAGAGCTGCCCTAATTCATACAGCTGAAGCTGTACTTCTGGAGCACATGAGGGAGGTACAAAGCGGAAATAGTTTAGATACTTTCAGGACTTTTTTCTGCTGTGAGGTATTGAGGAGTGCCAGGATCAGCTAACCATGTATTTTGGCTGATTGCCTGTGAATTGGCATCTGAGAAAAGCTTTCAGCAAATGTCTTGCATTCTCTGATACTCTTGTGAGAGTCATAGAGCTCAGCCAGCATTGCAGAGGACTGGATACTGTGGGGTGGCCACCCTCATGCCCCATATCTTACTGGCCCCAGGGCTAGAAGCATTTCTGGTCCATTCATGCACAGCGTTCACCTGCCTAACTACATTGGGCCTTTTTTTTTTTTTTGATAGACCTTTAGACAGCCATGACTTTCCCTGCCTCAGAGTGGATCCCAGCCTCCAGGACAGAAGGCACAGTTGAGACCTGTCTTGCCATGCTGGTCTATGGTTCTGTACTGCTTCATTATGCTCTTCTTTACGGTCATTTCTTTTCAAGTACTGGAATGAAAAAATATCTCTACCTTTTTACCATGCATATACATCCTTTGTAACTAAAACAATCAAGAGGTATAGCAGATATTGTGCTCTGGATGATGGCATTCACTGCAGATAATCTGATTTAGATGAATTTAAATAAAGACTCTTCTCCTCAAGCACAAACACAGTCTCCTGCCTCTTTAGAAACAGAAGAGGAATCAGACCACAAACAGGAATTATATCATCGATCATTCAGAAAGCTAAACTACTACTGTACAACTGTGGGTTGTTAGGTAAGAATGACAAAGACTCTCCTAAATAATTTAATCTCTTGTGATTTAAATTAGCTACTCCACAGTCTAAGTTCGCATTTGAAATGAAATCTTCATTTATTTTGAATCAGGTATCTGATTGCTTCACATGGTGCCATCTTATTGTGGTATGTAAAACCCTGTTACAGCACTTGCCCAGTACAGCCCATGAGCCTGTGGATCTCTGCTCCCTCAGTAACCTTCCCTCCAGACCAAGGAGTCCTACTTGGTTCAGCCATTGCTATTGCAAAACACACAACAAAACTTGTCCATCCTTGTTACACTTCTTTGTATATTTTTGGCCTTTAAGAGCCTGTTTTTTCAGTACAATGGGACTAGAAATTAATGCAATATACAGGATGAATGAACAACAAGTTTTCAGACTAGGAACATTAATTGCACCTCATAAAGGTTGGTAAGTGTTCCCAAAGCTCAAAGATTAGTAGCTTCCAAAAACCTAAAATGATACTGCTACCTTTTATGACTTTGACAGTGATGCTTTTGTGTCTAATTAGAATTTCTCAGATCCAAGGGAAGCCCTTGCCAGCCTATATTTCTCCCATTAAGACCTCTATGTATGAAGCAAAAACCAGAACCAAACTTGCGGTTGACAGATTGGCCAGTTTATCACTTCATTATGACATGGTTATGTATGCCAGTAAGAAAATGATTCAAATGAAGTAATTTATGATTTTAAAATCATAAAAAAACCCCATACAGTCATGTATAAATAATTCTGCGAGTTCTGTCAAAAAACATGATTAATTATTTTATCATGGTACATAATCTGATGTTCACACAGACACTGGAAGATTTGCACTAAAATTATGAAACTGATTTCAGTTGAAGCTGAAAATAGAGATGATGTGAGAAGTTTTGGTCCAGATTGGCATGTCCTTTACATTCAGCATTTTACACAGATTTGCCGCTTTAGCCTGGGACAATTTCTTTGGTTAGGAAATCATCTGCACTCTATTGGGTGAGGAAATAGCTATTATTTTTTTTATCAGCATTCTGGATTTAGGTTCATCTAAGATTTCTAAAATGTGAATCGGTCATAAACTTTCAGTGGCTGTTTAAAATTAATCAGCCTATATCATACTAAGTGTGTTTGGGCCAATGTGTAAAACTTTCAATATTTACCGTAGGTGTGTAGGATCAGAATGTAGAACTAAAGCACCCATTAGTGTATCATGACATTAAGATACAAGACAACCAAACAATGGTTTTGAAGGCATGAAGAACTTGCATTGAAATGCAAATTTGTATGTCTCGTGTCCTGAGCCAGCAGCTAAACAGCTCATTTTAAAAATGAGCCATAAAGACCAACACTGTCTGTGGACACTGAGACAGAATTTATGGTGCCCAACAGACACTGCCTTGGAAGATGATTCAGGTGAACCTGCTTGGGTACTTATGTGGCCTTTCTGTTCAGTGTGAGCTTCCCTAAGTGTGGTACAAAACACATGGGTATGCGAAAGGTAAATAACCAGGTCAACCAAATTAATTCATGGAAATGAATCCTGCACCAATATGCCAGATTACTCAAAGTAAGCCTTATCTAGCCATCAAAAGCAAGAAGTTTGTCCTATAGTACCAGGAAAGAAGATAAATCTTGGCTAGATTTCTATCAGGGAAAAGCATTTCTCTATTCTTTTTTTCTCCCACAAAATCACAATTACAGATGCAGATGTTCTAAAGTAGAAACTCTAAGATTAGTTCAAGTGTTACACTCTGACATATTTGAATATTGCTATAGCTCATATTTCAAAGCCAGGCATGAAAAAGTATAGATATAGATCCTATGAATATCTATCAATTGCCACACTTTAGTGTCAGCAAGTGATAGACAATTTTGTCCTTCTCTTGTCCCATTTCTATAATGTAATACACAATGTACAACTCATACTGGAGCTGTGGCATTGATACATCTCACACATGCATTGTTTTAGTAAATCCAGGCTTCCTCATTCCAATACGCTTCACTAAAGTAAAAAAAAAAAAAAGCTAAGCTATATATGAGCCTTACTTCAAGAAAGTATTTACTCATTTTCCATATTTTATCCCTTTTCATGACAGCAAAAGATATTTAAGGCTCCATTTATTTTAATATAGGGTTAGTTCACTAATATTGCAACAGAAATATCCTTCTGACATGACCTGGAAACACCTCTGAGGGTGCCTGCACTCACTGAGTCCTATTTTGGGGAGAGTGAACAGTTAATACTTGTGGCTGGGATAACAGTGTGGTGGTTCTGTGATGGAGTTATTTGCCTTCTAGGCATGGGCCAGAATTCACAAATTAATTTCATGTGGTTTAAAATACGTTTCTATTGCAAGAGAGTTCACTTGTAACTCTCCTGCAAGACAGATAGACCAGATTTCAGAAAGTTTTGGATAAGAAATTGTTTTTAGTCCAATAACACCTCACAGAACTGTCAAATTGAAATTTCTTTGGAAGAAGCTATTTCATTTTATATAAGTGGCAACTTATCCTACAGAGGAAGAGATTTCTACGTCATTGCTAATTACTGTGCTCTCCTTTATTTCACACTATTTATTGCTAGTTCAAAATACTATTTTGTCCTCATGATTTCATAATGTATTTATTAACCTACAACTAATAGAACTCAAATGGATATAGAAAGGAGTTGATTGGTGTATAGAATTCTATGCATTTTCTGATCTTTTGCTTTTTCTTTTTGCTTATTGTTTTGCATGTCAACTAGCATTTCTAGAATCCTGAGATTTTTCTGAAACTTTAGCATTCTTGCCATAAGCAAGAAAGCCACAAGCAATGTTTTGAAGATTTTATTCTGGGTCAAAGAGAATCTGCTGACATTAGGAATTCTTTGTGAGTAGACCCTGCTGAATAAGGACTTTTGCTGGACGTTTGCTCTTATTTCACTTAAATATGCTCACAAAATGAGCATAGTTATGTAGGATTAAAAGTTCTGAAATGTGGTTCTTGCTTAGGACCCTAGTTAACAATACTGAACTAAGATATATTTTGTATTTATTCATGAAAGTCTATATTTCTAACAACATTTATGTCCCATGAAGATAGTTTTCAGAGAGGCTCATCTGATGCCAATATTTCCTCTGAACAAAACAATGAGAATATCAGCCTATGCTCTCCAACCTCCCCAGTTGTTACTACAAGCAATCCTATGGAGGTCAATATTACTTGTCACTCCTTGGTGGATCTGAGATATCTTGTACATTTTGATCCTGAGCTTCATCACACAGGATAATTTGTCTCAGGCAAGGGACTTCCTATAGAGTGACACTGAAATTCCATTTAAAATTTGTTCTCCTTTTCTCTCTTGTACTTTTTGGAGATCACAACAGATGAGGTGATAACTTGCTTAGTCTTGACAGTGCCCACTATTTATTATAAGCAATGGAGGATATGCATTAGTCAGGATTTGCTTCTGTTTCTGAAATCTCTGTTTCATGCAGGAGCTAGATTCAACAAATTATTTATGCTTTAATAACAAAGAGAAATAACTTCAGCTGCCTCCAGACTTAGGCTGTTATTGCTGGAGTTTGGAAACAAGAATCTTCTCCTCTGCTCCCACCCCAACATGTTCATAGTCATTTTCTCAGGCTGGTGCAATATCCTGGGGTTATTGAAGTAAAATGGACTTCAGGGACCCAGCAAAAATTAATATTTTTAAACATCAGCAAAGTTTCCCATTCCAGTTTGCAGTGAGATTTTTTTGGGGGGTTGGAGGTTTTGGGGCTTTTTTTTGTTGTTTTTTTGGTTGTTTGTTAATGTTATTTTAAATAGGAATGACCTAATTCCTCAAAACTACAAAATCATGGAGTAGTTCTGAGGACTTATTTCTGCTGCACTTGTACAATGTTTTGTAAGTGTTGAGACCAAAATGCAGCATTGCTGGGTCACTGCAATTTCTTGACAGGTCCAAGCTTTCAGGTTATTATTAAATGTCATTGCTTTAAGCTTGCTGTGGGCAAAAGGTGTCGGGGTAAATTAAGTACAACAATCTCCAAGCTTCCTCTCTCTAGACCTGTTCCTAACTTGTTTTTCTTCAACTTTCATGAGACTTGCAGGTGCTCAGAATACGGTCCTATTCAGCAAATCAGTCTACACCCTGCATCTGCCAAACATGTGGAGATATGCATTAGATTTTGGCTGACATCTCTACCTTGGCATGACAAATACCAAAAAACATTCATCCTCCCCCAAAGTAAAAACAAAAAAAAAGGCAAAGAAAACCTTAATATTGGTTAAAATGTCAGTTGAATTAAATGAGAGTGCTGTAGTTTGTACCCATGAGGAAGAAAGAAAGAACAGCAGGTATGTTAGAGGTGCAAAAAAATATTGAGTTTCACACCTAGCATGTATGAACTGACAAGTCAGCTGGCAGTTGCCTGGTCACTGGGGGCGCTGCAGGGATAGCAGGGAAATACAGCCAGTGCAGTGGTCCTGAGAAATGGGAGAGGAAAAGAGAGCAGGGCAATAGATACATCTCCTGGCTTGCTAAAGCCCAAGTCACTTCAGACTCAGCGCTCAGCTCATAGAATTGGGAAAGACCAAAACTCAGTTTCTGAGAGAGTTAAACACAGTGAGAGACCCTCTTTCCCTTAGTTATTTCCTCTAACTGATCATCCCATGGTTCCATTGTAGTGGATCTGTACGGAGCTTAATGTCTAAACATACTGGGAACTGCTGAGACAAAGTGCAAAATATAAATAAAATTTTAAATGCATGATCTCTGTTTTTTCATTTTTAGCATGTAGATTGAACAAGAAAACCAAAATATGAAGCCTACAAAAATCAGAAAATTATCTTTCTGTTTAATCAGAACTAATTGGAGAAATGGATTGTTTTGGTTTTCCACAGAAAATAAATTATGTTCCAAGGAAAATTGAATTGAAAGAAAAAATATTTAAACCAGTAACAAAAAGCTTTTTCCTATCTTAATGCTGAAATAGATTGTTAAGCAATATAATCAATAGCTTCCTGGTAGTGAAGGAAAATGGATGAAGATTAATTTCAGTTTTGAATTATTGCAATATTTTCTCATAGCTTTATAAAAAGTAATTAAGTTTAACTGAAGTTCAATTTTCTCTGCAAAATCAACTTTAAGAGCAAACAGTCTCATGATAAGAGACTATTTTACAAAGACTATTTTATAAAGATTTTACACTATGTAAAATTTTTTAACTTTTCCAAGTATGGGGCTGTTTTCCAAATTAGACCCATTCTCATCATATTCAAATACTTTCCATGATTGCTTTAGATGGATTTCTGGATTTCTGCTGTGGTTGAGGAGATGATCCTGAGTTTATTTTTTTTAATGTGTTTAGGTGCCTAGAATTTGGGATGGGCACCTAAGTGCTTTTCTTTAATGAAAAACAAAACAAAAAGCCAGTTATAACACCTACAACAATTATGACCTAGAAGTTGTGCTCATGAGGTTGTCCCTCTATGCTTTTTACAGGAATTGGCACAAGGAAAGACGGACATTACCAGCAGCAGATCTATTTTGTGAGTAATTTGGGGGATGAAAGACCCAACTTCACCACGTCATTTAAGCAAGCCCTTAGCTCATTACACACATTCAAGTTTGATTGACTTGGAGGTTTAAGCAGAGCATGGTCTGTGAATAGGGCTGTATTGTATAGAACCAGGGTTTTCTCAACCTGGACACTGCCAATCCACACAACCAAATTGCTAGTTCAGGAGTCAGGCTTGTGCCCAGGTTTTCCAGTGACTCCTAAGCCAGCCAAAGGCATGTTAGGCTTGAGCATCCATGCCTCATCCCAGCTCCAGTGGCAATGGTCCTGTAGTGGCACTGATGATGGTTGCTGTACCTGCTTGCAGGTGTCATTTTTAAAAGATATCAGAAAAGATGGGACCTAGGTAACAGGTTAAAAAAACCTGCTGGTGGTTGTGGGGGAACCAGTCTTCCCCCTGTTCTTTTCAGTGCCATTTTTTTGTTAACCTTCTTAAGAGCAAACACTTGGAAAATGCAGGGTAAAGTCAGGGGCTGTGTTTGGGCAGCCTCCCAACTGCACCTGCCTTCACAAGCATGGGCACAGCATTGCTGTTTCAGCTAATGATTTCATACTTTAGATCACCATGATATCACAGATAGGGGTTTTAGCAGATTTGAATTCTGTTGAAATCTTTAGACTTATTCCACCTCTACAGTGAACACCAGAGAAGCTCCAGTTAATCTTCTTTAAGGCCCTATTCGCTTAATGGAAACGCTTAGCTGCATAATTGCTTTGAGCCTATTGCTATTCCAAAAGGAAAATATAATAATCTAATGGTATTGTCTCTATAAGCGAATGAGAATTTCAGGAGTGGATGTTGGTGCCACCCATGTGATCCGGAGAGGTTAATGCAGTTAAAGTTATTTCACAGTCCATTAAGGAGCTTACGGTGACCCGTCGACCTTTGAGCCAACAACACGGAATCCATTATCATCACAACGGAGGAGCCGGGGCTCCGCCAGCTCCGCAATGGGCCCGGGAAATCCCAAGTTAGTACTTAGTCTAAAAAAATGCACTTTTCTTTCTGCTTCTTGGGTATGGCTATTAATACACCCTCCTGTAATTTGTAACATTAACATTGCTGAAGGTACAGAAAAGGACATTGAAATGAAGACGTCAAAACTGCTGACTTGGTTTGGAGTATGATAATATTGGCTACATATTGAAATGGTGGATATATATAACAGGAGAGATCAAGATGAAGAAAGTCAAGGAACTCGGGGAAATTGATGATAAATTATTGAAGCTTCTGAAACTCATTTAAGCAAATAATAGCTTTACTTCACATTTTCTGATACCACAGGGCTGGCAGGGGTTTTGTTTTGTTGTTTAAAACTATTTATATGAAGTAGGTATCTGTCAGGAATAAAAGAGGACATTGGGAGTTTACCATATGCAGCATGGGTACATTTTATTCCAGCAGATGTAGTTAATTCATATTTCTTTATCTAAACAATTTATTATTTTTTACTTTAACTATTTTATTTACACATCAGTAACACTCTGCAGAAGTATTCACTAGTATATTTAATGGTATTAAAATAAATACATTGTCTTCAATGCCCAAAAGAATTTTTAGAAGATAATGTCAGTCACACAGAAAGCATTGATATGGGGTGCTGAGGGAAAAAAAGTTAAATTTTAAAATCCTGAAAATTAGCAAGAAAGTGTCACAGATTTTACTCTCAAAGCTAATGAAAATGCAATCTTCCAAGCTGCTTAAGAAAATTAATAAGAATATCGAGATATGTGCATGCAATTGTGCATTTTATAATAACTATGCTGTTAAAATTCTAACATGGAAAAGGCCTTATCCCAAAGCTCAATAAACATTAAGCAATTTGATAATGCAAATATCAAGATTATACAGTTTTTTTGTATGGTAAGAGATGAAAAGACAATGACAAATATTCCTAAAAGCCCTACAAGTTATTAAGGGTCACAGCACTGGAAAGTTGACCAGTATCTCTGATACTTCAGGACCCATTTTAAACAAATGAAAATTGAGACTGCCACAAACAAAGCCCCTCATGTCTGTGGTAGGTAGTACTGGCAGAGAAAAAACATGTATAGCTACACCAATTTCAAGAATGCAAGACAATAACATCTTTTCATAGCTGGTAGTCAGATCAAATAATTGGAAACAGAGTTATATCCTCCCGATAACTCTAAAGAAAAGATAATGTTCCGATGATATTTTTAATGACAGCACTTAGGTAAACTTTGTTTCTTTACTGTGGAAAACCTTGAAAAAATAGTCTGACTTGCTCTGCTACAAAACAATTAAAACTTACATGTATCCTAATTTTCTGTATCATGTCTTTAAAGAGATGAAAACAATGTATATTGAGATTGGATTATGTAGAAGTGGCTTTAAGAAACATAGCAGGATATTTTGTGGAATTCCAGAAGTGTGTTAACTAAGCGCATAGTGTCTCTTTCATCAGTTTACTGTAAAATAAAATAAGCTAAATGACTCCATTAAATGACAGAGATAATCTCTGTCTGACTCTTTAACAAACATGAGAGGAGGAGGGGCAAATCTGTGGAGTGCTGTAAAGCTGGTAGGGTTTGCATCACTGCATATGTTAAAATAGCTCTTTTAAAAATATTGGGGTTTTAGCATAGCAAAGGGGAAGCCAGGCTGTACCTTCCTTTTAAAAGATCATTGTGGTCCCCCTGTCACTAGCTAAATAATGAAGTAAGTAGTGATACTGAGGGGAGAATAACAATCTGAGTACTAAATGATAACTAGCATTGAAAGATATTTTATGAGATACACATTATTTTAGAAAATTGGTGAAATCATCAGGAATTACCATGAGAGGAATACCATACAAGCATTTTTCCTTCTGTTTCTAGTCCTTATTTTTAATGAAGAAGGGGTCATTTTGTTAATTCCTACACTCAGTCACTATATCAGTGTGCAGCTAAACTGAGCCCCAGTTCTCTCTCACACACAGAGGCACTCTCAAATACATTTACAGAGCAGCAATTATTGAGAAAGTAGCCAGGGTAAATGTAGGCTGGCATAATAATATAATACAAGTAATTAATCATGGGGTGCAGGATTCATTATGTCAACAAACTCGATGAAACCTTCTTAGGAGTGTGATATAAAACAATATGTAAGAATGATTTCTTTAAAGTGACAGGCAGAGATAATCAATCAAAACTCTATCTGAAAAAACAACATATCCATAAACCTGGAATATTTGGGACCAGGAAGTGTAGATACCATTACTTCAATATAGGGTACCTTTCAGAGTGTTCTTATGCAAACGGAATTAATAAATGGTATTTCAAAACAATAGACATATTTTACCACATCATATATATGCCTAATACACGGTCTTTTTTAATATGCTTAATTTTTCCTAAGGACTTCAACACTTTCCTGAAGATTGAAGGAAAAAGCATAAAAATTGTGAGCACTCCTAAAGGCTCTACATTTTTGAGATGCAGTGAAAAAAATAACATTGATACACAGCTAGGAAGTCCTATCACTGCACATGGGCAGGAAGCAGAAGCTGATTTTTCTATGTAGAAAACCACATATAGGAGTAAAAATTTCAGGCAAAAGTTAGTAATAAATTGTTAGTGAAATAGAAAGTGAGCAGTGAAAATCTTTGGATATAAATGGAGCTCCAAAGTGAGTCTCAGCCTTCAGTGGCCAAAAATAAACCAGTTCTTGGCTGAAAGACATAAGTGTTATTGTGAAATTGATATCCCTCCTTGGCTTATTCCCAGACAATATGTTGCCTTTCTGGGGGCTGATCAATGTGATTGATGTGATGCGTGAAATCCAGGAGGGAGCTCCCCTTTAATCAAACCCACTGTCCTCCACTGATAGGCATCTGTGGACTAAAATGTTCTTCTGCCTTGCTCTTTCTGGCTCCCCTCAGAAATTAGTACAGGCACATCAAAAAGGACGAGAGGGGAGAGAAAAACGAGCTGCAGCATAGGACATGAGAGGGCAGCAATGGAACGGTGGATTTAGCTCTTTAAAGCTGAAAGCCCGTGACTCTTGGCAGAGGGACGGAGGGATGGAGCGGGCGGGTTTGCTCCCAGGACACAGCGAGTCCTGGTGCTGGGTTACCCCGCATCCCTCCCCTGCCTTCCCCTCCGCCAGCATCGATCCCAGCTCCCTGCTCTGCTTTGGGCTAGCGCGGAGGTAAAATAACCGCAGCTAAAAATACCTTAAAAGGTTTTTGGACGTTGCTTTACTCATTTAGATATGTTGCAAGTGGCTGTGCAGAGAATTTTAAATACCGACCCGTTGCAATTTTGCACATCACTGGCTTATAGTCCTTCGTGTTTCTCTTCTGCTCGTACAGCAAAAAGATGTGTGTGTGTGTCCGAAGGTTGCTGGCTTTGGACTTCAAGCAGCACAATCCTTTTAGCTAAACAGCAATTAAATTGTTAATACTTCCATAGCATGTGGAATACATTAAATAGGTCTATCTTAAAAGGTTAATGTTACCTAGCGTGATTTTTTAAAATGTTTTTAGAAGATTATTCTCATAATTATAAAGATTTCAGAGGTACAAATCTCATTTGCTTAACTTTTTCTACAATTTTCTGTATTAGTGCAGTACTTGCATATCTGCTCTTGATGCCAAATGTCAAATAATTATGTCATAGGCCACCAGCTAAGAAAGTCCATCCAGGCCCTCTATGGAAAATTTATATGGTTTTAAAGTTGAACAAAGAAAGAGCAAGTAAGGGAGTTTTGCAACCTGAGCATGTTCTTGAATCCTAAGATGGAGTAGCCAGAGTTAATACATTTTGAATACACATAATAGGTGAGTAAATAAAAGTTGATTTAGCAAAGGATGTAAGTGCATGTTAACTTTATGTACGTGAACATCCTTGCAGAGTCTATGCCAGCAGTCATGGACCACATGTTTTAATGTCTCAGAAAAAGGAATTTACAGAGACAGAAGGATTTTTTCACTGAATTTTAACATGGTTCTCTGACACTGAGAGTGCAAAGGCTTTGTATGGTCCAGCCATCCTACTGCCAAGAGTTCCACCTGACTGTCAGGTTTTATAAGTTTGCCATTTCAGCCAGGAGCCGAAAGGCTGAATAAGAACCCAGCACTCAAACCCAGAGCATTAATCTGCATTTTGTTTTCCTGT
Organism: Sialia sialis; assembly: GCA_009812075.1. Taxonomy (NCBI): domain Eukaryota; kingdom Metazoa; phylum Chordata; class Aves; order Passeriformes; family Turdidae; genus Sialia; species Sialia sialis. The sequence goes on from VRYO01002297.1 coordinate 7,595,674, forward strand.
CCCTTTGTGAGTAACACCACACTGCTATTGGGGGACCCACAAACATGCTATAGGCAGCCCTACAAGATCTACCTTGCTCCTGTACTCTTCTGAGTACCAGAAATATATTTTTATCTGTGTCAGCCCCATTAGAGATGAGACAACAATCATTTATGTACAAATGCATCATAAATGAACTGAAAACTTTCTTTTCCTTTCCTTATTTCCTAGTTGCATAAATAAACCCATTTCTTTCAGACTCAGGCACGACTGCACAGCAGCCTTGAATTGAATAGTAAAAAAACCTCCTCAGCTAATGCCATGGGGTAAATGTAAATATCAAGAAGACAGAATTTGCTAGGGTACAGTGTTTTTAGCTGAAAATTTTAAAATAGTGCAATCATAAATGAAACAAATTCACAGATACACACTTAGAAAATCACATATAGTGAATATGAAAACACCTAGGTATGTCTTGTTGATTCCATTGCTGCAAAAATACACACACTTTCCAGATGTAGGCACACAGTATTTGTACTTATACTTCCACACAACACACTAATCCAAAAATTCAAAGGTCCTAGTTACATTAGTATTTTTCCAAATCCAGAGTAATTACAGGGTTTTTCTGAGATCCAGAAAATAATAGTTTCAAGGGGTTTTCTATTTCATTAGCATTTTTATTTTAAATAATTGTAAGTTCTTGTTTTGCAATGGAAAAGATAGGACAGTATTCTTGAAATTCTCTTTCATGTAGGGAAAATTAAAGAATTGTCTGACTACCAAAATGCATCTGCCAAAGCTTAGATCCTCATCTTCATTATTAAAAATGTTCTTTTCATAGGACAGACTCAATAAAACACTAAGAGGGATTAATGAATGTAACACTACTCAGTTCTCAGTTCTGCTCCACTTCACCATGTTGGTCCTTGCCTTTTCAGTCTCAGCCCAGTTCTTGTGGTGATAGACATTGATTATCTCAGAGGAGGATACAAAGCTGAAGGTGTCAAGTGAGTCCTCAGTCACACCAGAGACAAGCATCTGCAGGATGTGATGTGAAAAATATTTAGCTTGCAGCCAGCAATTCCCATGGAAATGAACCCAGACTGGAATACTGCTCATCTAAACCTCAATAATTTTTTTAAGAAAATCAGAAGATGGAAAGATATTTGTGATTTCACTCATGTTAAGAGACAATGTTTGGAAGTGATTGTTTCCATCAAAGATGCATAAATATTGCCTCCAAATCATAATATTTTCTGTGCAAGAGTATTTTGACATCAGTGAACTAGACTGTGTTAAACTCCTTACTTTTAATAGCATGCAACTCAGTAATATGAGAACAACATACCACAAGTATGAAGCATTTCGAATGTGCATCAGCTCACTAAAGCAAGTATTTGTTGAATGCATGCTAGCAGCAATGCCCAAAGTAAGGCTACAACACATTCTTTGGCTATGTTTCCATAATGAATATCCCTCCAAGTACATTTTCATGGGAGTCACACTGGGAGATTGCAGCTCTGATCTCAGCTGGGCCACTGCAGTGAGTCCTGCAGATAATGTCTAATGCACAAAGACCAAACAATGGGTAGACTGCCAAATTCTTATTTGTCCTTCACATGAAGACCATATTGACTGTTTCAAAAACTCTTTGTATGAGCCATTATTTTCAAATTGTTTCCCAACTTATACTGCAATTGAAAATTGGACAGCTCTTCAATTGCTCCAACATTTCAATTGATTACCAATACAGGTTTTCAGAATTAAGAATATTGCTCTATTCTTTTCCACAGCATCATGTTGACTTTGTGTTGTGGTCATTTAAATATTGCTGCACAGTTTGTGCCGGACTCTGGTGTTTAGATAACAGAAGGGAGAATCAATTAGATTTATTATCTCTAAACTGTAAAGTAAGTGATAAGACAACCCCTACACATAATGTAGCATCCATTTTCAAGGACTTGTGAACTTGTACAGTTTTGGCAGTTTAAGTAATACAGCAATTTGTGGTGACATATACAATGATAGAAAAGACTCTACTTAAATAGAATCAAAATTCTCCCCAAAGAGGAAAATGGAGAAGAGTTTAGTGAAAGCCCTCATTCATGAAAGAACTGACTGTGGCTGATATCCAAAGTTGAGGTTACAGCTCTGAGCCAAAAGCTGAACTAGAGCAACCTTCTTGAGTTTTCCTGGCTTCTTTTTGTCTAGAAGTCTATTATTAGCTGTTCCTAGGTCAGGTTTAAAAGTCTCCTTAAGTTTCTTTTGCTCTTACTGCTTTTAGTAGGAGCCTTTGAGTAAAATTGACCAAAAGATGTGGTAAAGTGCATTTCAGTAGGTTTGCAACCTTTAACAAACAATCTCCCACAACTGTTTCAAAGTCAAGTGAAGACAAACTAAGTAATTTTCTGATACCAATAAACTTCAATTTCTAATCTGCATGATTGTATTTACGGGCAAAAAATATTATATGAAATATTTTTTGCTCCTCTACTGAAAAGCAAAAACAGCATTTGTTTTTTCTCTAGTCAACACTAGGGATTTCCCTTCATTTTTTCCCAATGAGATGTTCAAATTGATGGGATAGCATTAAGGAAAAGGTCACATACACAAAGGCTAAAGAGCTTGAGCCATCCCCCAAAATCAATGGAAAGTTTCCTGTTGGTTTCAATGAGAGCAAGATTGGGCCCTGTAAGATTTAGTCCTTTAATCTTTGCTCAGAATTCTTCAGAGTCAAGTATTCTACCTTCAGTGACTTTGAAAAAAAAAAAAAAAAGAGATCCATCCCTCTGAATAAATTACTCAAAATCAACCTTGGAAATACCTCCCTGTATAAAATACACTCAGTGTTTTTCTGTCTGAAGATCAGGAAAAAGTTTCACATGTGTACTGACTTCCCCTACTATGTTCCACCATTCATTTTTCCACCATGATAAAACCTCACTTATTACTGATTCAAGGTTTTCATGACTTTTGTGTCACATGCAGCTCATTCAAAAGCCTATTGACTCGTATACTGTTCGAACTGAATTTACCAAATTGCCTTATACCTGGAACATATAAAGAGCTAGTAAGTATCCAGTTTGCCAAAGAAAGTTAAGGCTCCCTCTGGATGTTACATACCTATAGGGTCCTGAGTATTAAGTTCCCCAGTGAGTGTTCATCTGCTACCCATTCATGACATGTTTAAATAATATGTATGAAGTATTTTACCCCTACAGATATGAGCAATGCAAACTGGGAAAGTATGAATGATACCAATTGGGGAAGCATGGCATGGATTTCTGAAGATGTAGCATCCCTGGATATTTTCTTTGATTATACTTGGCAAGTTATGAATCTGAAAAGTTTAACACTTGGTTGCACAAGTCCTAGGCTGACCCAGAAAATAGTCCCAGAAATTCAGATGCTGCTGCTTTTCCTCCATAGCTGTTACAGTGATTGAAGGGAATGGCATTGTACAGCTGAGGACACCAGTTTTTCTATGTGCACATCAACCAAAGTTCTGATCAGCTTTAAACCTTGAAGGCTCTAGCATTCTCTGGAAGTGTTGGCCTTACCTGGGTAGCTGCAGTGCTCTTCCTAATCTCTCTTTATTATTTTCTTAATATTTGCATTATTCTGCCATTATAATCAGATTGCAGTCTTTCTAATTTTCACTGCCTCTTCTGATTTCCTTTGTTCTAAATGGGGACTTTAATTGATATTTCACTAATATAGATATTTCTGATCATATACCATCCCATAGAGCACCCCTTAATATTCCTAGAATTCATGGACAGGCCTATTGCAATACAAACAGTAAGTGAAACTTAAAGAAAATCTTACATTATGATCAATTTTCTGATTTACATCAAGAGGACGTGTTCTCCACTTCTCATATGTGGTTGATCAGGTCCTACAGGCACAGTCCCTTAGCCACCATCTAGTTAGATACACATTTACCAAGGTTCAGGATTTTTATCACTCTTACTAAATTATAAGCTTAAAGGTTCTACATCTACTATTTCTGCAATAGAGGGCAATCCACTGCAAAACGTTGTGATGACAATGCTTATTTGAAGTATTTTTAGTTGAAAAGAGATTAGAAAAGTTAAAATGATGGAAGTAGATGATCCAGTGTGGTTTATATCACTGCAAAATCTAGTATTAACATAGAGCTAAAAACACCTCCATCATTGAAATATTCAGGCATATTGTAGAAATGTTGTGTTTCAAAAATCTGTTGTTTGCACTAAAAAAAATTGGAAGATAAGTAAAATGCATGAGTTCATTTAGAAGTCTTATTCTATTCTGGGAAATGCCAGAAGTAGATTAAAATTGAATATTTCCATTCATAATTCTTTAATTTTATAATATTTATATTGTATTAGCATTAGCAAGCCACCATACTTTCAGAACAGTCTGTGCTCAGAAAAGCAATTTGCTGTTCTGTGTGTCCATTCACAAACCAGGCTACAACTTTTGAAGACAGAAAAGCCATTCTGCCTGGCAACTCCAACTTTTCCTCCAGGGGGATGGCACTGTCACCTTGCACAGCCCACATGGGGATGAACTGTCCCTGACAGGTAAGGCAGGCATGAGAAAACAGGCAAGGCACCAGGGTGGATGTGGGGACAAAGAGCACAAAATAACATTAGCTGAAGTAGGTGCCAGTGAGTGAAAGATCTGCCACAGCTGAAGCAAGAATATCCCTCATCAGCTGCACACACCCACTCTCACCTGGTCCTGGGACTTCAGGGGGGTGCGAGAGTGCAGGCACAACTACTGCAAGTGAAGAGACAGCTTAACATTAAAGCAGGAAGATCAAATCCAAGAACCTCTAGGACCTTAGCATCTAGACAGATATTTTTGAAAAGCTAGGTTTCAGATTTAGATGCATATAATGGCAATGAAGTGGCACACCAGAGTGTTACCCTTTTCCTGTTGGCTGTAAGGAGTCATACGGAGACATTATGCTGAATTCTTGGAGATTAGTTGTGATGAGAAAGCACGACCAATAGTAGTAATATTTAACATCACAAACTAAGTTAATTTGGAACTATTCAAGCACTGTGCTTTAAAAATATGTTTCTCAAAAGATTTTAAAATAATTTTTTGGAAATGTTATACAATGACATTTTGCATTGCTGCTCTTACCCCTCTAGATTTAAGTAGCCTAAACAGTAAACAGTATGTTTGCAATAGTTGAAAGTCAGTTGGATCAAGTCAGTTCTCAAGTGAATTGATGTATCCTGATTTATACCACAGTTGATCTGATTATTCTCATAAGAGAGGCAGCAGTTCTAATAAAAGCCTCACTGGAAAAAAATAGTGTACTCATTGCTATCTTTAATATTTTGTGAAAACAAGAAAGACTTGAAGGTAAGCAGCTTTAATGAGCCTATTGATTTACTTTTTTAAAAAATATTAATGAACTGGCTAAAATAAGTGATGTTTAAAAAAAAAAATCAGGCTTAAACAACATGCATGATGTTTTCTACATGATCCCAAGTGTTTATATATTAAAAACCAAATTAAAACTGATTAGTTGATAATGACTGCAGATGCTGATCTTTGGAAAGATTTATTAGTCCTGCAAACTGTGAACTGGGCTACCTGCTCATTCTGACCTTGATACAAGAACAGAAACAGCAAATGGTAGATTTAACCCTTGCTGATTCTAAAATAAATTCCTGATAAAAGAAACATAAGTTGTGGTTAAACAGCAGAACTTTAGCCTGTGAATATTAAAGCAAGTCCTTCTTCTTTTTTTTTTTCTTTTTTTTTTTCCTTTAAATGAGGCTATTCATGGGAAATTAATTAATGTCCTCTATCTCCCTGGTTGTTTAATAATAAATATCTTTTTAGGTCATACAGAAGACTTAGTGGAACATTTCATTATATAATCTATACAGTCACTCTTACTTTCCATTCACCAGCAAAGCAAGTTGAATGTGTACTATACAAAAAGATTGCTATTGCCTCCCTTTGATCTCATGATTGGTTTCATTCAATGTCCACTACAGACAGCACAAATATTCCTCTTAACTTGTTTGTTCAAGTACAGGCACAGATATGGAGAAAACTGTAACTTAAAAGCAGACATCTATCAAGGTAAAACATCAATAAGTCTTGTAAATATCGGAGAAAATTATTTAATTGCAATTTGGGTTTAAATAATGATGATAACTGGAGCTGCTTTAGCTTACTTTTTTTAATTTATTATAACTTCTTTTTCAGGAGCCTGTTAATGACTCTTTCAAGCCCACAATTCATGTCTATGACTTTAATATAATGCACTGCAATACTGATAGATGCTGCCTTCAGCAGCTGCTTTATACCTCACTAAATTAACAGCTAAACATCAGTTCTTAGTCCTATGCTTTTAAGCATAAAGAAGCCAAGTCTGGTAAATGGATTGTGATCAGGGACAACCAGTTACATGACTTAATACTAAAAAAATATGGGGTGGGGAATAGGGAAAGCGGTAGAGGAGGCAAATTTGGGCTGGAATTTTGTGGGTTTTGTTGTTGTTTTGGGGGTTTTTTTTAGCCACCCTATGATCTACACTGCAATCTGTTTTGTCCGTTGCCTCTGACAGTATCACAGGGAACCTCGCCTGGTGAGATTGATTGGTACCTCCAACTTAGCCATTTCCTTGCAGAATGGCTGCCTTTTTTTGCCTAATGATGTTACATTTGTCCTGCAGATGATGTAGAGCATGCTGCAGAGGATGAACAGCTCTGCTCTGATCACTCCTTACTTGGCAAGTACTCATGCTTCACACCAACACTCCTCAGCACCATTAATATTATATATAGATACCCTTGTCACAGATTTACATTCGGTGATCCGAAATCAGGACAGGAAGGGTGAAGTGTGCGGGGGGTGCGTGGGTGAGGAGGTGATCTGATTTATTGTGAGGAATGTTGGTGAATAAAAAGGAAGTGATCAAATTTATATTAATGTCTTGACCTATATTCTCAGTGCTGCTTTTTTCACTGCTCAACCCCAAAGTGTCTTTCCTTCTGCAACAGATTTCAGAAAGTCTTTAAAAACATGACGGTTCAGTGTCTCGATATGCATTTACTTGCAATAAATTCTTTGAAATCACAATTTTGTGCATCGGTGACAGCCCCTGGGGAGATTAATTAGTCGTGAAGTAGAGGCCAGGTTCCCAGTCTCTAAAATGGTTCGTGCCTGATCTGCACATATACAACTGGATGCACACAGGAAACCCAAGCACTGAACAAAATAAAACACAGAGAATGTTGCAGTTACACTGAATTTGCATACTCACCTGCAGAGCCTATGTGTAAGACTTGCTTGCAAGTTTCTTAGAGAAAAAGCAGATCTTTAGTGTACATCTTACACAGGAAGTGCAATACCAAGCCATACAGAAATGTTGTAGGAAGCTGGTGAATCAAAGAACCCAGAAAAGCAGAAATAAGATTTCTTGCAATTTAAGTGTATTTTATGAAAGTCTTCTAATAATAAATTTTTCATGAAATAAAGTTTTCATTCATTCCTTTCATGGGGGACCTGTCTGGGGATGAATCAGAGTTTTGTTAAGAAAAACCTTTCCTGTAAGAATGCCAGCTTTGTTTTTTGGATGAAATAGACCACAGAAGATTTCCTGAGGTTTCTTGTGTGGCATTTCCTAAGTTGCCTACATTAATATACTGATTTCCAAGTAACTCCATTGAGGTTTGGAGGTCAGGGTGTTAAAGAGTGAAAAACCACAATTTTTTGAATGTCTGTACCTCTCCTCTGCTGACTGAAGTGGAGATAATAAAGCCACCTTGGGAGTAATGTGATGTGTAGTGGAAGTGCTGTTGTTTTCTGCATCTCTTAATCTGAGAGTTTATCTGTGAGATTATTTATCTGTGTAAATAATGATTTTGTGTCGTTTGCATAATTTTTTTCTCAAAAATAATAACTGTGGATCAAAAAGTGGGAAATTGTCAATTTATGATTAATACACTCCTTCATTTCTGTTTTACTTTTCAAAGAAAGTTCAAGTCTGTTCCTATATGAAACATTGCGTCAAACTGAACAACTTCATATAGAAAGCACTGAAATAAAACTATGTGCTTTGAAACATCTGTTCCTGACATTGAAATGGACTATTTTGGTCCTTCATATTAAAGAGAGGTTTTTTATTAGTCTTTTTTTTTTTAGCAGTAACAATGGTCAGAAATTGGTACAAATTGACTAAATGTTCCTGCCATCAAGAAGAGATATTTTTCAGTATAGCAAATGTTCTGATTGTTGTTCTACTCTACCTGAGCTTCCTTGCACCACAACAATGCTTGAGGAGAGGGTATATCCACAGAAGCAAACCAAATGGTTCTTCTTGTTCTACAGAAGAAGAGACATGACTCAAGCACTACAGTGGAACATGAACCTGAAGTCAATGCAATATTGCAATGAAGCACTAAGGCAAAAAACACCTTTATGAGAACTGCCCAGTGACCCAACAAGTCAAGATCTCTCTCCCACTCACCTCAGGTGGCTGGTCAGCAGTAAGTTAATGATATCTTTATTCTTCTGAAAAGTATATGCAAATAAGTAATTTACAGTCCATTAAATACATACTCTTGGTACTTGAAATGCATGGCTTTGTAATGACATGAGATATACAATCTAAAAGCAAATGTGTGCAAAACTTTGTTCCACTTTCCTGCTTCTGCCAGACTGCCACTCTTCTGAAAGGATTTGGCAGAAGCGTCACCATGTTTTCCCAGCTTCAGTTAGTGAAGCCACAGTACTTGAAAAGTTTGCTACTGTCCTCTTCTGTCTGATTTGTAGCTCAGAAGACCTATCAGTATTTGCAAAATTTAGTTTTTCAGATTTTTAATACATGGGAAAAAAAGAAAATTTATGCCTTAAAAATTATTTTTGTGTGCATTCATTTGCATATAGATTTATTACTGATATTCAACCAACACATTAAGCATAAACTAGTATCACAGCTGATTACCATCAATGCAACAAGGCATGAACTAATGCACCATAATGCCTCATTGCAGTTATAAAGTTTTCTTATAAAATCCTTTAAAATTACTTATGTTAATTTAGTTGCAAGACTAACATGTACTGAGCAGGAAATTATGTTGTATTAATTTCAGCATTCACCTCTCCTATTAGCCAATCATATCACTCTTCTTCTTTCCTTTTTATAATTATCATTAATTACCAGTTTATAATAAGTTTATTCAGTTAATTCAGTGCTGTTCATGCCCTGAAGCATAAACCAATAATATCATTTGAACTTGCAACTAATTAGAAAATTGTACTACCATTAGGTAACATGTTCTGTAAATTATTTCATCCTTTCAGGTAACCTAAGCCTTTTTTTTTTTTTTTTTAAATTATGAACAGAAAGGACAGACATTATTAATTCCTTTGAAGTTTGACACATCAAGGTTTTTCATGGGCTTGTTTTGTAACCAAATTTTTACCAGCAATAAGAAAAGAGGCTAAGTTAGCATCATTGAATTATAGAATTGCTTATGTTGGAAAAGACCTTTAAGATCATGAAGTTCAACCATTAACCTAACACTGTTAAGTCCACCACTGTACCCTGTCCCCAAGTGACCCATCAAGATGTCTTTTACATGCCTCTAGAGGATGGTGACTTCTCTGGGCAGCCTGTTCAAATGCTTGACAATCTTTTTGGAGAAGACATCTTTCCCAATATCCAATCTAAACTTGCCACTGCGAAACTTGAGGCTTTCTCTCGTCCTTTACTCACTACTTGGAAAAAAAGACTGAACCCCCAATTGTCTGCAACCTTCTTTCAAGTAGCTGTAAAGAGCAATAAGGTCACCCCTGACCCTCCTTCTCCAGGCTGAATTACTCCAATTCCCCAGACACTTTTGAAAAGACTTGTGCTCCAGGCCCTGCACCATCTTCATTGTCCTTCTCTGGACATGCTCCAGGGCCTCAATCTAAAATAACTGAAAGTAGAAAGTAAGAACCAAATGTGTTACCTACAAATTTATATTGTCTGCTTCCATAGCAGAAAAACACAAAGACACAGACACCTGCGGGTAAAATTTGGGAGTAGAGCTTTCAGGCAACTAAACAGAGTGTTTTATTGAATAATCTTTTCTTGTACCCTTTTAAATGGGACTAGACAACATCATTGATCAAGTACCGTAAAGGGTCATCTTGTACTGTACAGAAGAGATAGACTCTCTTCTGCCTGTAATCTCTTTATGGAATTTTTAAAGAGATTCTTTTAGAATGATTTCTTACAGTAACTCTGCAATTTGAGCTGGAATTTTGATTATGATTTAAAAGCTCAACCTTATAAAAGAATATTAACACAGTAATGCTACTAAATAAAATTCCCTTTCTGCAGGAACAGTGGTTTAATTCCAGTGCACTTTAGATACAGTTGCAGGCTTTCATATAGATTAATTATACACTACCTAACTAAGGAAGTAAGATCTGCAATAGCAGTACTTGTACATTTTTCAGGAGACGGAGTGAAATACATTTTCCCTTTTGTAAGGAATACTTGAGATCTATTACTCTCAGTTTACCTAATTCCACAACCATTCCTCACCAAGTTCACCTAAACTTTGCACTTTTAACACTCCAAATGCAAATAGACCTTTTCCCAGTGTTTTACTCCAAGACAGCAGATTTTTGCACTGACTATCCCGAGTCTCAAAGCACCCTTGTAGCACCAAATCTTAGTGAGGCGGCAACAGGTAATTCAGTCGCTTTCACTGACACTCACAAGATCTGCACAGCGCTTGATATCCCAGACAGTCCCTTTTCTGTATTTTCTGCTCCTTTGAAAGAAGCAGAGGTCAAAACTCAGGTGCTGCTTTTGACTCCCATAACCTTAGGTTAGGCACTCCTATAGGGTTATGTCAGTCTATAGGGTTGCTGCCCTACCAAATATGCAGTGGGATTCTTGATAATGTTCTCACAAATGTTGCTAGTGGGGCTTTCAAAAGAGTCACTGCTGCTTTACAAATAGACATGGCACAGCCAGGAGCACTGAGAGTAACAAAGTGAGGTGTTTCCTCCTTCTCATCTTGATGACACGCTTCTAGCAAGCACTGTCAAACATCACCCACAGCACAAACCTGAAATCTCTAAACCAGTCTATCAGGACCTGTACCTTAAATCTGATTCATTTGCCATTTCTTACAAAGCCAGCTTGTGCCAACTCTGCTGTTGCTTAATCACACTGCTACTGGGAAAATTCCCTGGCAGAACCACATAAGGAGTGACAGACATCATCTTGGGCCTCATCCTCTTTAGGTGGTATCCCACTATGTTCATACCATGAAGAGAATGCATATGCTGTAGTGTATTTTAATCACAGTTTGAGTAACAGCAAATTACTTTTGCAGTGTGAATGACCATGAGGCCAGAGTCCTGAGCTGCATCAGTGACCGGTTCACAGCATACGTGTGATCTCTGAGATCTAACCTGATCCTTTCAACCTTTCTGTTGTATCCAATTCCTCATTTCACTGCTCCAGCTGTGACAAGATCACTCTCTATGTGCTCTTGATATCACAGAAACAGCCACACTGATTAAAACCAGTAGTAATTTTAAGTCAACTTTTTCTGTTGCTAAGAAAAGACTTCAAAGAGAGCAGCAAAAAAGCTTCAGATGTGCAATTATGGAATAACCGGTACTTTACAGTGATTCCATCTCTGAATGAGATTTAGATTTTATTTGCTAAGTATTTCTTATAAAATAGATTTTTCAATCTTGTTGATATTGCTACAGCCTGTGCAGAGTGACTAAAAATTCTGATCTCACACAGATGGTTGCAAAGCACAGTTTTGATTAACCAGAAAATTGTTTTAATCATTTGTTGCTTGGAATAATAAATTAATGCAGATGAAGTCCATACTGCTGTCTGATGAAGTATGACTCTGACATCACAGATATTTCTGAAAATTCAGAGGAACTACTTATGTGAGTAAGAATATTCAGCTGTATGCTTGGTCTTTAAGTCCTCAGTGTTCTGTTTAAAGTATTTGAGATGGTTTTCAGTTGTATCTAACATTAAATTTCTTTTCGTATTCACAGACAGTAAGCAAATATTAGGAACTAATGTGGCGAGGCATATTAATATTATTAGCTGACATTTTGAATAATGGAGTCATGATAAAATTCTACAGTGGAGAGGGACTCTGGACAAAGATAATCAATCGTCTACAAACTTCATTCCAATATATTATGACTTTCTTACTTAGATAATAACTCTGAAATCTGTACTTTAATAATTATTTTATAATTATACGTTGAATGTCATCATGGCTAGGTTAGACTGTGCTACTTCAAATATAAATACCAACAGAAAGCAGGATTTCACTGATGTTGCACTCTTTTAGAAGTATCATCATGCACTAAATATCACTCATATGCTTACAAGACCATAAAACACGAAACCTTTATTTACTGCATACTTAATAAGGCAGAAGACAAGCTGAAAAAATAAACACAGAGAGTATTCTATCATGAGGGGAGGCTTTCAGGAGTGAAGAGGGTTTTGCAGACAGCAGTAGTGATGGTGCTTGGTAAGTTCCGAGGTCTTAATTTGGTGTGATTTGAAGAGTGTCCAATAATTACCTTTTGCACGTATCAAGCAGTTATTTTCTACAGATATGAGAGCTACGAAGTGAAACTGTAGTTGTGACAGATCAGGAATTACAACAAAAATTCTCTTAGGGTCACTTTACTTTTCAGATCAACCTGATTACTGCCAGATCACACCTATAACCTGCAGTCAGGTAGGTAGACCCTCCTTACTTCAGTAGTCCTGTGGCTTCATGTGAGTGCAAATGGCAAGCTTAGACCTACTCTTTCAATTTTAATTAATGAGCCTTTATTTTGTATCAGTAATGCAAGTACCACTGGATTCTTTCTTATTTAAAATCAGTAGGTTTACACACACAGACACACATGCACACACATACAAATGCACAAGCTCCCTTTCAAACAGAAAACAGATTTCTCAGTTACTCTCAGCACAGTTCTCTGCAGATGGACTTCAGCTCTTTGGAAAATTAGGTATATCGAAGGAAGGAAACATGTAATACATAGAGCTCTTACCTAGATAAAAGTCAGCTGTCAATATGTGAGTACTGGTCTCAGAAAACTAATACCAACTGTAGTCATATGTCATGTACCTTTATTCAGAGTTCTGCACTTCCTGTGATGGGTCAGCTCTGTAGAAAAAACAGTCAGAAAATCAATAGGTAGAGTAAGAAATGAAATAAAAAATAGACTTTTTTTAGGCAGAGTGTTTTCTATCTCCATCACTGACATATGTAAGCATTTTGTGACTTATACCTTTCTGCCTGCAGCTGAATATGTTTTCTGCATGTACTGTGAAGACGTTTGATCCAAGAGGAAGAAGAGTGCAGAATTCTCTGCAAGGTTATTCTGAACCAATAATACTTCATAGAGGTTTTGTGTGCTTTTACATGTAAGATCTACCAGAACATGAGAATGATCTGAGTAAAATGAATTAAGGGGTCATGAGAGTTCTATTAGTTTGTGACACACTCTCTGATTTACATACTTGAACTATTTTTAACCGTGTTCTGTGCATAAGCAATGCTCAGCTGAAATCCCCCTTTGCAGAGAAGGAAATCCACTGCCAACACTAATCTCTGAAACTGTTAAATGAATTCCTCCCCTCTTTTCATTGTCTCTTAGATGGACTGCATCCCAAATATCCTAATCCGACTGATGATAACTGGGCTGTGAAGCAACACTCCTACTACTTGGAGTGACTGGGCCAGCACCGTAGTTTACCAGTCCAGCTGGTGAACTCTGCTGAACCAAGCTCTCATCTCATCCCTATGAATGTGGACCTTTGACCCACACATCATCACAGGCTTATCTGCAGCCCTCCACCTTCAGTCTGTGCTTTTCTGTGTGGGCCCTCATACCTAAGAGATCTGGGTGTGTGGAGGGATTTGTGTGGAGTAGTCTAAGGACCACACAGGTTTTAAAGTTCCAACTGACACTGCAGCAGGGATACCCTTTGGGAATATAACTCCTTCAATGGCATGAATATCTTTTAGAGTTCAAACACAAGCTCACTCACATATGAAAAATGAGAATGTATACACATGGTACTATTGTGTGATTTAATTATTCTGAATTGACTGATAAACACAATTTAAATTTAGATTAGGAATTTTATTGTGATTTTTCAAAGTCCTTTGCAATGAGATAATGAAATGTAGTTTGTAAAGAAAATTTATAAAGGAGGAAAGTAAAAGCTTGCCAAAATTACTTAAAATGGAAATTCTCAGCTGAAGCAAGACTTGATGCTACATCTCTGCATCTCAGTCACTCTTTTCAGATGATAAGGATGTTAGTGCTCCTCGATTTCACTTGAACATTTGTTCTATTCTGGCAAATTCTAGCAGTTTAACTTCTCACCATTGCTGGAACATGAGCTTCTTTCTGAAGTTTGTCAGTGTGGCTGAGAAATTCAAGAGTCTTGATGTCTTCAGTAATAGTTCACGAGTCTCATAAACTTCACAAGTTTTCCAAAATGAGAAGTAAGTGGTGCTAAAAAACTCTATTAATGCTTCATGCCAAAAGGAAGGGATTTTACCATTCTTATACAATTGTTTTTTCATCTGCCAGTGGTATTGTGATGAACTTTTATGTTGTGACTTAAAATTAAAAATGTGGCAGACTGTGTTTCTTGTTGGGCCCAAGATTTTAGTTGGCCCAAAATTTTAGTTGGATCCAAGCTGGCAAAGCATGCCAACTTCAGTGTGTCAGAGAGATGCATTTCATCACATCCATTTGAAAACCAGTACTTTAAAATTTGACAGACACAAAAAGAATTCATTTCAGATTGTGGAAAATGGAGAAACATTAAGTATCTTAGAATAAGCAGCAGGACAGTGATATCAATTTACTTTTAGTGGATTAAAAGAGAGAGGTGAGCTCAAATCCTAAGCCATGTGTCAAGAACTGAGACATTGGGGATAATTTATGAGAGTACAATCAACCAAAAATAGCTAAATATTTTGATCTTCAATATCCTTCTATTAAAGTATGTTCATTTCCATGCACTATTTAGTTTACAAGTATTGATGGACTGAATGAGTTTTAAGAAACAGCAGGGGATTTATGGCCTTCTGATTTGTTATCTGGGTCATGAATATAAGAATTTCATTCTAATGTCCTGGAGCCATATCATGCCATTGATTTTTTTTTTAAGCAGATTTTGCCATTGATTTAAATGGGGAGTTCTGCTTAAAAATCAATGGCACAATATGGCCCTGAGACATTAATGCATTCAGAATATTGATGGAAAAGGAAAATAAAACCTTTTGTCAAAAGCTCTTTCTCTCAAAATATAATCCTTTCCCTAGAAGGTTTAGGCATTCTAATGGATGTTCTAAAATTAAGCATAAATGCTGTTGAATGCAAGTTAACAATTAGCTTTTTTTTTTCCTAAAAAAACCATATGACTGTCATGCAACCTTTTAATCAAATAATTGACTAATCACTCTCTATGGTACATCTTCACAATCAACTCTTCCAACTAAACTCATCTCCCCTGACCCACTCCTCGCCACTTTCCTCGCACTTCACTTCAGAAAATGTTCAGTACAGCCCATTAAGGAACACTTTAATTCAAGAGGGTCTGGCTGATCAAGAAAAATTAAGCTCCTAATAACAGCAAAATCAAAAGAAATTTGGACAAAATGACTCTCCGCATCACAGATTTTGTTTACTAGTGGGTAATTAATTCTCCACATATGTTGGGAACATCTGTCGCAGTGACCTGCCATCGTATCTGTGAAATGACTGCTGTGCAGCTCCTCTGCAGATCATTAGCAACGCTCTGAAAGGAATCTTCCTCTTTCTGCCCCAAATGGGCACTGCTCTCTGGGGTGCCCACATCCCAGGAGCAGCCCAGGTCTCTGTGACCCTGCTCCTCACCTGCTTCCAGCACCTACATCTCCTTCTGTGCAGTGCAGTGCTCAGAGGAAGACCTGGTGCCTGGTAGAAGGATGCGCAAGAGAGACATTACAAGAAAAATCAGATGGAATTTGTCATCTGCTGCATCCCTTGAATTTTGTCACAGTTGCATAGGTTAGCCGCCCTCTCAGCTAAATCATCCCAATTCCATGTTTTAGCAGCAAAACTGTCTATTACGTTCCTTCTTAGCCAAAGGGCTTTGGTGAATGGAGGAGAAAAAGGGAGCCTTTTTTTCCTGTGAAAAATTCCGTTTTCTGTCTGCACAGGGACATCAAGACAGAATGAGGATGTGCCAAAGGAAGTAAAACACAAGCCAAGTTTCCAGGCTTCATCTTCCAGGTCTGTATTAAATTATTCTGTAATATCCAAGGGATGAGCTGGTATAGGAAATCTTCCTGATTAGAGTAGGGAATATCAGTTAATACTGACACATGTGCAAATCCCTTTTTTACCATAAGTAAAGGAAAAAGCATAACAAATAAACGCAAACACTAAAGGAAAAGCCCAGTGTCTGCATTTGAAAACCACATTTAGGTCATATATTGGCCAAGTACTGCTCACATGCCAGGGCATAATCACATGCTTCAGAGCTTTACACATTATTTTCAAGGTCATGCAGAAAATACTTTTGTGGTGAGGCAAGTTCCCCTCCTGCCCTCCCCCATACCCATAGGGACTAGAATAAGCTGAGGAGGGTGAACACCTGCAGCTCTCCCAAGACACCTGTGTTTACAGTGAATGCCACAAACCCAACAAATTTTCTTTCACATGAAACAAAAAGAAAGATGCAGACATCAAAGAAAATTAATCTGAGATATCATTATAAACAAAACAAAGCACCATGTAAGAATCATGTCTCTCTCCTTCATATTTTATTATATCCAGGGACTTCAGATCCTGCCATTCCCAGACTTCTTTTAATTTTTAAATACTATTTCTAACCTTCCCTAAATGTGCATTGCATCCCAAATCTAGGATTAACTAATGTCTTTAAGTGATTTTCTAATTTTATTTTTTTTCAGGGGACACTGCCACATTAAAATTCTGGATAGATCTGAGACAATGGTGCAACTCCACTGGTATATGAGCAACAATGCTGATTTACACCTACTGAGATTACTGAACCTCTCTATTAAAAAACAACAACAAATCCTTATCACTATTTCAGATTATAACAGAAAGGAGAAATCTGACTTTAAATATTTCTTCTGAAAGTAAGAAACAATTCTATCTTTAATGCAAAGGCTGATCATGTGTAGGCTGAAATAAAGCATGAAGAAGTCAGTCTGTAAATGATAAGACATATATATATAAATATAAAAAATATATCTTGCTGTTGAACACAATTGATTGTATTCATTTTGCAAGATGCACAGTTTGTTCTGTGAATCTCTTTGTTTGTTGGAGTGCACAGATCAAGAGCAAGAGCATAGGGCTGGGAATTGGGAATGGGAAGTACTCCTGACTCGGCTGAAAACTACCTGTATGACCTTGGCAAACATCTTAGGACTCGTAGGACGGATGGCTGCTTAATGAGATGAGCTGCTATGAAAAATGGGGGTAGGGGTATCAGGTTAGAACTTATGTGTGCTCATGAGAAGAAGAGGGAGCTTCTGATGCAAATAATGTTTTAATTGGGTCAGTGTTTTCAAAGGTTTTGAGACATCTTACATACAAAGTCTGAAATCCTCAAGACTGCAGGAACAAGAGTAAATGGAAGAAGTGCATCACTCGATTTGCCTCATGGAAAGTGACAGGGTCAGGAGGCAGTTTGAGATGAAACCACATTTAATGCTGGATTTGGTCTTGTACATAGGAGAAGAACAGGTTGCCTGAGCAGCAGTGGCTTTGACAGCAGGAGAGAAAGTGAAGTTCAACCATTGATCCTTTACAATACCAGAAATACTGAAACAATTTTACGAAAATACAGGAACTCGTTGCTTTGGTTTTACCACAGATATTCATTAAAGAGAAAATATATTTTGTTACATTTCTAGTAAGGAAGAGATAATATGCCTGGGTTCCACAGGCCTCTGGGGCTCAAGGAGAGAATCTGGAAAAACATTGAGAAACACAAAATCTATTAGCCATGCAGGGTCTCTGACAAGCAATCTCAGAAACTGTGAGGCCTCCAAGAGACAGCATTCACATGTATTTATGTATATTCATTTCCATTCAATTCTTATCTCATGTGGTACTAGTGAGAATTATATCAGACGTGTTACTGCAACATGGAAAGGTCCAGAGTTGCGTAAAGGACTACCTGCACTGCATGCCCAGTGTATTTCCAGTTAGGACTGTTCAGCAAATGCTTTTAAGCAGATCTTCTGCTTGTGGATTACAAAAATAGCAATGAGAGGAAATTGCCTATCAGGATCAGCATGAGAAATTTTTAACCATTAAAGTAATGGTTAGGTGAATATCATCTCCATCTCCTAGTCTCAGCCTAGTTCCATAAATTCAAGAGGATCAGGGCAGAAAGGAGAGACTATAATCTCAACCTCTATCTTCGAAGTTCACAACAAATCTACACACAAGCACTACACCTTGTACTGTGCAAACTATACCTGTAATACCTGTGTAGATTCTTTTGCATACTTTCAACATAGAGAAAGTCTAGAGAAAGTTGTCTGTGAAAAGTCAGAACAGCTTTGGAAATTAACAGTGTTCCAAAGGAGCAGGGATGTCAAAATGGCTGTGGCCACCTATAGACAATGTCTCCAGACACCTTTTTGAATGTGTTCCAAAATGCTGATCAATTCTGCAAGAAATCTTGTAAGTAAAATTTTTGTGAAGAGACGTTCTTCATCCCTGCATTGCCCTCCTTTCCACTTCTCACCATGGACACTTCCTTCAAGCTGGAAGAAATTGGAAGGAATTCTTTCTTCCACAGGAGATTTTAAAGAGTTTACTTCCCACAAATTCCTCACATGTAGCATTCCTCCACCCCCACTAAAGCAGACCCTGATCTGACCCAATATGATTCACTGTTCCTTCTGCAGGCTGTAATCTCCAGCTCTCCCAGGGGAGAAAAATCAGCAGCCAAATAACTACTGACAGCTTTGCATGTGTAAATCCATAGCAACTTCATTGAAATCACTGGAATTAGTTTGGCTTCACACCAGTAAGAAGAAGAGCTGAATTTGACTCATTAGCACAATAAGGAAGAAATTAGTTAGATTACACTAAGGATTTCTTTGATAAAAAACATTTAGTTTTCATTTAACCAGTGCAAAGGTAACAGCATAATTCCCTTAAGGAATGTTCAGAAATAGTGGCCTATATACAAAGAAGGAAAACCCTTAAAGAGGAGTATGCTGTCAGGGAGAGTGATACTGATGCCCAGGAGAGCTGTATATAATTAGCTCTCATCATTTACATGGTTAGTTTCTTCACCACATACAAAATATACATAATTACAGTTCACTTACAAAGGATTCATTTACTGTTTTCCATATCTTATGAATTTTTATGGCACATAAGTCAGTTACCATTAAGTTAAAATCCAGGCCAAAATTTCTAGAAAACTTCCAAGCAAGAATCTGTCATAGACTGCAGGAGAATCAGCTATGACTGCTTGGTATTACAGTTGCTAATCCTTCTAAAACTCAGAATTTAGTTATTCATAGCTGCATCAAATATTCAGATTGTTGCTCATTTGCCTTAGTTACAAACAACTAAAATTTGACACTTCTGATCCATGTTAAAGGTTCAGAAAAGGCTTCAGAAAACCTTAGTAAAAAAATTCTGCTATTTCAGATCATATTAATAGCAGAAAAAAATATTTTATATCTTGGAAATTATTTAAAGTCATGCCACTAAGAAACTGTACTGAACTCGAATTTTTCAGGCCAGTCTTCTTGTCAGGAATGGGAATGCACCCATTTTAAAGAGAGCTATGAACTTCAGCCAAATTTTGGTTCTTCTGCAATCTGCAGAGACTCTAGCAGGTAAATAGTTTGAGGACCAGAGCACAATAAAAACTTTCTCAGGAATCAGATACGGGGAAAAAACAGTAAGAAATCATTCCCAGGTGTTACAACAGACAGGTGACATTCCCAGGTATTACAAATATTTCTGAGTCTGACCAGGCTTTTGCTGCTAACAAATTAATGTGATGCTCACATGGCCATTTGGAATTTTCATCTCCACTCTTTTTATGGATTTGGAGATGCTAACAACTTACTATGAGTATGAGGCAGTTTGATTTTTTAAAAAATAAAGCAGCAAATGCAGGAGCTGAACTAATTTCTATCTGTAACCTCTGTGAGGAAGAGGAAGTACAATATTTTTGTAAATAGTATTATTAATCAAAGAGCTTGACTGTAGGGACATAGGCCCTCATGGGCCTATGAACACCCACTAATGAACATGAATTTCTAAATAAAATTCTGTAGAATAAGACTGACTCTAGAGTGATTGACTGGAAATCAAAACCTCATTGTTAGCATAGCATAAAGTTCTGGCTTAGTAGAAGTTTTCCCTGTTGGTTCAAATTCATTGTAATAGCACTTAATATGGCTAATATTGTCTTACCAAAAGACAATATACTCTGTATATACTCTGTTATCTCACTGCCAGCACAAGAATAATTGTGCTTTATGAGTAATAACGTTCTTTCTTTCTGTGTTTTTCAAATTCTTGAGCCACAAGACTCTTTCCTTCCTCCAGTTTACTGGAGAAGTTGATTTTAACTGAAGGTTGAGAAGGGTCCCAATGCTACAGTAGTCCTCTGAAGAGAGGAGAAGGGGAAACCTGGGCAAAAGTAACAAGAAAATAGATGTAGGAGCACATTTTTACCATGTCTAGAGTAAACTCAATGTATGAATATTATGAATATATTATGAAATATATACATATGCATATATTTGTGGATAAAGTACTTTCTGAAGGTTGATCTTCAGTATATTAAAAATGTCAGCTTAGAAACAGCAGTCAAGAAGCCAGGAACAATGAATGTAGTGGATCTTTCTGAGGAAAAAAAAAAAATTCCCAGTAATTTCGAGACAAAGGGAGAGGAAATAGCACAAAACACACCAAGCATCTCTGGAAATAATATTATTTAGGTTCAGCTTATAGTTGGTAAATGCCTCCAGGAAATGATTGAAGCTTCCAACATGTGTATGATGCAAAGGAAATGGTCTAGAATATGCAATTGGAGCTTCTTTTAAAGGAATTAACAAATATAAAACCCTCTGTGTACTCATGCAGAAGAATAAGACTGCAGACTGCTTGTTTGCCCCAGAATTTGACACTGGCCTGAGGGCAATATTCAAATTCCACCCACTGTCATTTCTATGCTTAATGTCCTTCAAATTTCTCAAATCTCTTTCAGCTTTGCTCTACACAGTGACTGTCAGTACCTTTTCTGTAAATGTTTGTATGTGAGCTACAACATTCCTGTTATTAGGAAGTAAATGTCACTAATTAATACAGATGATTTTTTAAATTCTGCTTGTATCTCCACTGGACTGGTATTTAGATGCTGGTAACTGTGGTTTACTAAGAGCAACTGAGGAACATTGCTTTAACTAAGCAGACCTGTCTCTGTCTTGAAAAAGACAGGAAAATATAGGAAACGGAACTGAAAGTTAATTATTTTAAAATCATATTTAAATATTGGATTATTTTCTGAGACTTGTAACATGTTTGGAAGGTTTGATGACAGGTTGCTACTACATTTCCCTGTGTGGTCAAACACTGAAGTTTTAGCAGAGCTCCAACTTCAAGCAAATGTTGTGAGAAACTAACATCTGCTCAAAAAACGTGACTCACATGGCACTTTAATAATGCACTGAAATTGCTGAGGGACACAGTTGTGAAGACTTGCATGTACCACACCTTCCCACACACTGCGTGCAAGACTGCATTCAAAAATTTGTGAAGTCTAAGCAGATGCAGTTACCATGACAAATGACTTTTTAATCAGTCATAATTTTGCACTAAGTGCTGTATAAGTGCCCTTTGTTTCACTACTTAAACTGTCAATGGCTAACAATGGAAGTCACAAACTAGTGCCTGTCATTAAAAGCAATGGAAAAAAATCAATACAATTTCTAATTAAAGCTGCCCAATGACTTGAGCTGTAAAGAAAGGAATTCTCCTTATCAGCGCATCTTGCCTTCAAGCCCTTTCTGGCATTTCAGAAATTAACACACAGGCAAATGGTGGTATTTCCAGCATGCTCCTGGAAACAAGGAGAGAAGGGAGCATTAGAGGAATTCAGGGAAAATATTTTCTATTTGATTGGTATTGGTAGGGTAGGTATAAAGTACATGATGCCTGTGGAAACCCTAAAGCATGCTTTTTATAAGACCTTTGAAAATATGGAATAATGTATAAAGACAGTAAAAGTTGCAGTATAGATTTTTTTCTGTGTAGACTTGTGAAAAAGCAGCTTGAGAAAACTTCCTATTGCTGTCATTATTATTGGAGTATTTGTGTGATTGACTGCCTCAAGCAACTTGCCTTTGTTTAGTCTTTTCTTACCCCTGAGTGCTCGGGGTTTTTTTCTTGTATTTTTTCTAATACCTTCTGTTTCTCTGTCATCTGCAAATGTGTTTCTGAAGAAGCAGATGTATTTTTCACTCATGGTAATAAAATCTTTACGGATGTACCTTTAATGGCAATAACATACAACTGTAGAACTGAACTCTCTATTTCTCAATAGAAGAGGAATTTGATGGGGATAAATATAAGGGCTGGGACAAACAGATGATCTTTTTGGGTACTTGCTGGATGGATAAAACTTGTAAATGAGCATACTTATTTTGAAATTAGGGAAAAATTTTTGGACTATGTAAAATTGTATGGAAAGGCATAGAATATGAGACAGGAGGGCACTATAGTATAGTATAGTATATAGTATAGTATAGTATATACTATAGTATACTATAGTATGTGTTCACTTATGTTACTAAATTATCAAGCAATTTTGCAGGATATATGAACCTGGTATGACCTATGAAAACTTGTATTCCTTTTGAATTCTAGAGAAAGTTATAGGGAATAGAAATTATGAAGAATATGACCTCTTTAATCCTAAAACAGCACTTTTAGGTTTTTATAGATTTAGGCTGTGGTCCTTTGGCTAGCAAACTGAAGACTGGTAGATTATGAACCACAAAATGGAGTATTAAAAATTTTCTGTTTCTGGGACAAATGGCTAGATGTTTTTGAATTTGACATTTGATTAAATATTGAATCAATAATAAGAATAGAATTCAGGACTTCAGTAACACTTCCACCAAGTGTATGGCAGTATGAGTAAGCTGATCCTCTGAGCATTATGCAGTTGATAGTGCTTTTACTTCATTACAAGATGTTTGCATAAGCAATACCTAGTCTAACATAAGCTGTATTTCCATTTCATATTTCTGATTTAATCACCTGTGTGTCAACTTTCTTTTCCCTTTTTATTTCCCTTTCTGTGATATGTAGAGAGTATACTTTTTGTCATAGTAGAATTTAGCATGAAACATTTCCTTTTCTTACTTAAATTACAGAACTTCCATAAGGCGCAATGAAAAAGAAAATGGAATTGGAAGAAAAAAAAGCACCAGCTGTGCATAAGATATATGCACAATGATAGCAAATGAAATATAATAGAAGTAATCCTTTGGGATTTGACGGTGCGTCCAACATTCTTGGGCACAACCTGCCCTGACTGAGCTCCAGGGACTTTTTACCCTGCTTGTGTCCAAGCCAGTCTTTCAAATTTGCTCTCTGAACAAGATTCAGATGTCTGGACTTCTTTAAAGGGTAGCTAGAGATATGCAATAGAAGTTTCTGAACATCATGTACCCTATTCTCTTCTGACAGTAGCAACAATCCACAGTGACTGGTCCCTCAGTGCGACTTAGGAACATGTTAAAGTGTTTTACTGAGGACATGGCATTTCTTGTGCCAAGAGGTCCTATTCAACCTACCTTCCATGACTGCTAGGCAAGGTGGGATATGAGATGAGATGGGAGTCTGGGCTTCATTCTCAGTACTGAAGGAACTACATCAGACCTTGATTGTGTGGACTGAAGGAACTGAGGGCAGCTAGTTAAGCTGCCTCTGTAGTCACTGTGTCTCCTCAGAACCGGTAAACAAAGACTGCTCCTGGAGAGTGTTGAGCTGGACTAGGCTGTTACTGTTTTATAGGGAAGTGGCACACACTCCCTTGTGTTCCTTTCTCAGGTTATCCCTGATGAAGCAGAGAACTCAACTGAGCTGTTACTTCCAAGCTGAAAGGTGTCCAGAATAAAAATGCTTATGGAAAAGATAATGCTGACTGAAGCACTAGAGCTCTGCAGGTAGGACCTATCTGGCACTTACAGTATCATCTCCCCCATGGCTCTTTGGGTGTCCACTTATTTGCACTTGAACGAGTTGCTTAGTTTCCTTCATGTCTCAGTGCATTGGAATCTAGACTGGCCTTGCAAACATCAAAGCTCAATAGGCAAAGCTCAAAGAAAAAAATTACTGCCCTTCCAAAATGTGTCTGGTATCTACCGTGGGTCTGTGTCCTCCAACAGTGCACTTTTCCCATTCTTGCCTCAGACAATGAGCAGCAGCATTTCTGGGGAGTTTTTGCCTTTTGATCTCCTCTCTGATCTAATGCAATTGTCCACTGGCAGAAGCGCTGTGAAGTGCAGAATAAAGTAATGAAGTTAATCTGATTTCCAACCCCCCAACCCCAGTATCTACATGCCCTTATTATATTAGATTCCTAATGAGATTCTCTGTCTGCACTTCAGAAACCAGGCTGGAAATATATGTATATGTGGGGAGGAGGGGAATGTTGTGGAAGGTTGCCTCCATTTACATCCCATCTTTAATGGATAAAATCTGCCTGTCCTTGAGTTGCAAGGAATCTGCCTCCAAGATTTCTTGAGGGAGAAGCTTCTAAAATTGCCAAGAAAAAAATTATATATTTAACACTGATATGTCTTTGATATGGCAACAAATGCAAGCACGGAGAAATGCAGAGAGGAGTCTTGTGCACCTGCCTGATAAAGCTGGAAGATTTCCTGAAGTGAAAGGAGCGTGAGTTGGAGGGATGCACCTGAGCTAAAATTGCCAGGAAGAAACTCTGGAAAGAACTCTGAACAAACTGATTTTGTGTTGTTGAGCAGCAAGACAGTTACATCCTTGTGAGTAGAGAGCCTGTACACTTTGAAAGGTCCCATGAAATGTGGCCACACAAGTCATGCAATCCATAGTTAATCCTCACCAAAAAACACAGTTCTTACTTTTCTCAGCTGTACAGAGCCATTTCCAAGCAGTTTTTGGAAGAGAAGAAGGTGAGAGCTGCTGGATGCTGCACAGCTGGTCAGTGATGGGGCCATCCTGAGCTAAAATTCACACACCAGAACCATGTTTCTCCAGTGTGATCATAAATAAGCCTCTCCTGCTACACTGGATTCAATGCATTTTGGAAAACAAAGAGCTATGATCACCATATACTCTCTGAATATTTACTTAAAAGGCCAAGTTGTAACTTCAGTTATGTCACTGAAATGTACCTGCTGTAATGCAGTGACAGAATAGCCATCACCTAACAGAGAAAATCCTCTGGCCTCAGTTCAGTGAAAGGCACTACCAGCAAGGCCTGAATCCAGCTTCATGCTTGATGGGCCCTAACTTGGGCACTTCAAAACTGAGTTTGCCACTTTGTCCTGAGGCAGAAATTTTTTGCTAAAAACGGACCCTCATGACTGCTGGGTGTTTATGGATAAAATGCCTTTAAAAGCAGTTTAACCAGCCTTGTCTGGTTCCTTCATGGACAAAGGTCCATATCACAGAAGCACTATACATAATTCACCACAAGAGAGCCCCAGAACTAAGCAAGAAAGCTAAATTACCTGTCACTTCCAGAAGAAGTGTTCCCTTTGGGTCAAGGTTGAAATCATTGGTAAACTGATGTGAAGATCACGCTGTTCTCCGGATGGGTTCCTTCCCTGTGTCAGGACTGCAGAGAAATAAGGGAGGCAGAATGAACGCCAACTAAAATTTCTCCATTATTCTCAATTCTTATTCACAAACCAGCAAGCCTGTCCCTGATCAAAGTTTGAGGGATGAAGCAGCACTGATTCTTCCACTAAAGCAAAACAACATGTGTGGCAGAGCACGTATTCTGCTCACAGGGGCGTCCTGTCAGAGGTGCAAGGCACTATGGCTGTGTCTGAATACAAAAAACACCTCATTATTACCTGGGATGGGAAATGCTGCTAGTTACAGGGAGCGAATATGACTTCAGGAGTACAGTTCATGAGAAGTAGATGCCATCTGGCTGTCATTAAGTGGCTGATTGTGGCTTTCTGTGATTGACTGGTGGTTGATTGACAGGTGGTAGAGAGGAAAGGGATATAGCGTGTCAGCCAGGCGCCAGCCTTTTGTTTCACTCCTCTAATTTTTGTGGTGTGTGTAGCTATCAGGGGGGCAATTTTTCCTTCAGTCCTACTCGCATTGCAGCCTCCATGTCAAGTAGACCTGAAGCCTGTAGAGAAGAACAGGAGAGTGGGGAGAGTATTCCACCAAACACTTAGACTCCTGCAAACCTTCACAGTTTAGTTCTATGAAAAATTAGTGACTTAGAGAAGACATTTGGACGTATCTTCCCTTTCCCATATGCTCACATTTCCAAAGCCTGTAAGGAATATATTTATGCTGTGCCCCATTAAGTTTATAACAACTTTAAACATTTTAAAAGTTTAATAACACCTGTTCTATGTGTTTATTTGAAAAACTGAAGCTTAACTGATAGAACACAGAAAAAAATATAGCCAAATTAAGCTTGCAATGTCCACAAGAAAATAGGTGGGACTGAAGTATTTTTCTCCCTGAAAATTAAAGTGATTAGGCCTCTGTTGTTCTGAGCAAGGTTTGCTTGCTTTAAATATGCATAGACTAGAAGGTTTCTGGGAGTGCAAGCACATGGCAGTGGCTTTATTCAGAGCTGGATCAGGAACAGTCTGTGTGCAGTCTCTATGAAGAGTGTGTCCCACAGGAGTGGGTGGGAGCTGCTCTGCCGCTCCATGGCACTTACATGGACGATCACAGCAAAGCTCTACATTGCTCAGGGTTATGGGATCTCTGCTAGAGACTGAGCTTGCAGTCCAGGCAGTGCCATCCTAAGGCTGGGAAGCAGAAAGCGTCCCAAGGGAAGTGGTGGCTGCAGGAGGGGCTGCTCTAAGCTAGGAGGGTGGAGCAGTTTCTGAGAAAGACTGAGGTCACTAAATGAGGAAGTAGAATGAGTAAGCAGAATGCAGCTCAAGATGGTCAGTGGTATCCAGCTGACTATTCCTCAGTTTTCAGAGATTAGCAATGTGTCTTCTTCCCTTCTGTAGTGGGCTAAATTTTGCTTCAGTGAAGGTTTTGGGAGTGGGGAAGTCCATGCTTGCAGAGGATTGGCCCATGCCCAAATTAGACCTTATCAGGTCTGCTTAATTAGAGTTTGCACATTAGTCTGATGTGTTTCCTTGGGCAAAATCTTCTTTGCTTTCTGCACTAGGACTGTTGCTTCCAAATAAAGAATTAAAAGATCTTGTAAAATCTCATCTATTATATTGGACCAGAGAAGCTGATTGATATTAATGTTAATATGTCACTGTTGATATTAATGGGGGTTTCTGCTTAAAACTTGGAGCTGCATTTCCTCATATTCATATACAGAGATTTTACTCAAATCCAGGTTTCTTGTATAGCTGAAAGAGCCTTCAGATTAGACATCATTTTTAAGCAAGTTTCTAAATATGCTAGGTAATTTTGAGAGAAAGTGAACAAAAATAACTTCCTCTGTTCTGATTATCTGGAGTAGAAAAATAATGTAGTACCACTTAGACTGGAATAGATTTTCATCTAAAGCTCATTTCTTGTAGAAATATGTGAAACAAAATAATAATTTAAAATACAGTGCTTTTCAGGTGCAAAAACATCTACAATACAATATATAACATCTTTATATATTTAGTAAGCATTTAACTACATACATGGAACATAACTAAATCCACACAAACAAGTTTTAATAGTTCCCATGGTAACTATATAATGTACAAGAATCACCTAAGTAGATTAAAAAATTATTTCATATTTAGAAGCTTCTATTCCTAAATACCTATTGTTTCACTAATACAACTAAATAGGAAATTTTTCACAGGAAAGAAAACTGTAAGTTCCTAATTAGATTAAGACTGGGTTAAAACGTTACTGTTTAGTGGGATTTTTTTTGCACTTGTGCACTGATAGAGCCGCTCTTGAACATAGTGAAGTCCTTTCAACGAAAAAAACAAGTTTGCGTTCCAGCACATACCAGCAAAGAGTGTGCTCTTACAAGAAGGAAAAATAAACTAGATAGGATTTTGCAAGTCCACACACGCAACTTGGTATTTTATTCTGGGAGTCGGCAAGACTACTGCTGCTTTAAGGAAAGATGGTCTCCAAATGTTTTATGAAGTGATAGATCATATATAAATAGGTTGTTTGCTCTCAGTACAGATGCCATCATTACTAACTACTTTCAGGCTCTTTGAGAGCTAAATAATTTTGTAATGCATCATTGAACATTTAGTTGCTTTGATAGCAGATGGTTTCAGGGGTCCATCTGCTCACAGCAATGTTTTCAACAAGCCCCCTTCACCTTCACCAAAAGGTTCAGAAACATTAGAATATTCATTCCTCACCACAGGTGCCTTTCCTAGAGCCTCTCCATACACAGGCATAGTGGGTCGCTCACTTGGAAAGACAGAAGTGGTTACTGAAATATGTGACTTAATCTATTGTGTGTAGATTACTTCTGTCAGCAAATTGAGACAGCAACAATATTGGGAAATACGAAGCATCAGGTTACCTGGAGCACAGCTTTTGTTTGTCAGGAGTAGGTTTTTAATAGGCTTGCATCTAAATATGAGGAGTTGAATAAATTTTAATAGTATTAATAATTTTAACTGTGCACACACAGTTAACTATAACTGAACAGCATGTTCACAGAGTTATGAATACTATTAAAACATATTCAACTCTTTATGTTTCAATGCACTCACAGTTAAAAAATCAGTGCACAGCATAAATATCCAGGTACCAATTGCTGAAAAGAGAAATCTGATGTGGTAGAACACAAACACGTCAAGTGTAATAGCAAGAGAATAAATAACAGTAATCTTTTTTGCAAATTGTTGACACAAATGTCTTGTATTAACTCTTATGCAAGAAATGCAGTGAAGAAACTCAAGATTAATCTATTATCTCTTTGTTGCAAACACAGGACTCACAGATGTATTTTGGCAGAGGAAATAAACACATTTGATCTGTTGATTAATAGGAGATGCATTCCTCTGACATCCGTTTTTACAGTGGTTTTCTCGAGCCAGACAAGAGGGCTCTCTGAGAAGGAGAGCACTTCACACAGGCTGATCTGTTGAACACCATAGGGACACAGGAATTAGAAGAGCCTTCGAATCTGAATTACTGCCTCTGCAATTCCCAGGAGAGCTATCTAGAGTTGCTTGATTTTATCTTCTCCAAAGGCGTATATTCCTACATAGATTTCCAATTTCATAATGCGTTTAGAAATAGAAATGAATCCTGAATTACCTGAAAATAGCTTTGAGCATTGAGCATCCTCCTAAGAGGAGCTAAAATATGGGGTTTATGTAAGTGACAGAATGTATTAATGATCTGTAAGTAAGAAATAACACTTCACAGCTACGTGGTGTACACTGGGATAGGAAATGGTTTAACTTCTGCACTTACATCAGGCTGCTAATTTTTTTGTGTATAAATTGGAGTACAAATATACAGATGCTCCCTGCCTCAAAAACACATATTATCTTAGGTATTAAAAGAGCCTAGCACAGCAGCATGCTCTACTTCATCAGTAGCTTGAACCTGTTTTGATATCAGAGCTTGGGAGTTCCTTTATCTGTATAAATCTGAAGAAATTCTCATTTCAAAGCAATAGAATAGGTTTGAAATAACAAAGCAGTAGTAAGGATTAAATTACTATTGGTGTGCCTGCCTCCTGTAGTTCCAAAGCTTCTGGAAATGTATATTGCTATTTTATCTCTGACCACTGAAGACTTGTTTCATGATTTTATTTTGGCCTATGGCATAGACTCCTATGAATATTGGTGGAAGTGGCTACAAGCAAAGCACCTGAACTGCAAACTTCAATTGTCATTTAGCCTCACTAACTTCATTCTGTGATGGAGAATTGAACAGACATTCCCATCAGTATTTAAGATACCCACTGCCTTCTGAGCATTAGTGGCAGACCACTCCTAGAAAAATCTATACAAAGGCAAGTCAGCTGTCTCCTTGGTTGAACACAAACCCAGAGTTCACTCTCCTGAAAGATAACTCTGAATTTTGCAAGTAGTAGGATTATCTTGATGGCCTCATGCAGGTCAGCCACCAGAGAGGTCTTTCCTCCACTTTTAAGTCAGCTAAGCAGGACAACAGGCCTTTTTAAGTTTCTATTCAGCGGGCTCCAGATAAATCTAGGATGGGTTCCTCTTTCTCACCAAAACTTGCACAAAACTTTCATATTTGCCGGACAGGAAACACAAGGGCTCAGTCTGGAGAGTTCAGTGAAGGGGATGGGCCTCTGCAGCAACATGGGGTTGAGAAGTGAACTGGAATTGTGCTTTCCTTCCAATCACATGGCAATACATCATCACTACCTCTCGACATTTGTCAGTGGCCCAGCTAGTTCTTTTATTTATCTAAACTCCTTCAATTCCTGCAGCTAAAACTCTTCTGAGTGAACTGATCCAACAACAGGTATTTATTTTGCCCTTCGAGAGTTAGGATACAGAGTTGTATAAAATTAGATTTGAGGAGAATTGTTTCTTTTGGTAAGCTGGACAATAAAGCTTTGGTCTCCCTATAATCAGCTTTCTGACAAAAGAACCCATATTACATGCATGCAGATACATCAGTCATTAAAATACCAGTTGAATCTCAACTGCATTTTGAGATAGGAATGATTTCATTCTTCATAACTATACAGTTGCTTTTTAAAATTATTTTTACCATGTACCATCACAGCTGTAAACAGCACTTTCAATAAATCTGTCATTCTAAAATATTTTATGGAAGGAGAGGTTTTCTTTGCACTGTGGTTAGGACTTAACATGTCAATAAAAAATTACTTTTCCTTTACTATAGCTAATAGACTGCATGTGCCAGAATAGGTGTCACATCCCAACAACTGGAATTTGTGGATAGATATTGGTAAAAAAAAAGTTCCAAACACTGAAAAAGCATTCAAATTGAAAAAACAATACTTTAAAAATATAAAAGATCCTTCTGTAGTGCTTGCTAGCAAAGGTACTATACACAGTGCATGCATATATGTCCACAAAATAATAAAAGCAAACATTAATGTGTTCAAAAAGAAGATCAATGAGAAAGTCAGTTTTATTCTCAGAAGTAAGGGATTGGATTTATACTGTGGCTGTCATTCCCATCTATACTGTCTACTTTGTTTTGTTATAGCATCACATTATTGCTTTAGATGGCTGCGTAAGGTTGTGATTCTGCAATCTTTCTCCAGTGAGTAGCATCACTGACATTTTATGGGACTGCTCATTTCATGAGACTGCTCTTTTTTGCAGCTGCAGAACCTCAGGCTTGATAGCAGATTATTATCTTTTGTCAGTTATCACATGCTCGTCACAACAGGATTTCATGCTATGGTGGACAAAAATCTGACAGTTACCAAATAATTAGTTCTAACTTCTCTATGCCCATTAAAATAAGATGGTCAGAAGACCATGATCTAATCAAATATTTGCCCTTTACACCCTTAAAAGATCATGTCAAAAATCTGTTTCAAAAGTGCTCATAGTGCTTTTCCAAAACAATGGGGAGTTGTCAGCTCTCTCAAGTGTTTGTTCTGGTGCATTGTCCAAGCAAACTCAAAAATCCCTGAGAAAAGCAAAGCCTACAAATGAGTTGTAACACCCTTCTTCTCTTATCTGTCACTGCATCTTACTCACCAACTACTCTAAATTCAAATTTCATTCTTTGTTCTGGAGTCCTTGAGGTGCCTTACATATATGTTATTTAAATTATGTGGTCCTCACAAAAAAAAGTCGTGTGGATTTTTTGGCACTGCAAGCCCAGAGGAACTCCTCTCTTCCCTCCTCTGCAGTCTCTTCCAGGATTAAGACTCTCTCAGACTCTGACTCATCAATGTAAAACATCGTTAGTCTCATCCTATTGATACCTTTCAAGCATTAGCCATAAACACCAACCAAAGCAGGAGAAAAAGGGATTAAATAAGTAGTGTGATAAAATTGTTCTAAATATCACAGGGAACAATTAAGAGGCAGAAAGTCTATTTTAAATACGCAAAAGTGAAGTAGTGGAAATAATGTACAGTAATTTCACGATTATAAGCCGCACCTGAATATAAG
>VRYO01002297.1:7629045-7798835 GCA_009812075.1 Sialia sialis
CTTATATTCGTGAAATTACTGTAATAGATCTTTTAAAACCATTCTGGAGAAAATGTTTTTAAGTTTGGTATTGTGATGGTGAAAGGATGGATTTGATATTTTTTACAGTTCTTGGGTATCTCTTCACTTCTGAGTATTGAACTTACAGATTTATAATTCCATCACACTTGATGGAGTTTCTGTTGGATGGATCACAGATGCAACTTTAGGAAAGAGCTTAGAAACTTGCAGTGAGGATGGAAGGGCACTAAAAGAGAAAAGGTATCAATATTGGAACCTGGCATTTCATTAGAATTAGGAATCGTTTACACTGAGGATCAGGTCAGATCATACTGGTTAGTATTGGCTTTATGAAAAACTTTCATGCAAAGAAGTGTACCCACACTACTGTATTTTCTGAGATTTACCAGTAATTTTCCTCTAGGCTGCAGTTTTATAACACCACTGCAACAATCTGGCTGCTTTTACATCAGGAGAGAATAAATTGAGTTTTTTTCTCTCTCCAGAGAAGGAATGATGGCCAAAGCATTGATGTGATTTCAGATCATGTTCTGCAAGCCCAACTGCACTAAGTACTCCTAAATTATTATTTTATCTTGCAGTGCAGAACACTGGGCTAAGAGGGGCATGGAAACCACAACTAAAAATAAAATCAACTAAGACTTATCAATTTTGACCCTAAACTGACCTGTAGTTTGGATGTTAACACAACTCCTATTCACCCCCATGTTAATATGTTGTCAGGTTTATATGGTTATATGAGGACAGCTAGTGAATCTTAAGACGCATTCAAAGCCTGGGACAGCAAGTGCTATATTTCTCATTGTCTTTTAATTGCATTTCTCATTTTAAGGCTGGAACAAACCAATTGCAATTTAAAATACTTTCATTAAAGGAAAAATTTTCTGGTGTTTTATAAAGATAGTGCAGCTTTTGAACTGCTGACCAATGATTTTAAAGTATATAAATTATAATGATTTAATCTAAGACAATTTAAGCATTTCTTTAAACATGAAGGTCCATTCTGGTATCCATGTGTGTTTTCTATCCACAGCTAGATGAGCTTTCTTGCTTTCCTACTGTCTGTCATAGTAGTCACAATTCCCCTAGTTTAGACTTTCATAAACACTATTTTAGTGAACACTTAAGTATCACACATTACTTAATTACATTGATAAGTTGATTTTCTAATAGGAGATCTTTTAGATATTTCCAAGTGTATTTTCTTATAGGAGATCTTTTAGATATTTCCGTAAAATTTCAATCAGAAATATAATTGGGTAAGAGTATGATATAAAAAATAGTATAAAGTAACCGAACTCATCAAATCTGAGCAGATAAAAGAGAAAGAGTGCTGAAGAATAGAAGGGAAATGCAGTTATTTATATAATCGGTGATTTATATA
Source organism: Sialia sialis (assembly GCA_009812075.1). NCBI lineage: Eukaryota > Metazoa > Chordata > Aves > Passeriformes > Turdidae > Sialia > Sialia sialis. The sequence continues at coordinate 7,630,451 of VRYO01002297.1, forward strand.
CATATGCACATAAATACCACCATATATTCATATCCATACTTTTTTGAATAATTAGGTACAAAATTGATACATTTCCTTTATAGAAGCCTTACAATGAGGCTCTCCCCTATGCTTCAAATACAGAGCAAAATCTGTGTAATTACTTCTCAAACTTTACACCTGCTGCACTTGTTTCCTTTTAGCGGATGTCCAATAAGCCTTGACTGATAGCTGTTCTTTTCTGTTGCCTTTGTAACATTTCTAGCTATTTCACAAGGAATTTGAGCATTTCCTTTCCTCACTGCTCTGCATCTCCTGTTATCCCTGCTTGTGCATCTAACAGAGCACAGGGTTCTTCCTCTCTTTCTGGCCCCTGGGCTTTTCTTTAAAAGAAAAAGCTAACAAACATGCCAAGTTGTATAAAAAAGTGAGATGTCAGTGCTCTGGTGAAATAATGACATTCCATGTCTGCAACCCGAATTTTTGAGGCAGCGTACAAGTTGGAAAACCACCAGTGGCAAGAGCAGTTGCCATTTTGAATTTCACTCTGACTCTCCCAGTAACACTGTGGGAGAGACTATCAAGCTTTTAATTTTTTTTTACAAATGTAGGTAGACAGTGGTATGTGTTGGAATGATACAAAGTATGCCAAATCAATTACTGTGTTAAATTTGGGGCTGCATCTTTTATCTATGTAATGAAGGCTAAAAGCCCACCAGATATCTTGTTTTTAAAATGTTATAAATAAAACCAAAAAATATAGCAAAAGACTGAAGGAAAAATTTAGTTTGTTGTCAGTTTGTAAAGTTTTGAATTACAAGTGTTTAATTAAAAGTGTACATCAAGCATGTGTTATGTGAAACAGATTCCTGATGCTGCAGTGTTTAAATTCAGTCTTCATCAATATGCAGCTGATTTTTACTAAGGAACAGCGATCAGTAAATAATAGAAAATTAAGCTTCTCCATTACTTGAAGTACAAAGAACTTTCTTATACTGTTGTGTGGATGAACATTCCCCACAACTTCAGTTTAGTATGTACTTAGTTTATTTTTGTAAGACTGGGAATGATAGTATCATATTTAAAACTAATTTATCTTTATGCTTTTATTCATGTGTGGGGCAAACCAGTTGTGCATATGCATCTAGCTAAAGTGCAAGTCCAGTGTGGCACATTAATCTGCTCTGGTACATTAATATCTTCAGTCTCTGTGCCTGAATTTTAAAATTGAAATTGAAATATTAAATTTAAAGTGACTTCTAAATGTAGTTACAAATCTGTATACAATTCTAAAAATAGAATGTTAATATTAAAATGAAGGTGCAATTATGGGTTTTTAGATAGAGAATTAGAGGGTAATCCCATTATTTCATTAGTACGTCACTTATGACTGAAAGATACTGAAACAATCCATTAAAAAAAATTCATACAAATAAGGTAAATTTGATTATTCTTACAGGAAATTTGTGGTGGGAATAACTTCCAATTATGTTCCTTTTGGTTTGCTCAGGTGCTGAAATTCTGTTCTCATTGACCATGGAGTTTTATTTATGTGGTGGAATGTATATCAACATTTAAAACCAAACAAGCAAGCAAGAAAAACCTAAAGCAAACAAGCCAAGAATAGATAATTATTTTAACTTGATTAATTGACAATTTCAACTTATAAGTAGATTATGGCAGACTTATTTATTCAGGTCACCCCTTCAATAAGTGAATCTATAAAATTGTTTTCATCTGAAGATTTGGCCATGTTACATAAAGTTTATTTTCTGGATAAAATGGAGATTCTTTGCATAGAACTGGGCACAAAAGGCGGTGGAGGGGGGCAGTGTTTGGGTTTTTTTCATTTGCTTGGGTTTTTGTTTCTTTGGTTTTATTTTTTGTTTGGTTGTTTGGTTGGTTTTTTGTAATACCTGACTTTTCTGAATAATCCGTTCACAGACAGCATTTTTGTCCAGTTCAGAACATAACTGCAAAGTTCTCAATTTTCCAGAAGAAATGGGGACTTTTCTTGTTTCTTTCCTTCTTACCTGCGAAAGTCATCTCATCTTTGAGGAGGATCACAGCATGCTGGAAGTGTTACAGCAGCCCTGCAAGCTCCATCTTTAATTGATGCAGTTTTCCTTGTTTACATGGCTGATTATTTTCATCCTTTGGAGTTAAAATGATGCCTGGTTTTGACCACGTGAAAACAAGCTTAGTGCTATATTTTAAGGAAGGGTGCTCAATTTCACCCAAAAAACCCTAAAATAACATTATATTATTCTAAGGGAGAGGAAGATGGAAGAAGGTGGCTGTTCAACAATTTAAACAAGTGCCCTGTGCTCATTTTGGAAAAAGACAGGGGCTCCCTGCACCCATTTCTGCTCCAATTTAATGAAGTTGTTAAAGTAGCAAGACTGACAGGTTAATTATCCTTTATAAAAGGGGGACAAATTGAACTGTGTCTTTCCATCATTTTTTGATATATCAAGAAGCTCCTGAGGTGCTCAGGTGCCACTCTGGTGAATAGAACAACTAATCCACTCTGCTACTCTTTGCTGACCCTGGTCCCCCCATCGGGGCCTTACAGTATATTGCAGTTGCTTTTTGTTTCACATTCAACAGATTCCACTTTATTATAAATTCAGAAGGATTTTTTTCCTCCATATGTTGGCTGACAGCTCCCCTGAAATAACTGATGGCTAAATTTAAACTCTGATGAAAATTAACCCGAGTGTTAAATGCAAACAGGAGCTGCTTGGAAAGAAAAGAGTTATCATGGTAAATGCCAAACAGTGGAAAATGTGTGTAAATTAATGGAGTCTCACTGGTGACAAGCTGTCAGGCAGTTTGATGGCTCTCGCTAGTGCTTCAATCCCACTGAAGTTGGCCAGAGGGCAACATGGACAAGTCCTGCTTTTCAAAAAGACCGCGGGATGCTTGACAGTAACGCTAACTAGATCATCTAAAGTTCATGGTCAAATAAGATTTTTTTTTTTCCTTTTTGCAAAGCTTTGCACTAAACTGAGTTCCTGCACAGCTGGGCTATGAATGAGATATCAAATCACAGTTTCTGTACAGCGGTCAAAACAGAATAAAGATTTTTAGAGACCAGAGTTGTGATGAAAAAAAATTCAGAGGAATTTAATTTCAAATAGATGTTCATATTGTTTTGTTGCTATATCTGTTGAACAGAGAGCAATGCTTGGCGTGTTTCTGGATGAAATCTTGAAATACAAGATGTATTTTAAACGGTTTTAAAAATTTATATTATTTTTAGTCTTTTACTGAATCCTTCAACTGCATCACCCTTCATCTCTAAAGAAAGATTTTATATATATGGTAAGATACACCTTATCTCTTATTCTTTATTCTTGATTATTTTTTATTTTTCAGCAATTGTATGCTGTACATTTGGGAAATTAATTAGTGTTCTGCTGCTTTCAGAAGAAGAATGGTAATGTTATTTACTTCTGTGGAAGTAATGCCTAATCCTTACAGTGTCTAAGTAAGCTCTTATAGTATATTCTCGCAAAATTTTAACATGAGATAAAGTAGTTTAGTGGAAAATAAACTGAAACCACTGTAATGTGTCTGAGCATGTACTAATCTCTACAGACATGAATGAGTCTGTTTCTAGCTGTGTTTTTGTCAAAAATGGGAAAGCACAATCTTGCTTAAAGATTCTAAATTAAATATTCTAAAATTAATATTTTGAAGATACAATCTTAATCAATTAGCAAAGCTTTTGCTTAAATCACCTGTATATTGGGCATAAAGTGTAAAATAAAATAAAAAGTCACTCTAATAGAAAATTCACAATTGCCAGTATTTACACGGTATTAAAATAACAATATGCCTTATGGAAATACCTGTCCATATAGGTCAGGATAATTTCTCCTAGGCTAATGCTCCAAAGCACCACTCTTAAAATCTTAGCAAATGTCACACAATGTACAGAGGAATTATATTTGAATAATACCTTGGAGAGGACAAAGGACAAAGTGCAGATCTACTCTCCATGATCCATCTAACACAGGTGACCTCACCATTTCACCTCCTGTGACTGATGTCACCCATCCATTCTATCTTTTTCAGCATTTCAATGCCGTTATCAGTTCAAACAGCACCAGGTTCTCAAAGTTCTCCTTTCCCTTCTGCAGACCATTGGCTTCTCTGTGAAAATGATATCTGACAGGGAGAGAAAATTATATCCAGAGTCAGTAACCTCTTTCCTCTGCAGGAAAGCATCTCTGCCTTGACCCTTGATGTACTATGACTCTGGACAGGTGGATGAATTCAGTGTGTATGCCTTGATACACAAGGTTTGCATCTAACACTGAGAGTTCTTAGTTGGTTTAGATGACAACTACCTAATTTAACTTGTAAATTAAGATGCTTGTCTTTCATTGTATTTTTCTTTCCTTGAGCTTTGTGTAGGAGGAAGGGTGATAACTGATCTCTGGTTGCAACCTGGTCTTAAAACACAGCCTAAAGATTAGCACACAAGTGGTTCAAACAAATTCTGTGGGGTTTCTCATACAGCTAAAGTTAGTTTGCTCTTTGCTAGATGGTCTTGTGCTGCACAGTTAGAGAAGGAAACCATTCAAATAGTCTGAATTCTCTGCTGCCTTCACTGGTTACTTGTACAGGTAGATGAGGAGTCTTGTGTAGGTAAGTCAATACCACATTGCATAAGCCATTGCTCTGTATCACACCTTCCTTACAAAGCAGATCAAAAGAAATCATTAAAATAGAAATAAATATGCAAACTCTGTCTTAAATAAAAATATAAATGTCAGAAAACTCAGAACCAACATAACATTGCTTTTTTTCAGATTTCTTTCATGTCCCTGCAGTATATGCACTCTTACCTAAACGGGGAAGGTTTTCTTCTCTTTAGCTGGAAGCAGTATCAGAACCTATTCTTCTAGCTGCTATTTAACGGCTAAGCATTTAAAGACTTTTTCTCTGTTTTTCATAAATATTCTGTGACAGATAACACTGTGTGGTGCTGCTTTACCCTTTCGTCATTCAGTTTCAAAATTTAAATTATTATATAGAACATAAGACTCTGGTCATGTTCACAACTGTGGGCACTTTAACTAGAAATCTTTTTTTCTGTGACCTATACAATCTAATTTGTGGAATTCATCAATTTCAAGAAGTCTTTTGATTGCACACTACTATGTCAGAGCCTGGAGTAATACTGACTTCATTTAAGAGAATGGGTGTTTTACTTCTACTTCACTGACTAGGGGATTTCATCTGCAAAGTTTCTTGGTGTATAAAGGCCAGAACTTTGAGCTAGACCTCACAGCGCACATGTGGCTACAGCACAGTGTTTACTCTCCTGGTGTGCTTTCTCTACTCTTCAAATTCCGCAGGGAAGACGGAGAACACCCTTATCCACCTCTGAATACTCAGCAGTCTAACAAAGAGAGGAGTCATATGTGATGCATTAAATCCATTTGTTCTAGTTTCTGCCCAAGGGGCTGTGGCCACAGACGTATGGTGTATTTTCTTTCTTGTGGATCCTGAAGTGCTGACATGAATAAACACTGCCATTTGTACATTTCTGTTGCATATAGGGTTTGCAGACTCTTCCCTAAAGGTGGGACTTATTGACAAAATAAATTATGTTTAGAAATTGTTATGCTATCCTGATCTTTGAAGGTTCAGGTGATATTCAAGTCGATGAATTTGCTAACAAGAATTCTTGCCAACTGGAGTTGAGCCCAGGCTCAAGCAGGAGTGACTGCTGCTGCTAAGAAACAGCAGAAGATACACAATCAGCCTGCTCCTTTTCCTAATTTTATGACATGTGTTCTTGCTCCAAAACAGCAAGGTTGCTGGACTTCTACCTTCGGGGCAATGACTACACACAGTGTCTAAGAAACTGAACCTTAGATTTACTTGAAAGAGGAGAACTACCTTTCCAGAGCCTGTAGTTGATACTGAAACTCCAAGGAGACAGAAGAAGAGCTATTCTGTGTATTAGATTCTCTTTTCCTCTCTCTCATCAAGTGAAAAGGCTTTTTGTGTAGTAAACAGCATGTTTAACACTGCCTTTGTCGTTTGTTGTAGGTTGCATGGAGTGGGCATGGAGGGGAGGGACTGCAAGAAACCTGTCTTGAAACCAATTATCAACAGCTCTGTGATTCAAGAGAAGGGCCATTTTCTATTTCACAGATGGCACCCTTTATCTGAGACACTGCCAGGATAGTTTGTTTCCTGACATAAACATAGGTCTGTGAAATCAGAAGGTAAAACGATGTGCAGTGCTGGAGAAACCAGAGGAGCCAGCTCAGACCTGGGTGAAGATTTCAAACAAGCCAAACAAGCTGGCTGTGCAGCCAGTGTGGGATTTAAGCGAGTCAGGGCTTAGGCAGAAAGAGTTCTCCTAGAAGGGGCTAAAGCATGGGGCCCAGCAGCAGTACTGTGAAGCTGCTGCCACTGCAGGTGTGCTTCTTCAGGGTGTTAAACTGGCAGCAGGTGAATATAAATAAGGTGCACAGACGGTGTGTGGAGGAAAAGGGGAAATTAATGAACGGTCTAACTGCTGAGCTCGGGAACACAGAATGAAAACATGTTGAACTTGACATGTCTGCACTGCTGTTTTTGTAAATGCTGATGGCTAAACAGAGTGCCTTTGTGACTAAAGAAAAAAAAGCAAAAGCAAAATCAAAAGAAGCTTCTATGTATCTTAGGAATGTTAGCACATAATTTTTTTGCTCATCAATAAAATCCTGGTTGATTATCAAGTGTGACTTTGACCTTATTCCTGAACAAGGGCGTTTAAAGAAAAAATATTTTGTGGCTATGCAGTCTTTTGTTGGAAAAAAAATAAAAAATTTGCAACTCCTTAGGGAGCTTTAATCTTCAGTGTCCAATATTATGCTACATCTTGCAATGCAGGTCTGTGCAGAGTCACAGCAAGTCTGTTATAAGCTATCTCCAGAACAAGAAGCAGTGGAAATCTGTCAGCATGGTCCTGTGTGAGTCCTATTTGCACAGCTGGAAGTGTAGAGCAGATCAGATTAAAAAACTTTTAGTCCTCAGCTAATGTCTCTTGCACAGGGCTTTGCTGTGCTATGCCCCAGCCTCAGTGGGAGCTGGCAGACAGATTGCTAATGCAGATCATTTCTGCTTGGAGCTGACATGCCCCTGTATCTACAAGTAGAGTTCCTGCAGTATTTACCACTCTGTTGATGCTCCTGTTCAAAACTGCTTCTAGTTTAGTAAGATTTAAACATGTCAGTAACTATGAAATAACTGAATCTGGCCAGATACACCCCTTAGACTGTTCGCTGCTCAGTCTACCTCTTTTTTTAGTGCCTGTGGAATTGAAATTCATAATTCATCCTGGAAAGGGGACTCAAAGATGACCCTTATCTCTGAGATAGAAAATACCACTCCTTTCCTCAGACAGACTTATACTTGTTTCATGTAAAGGACTTGTCAGTAGGATGGTGGAGGATGACCCACCCAGAAAACGAGGCTGATTCTGACATTTTCCACACTTTCCTTCTACCAACAAGCAGATTCATGAGCAAAATTGCTTATTTCTCTGAGTTCACCTTTTGGTGTTGATTTTTACATTAGCATAGCTCATATGAGCTGTTTTTTCTTAAGAGATGTGGACCATTAATCCGTGAACTCATAGTCTAAAACAGACTTCTCCCAATTCTTGCATCTCAGTGTCAACATAGGAAGCAGAGACAAAAGGTGGATATGGACAAAGCAAAATGGAAATGCAGCCTGAGAACTGTACCATTTTTAACCCATAGGAGAGCTTATGGTGTACATGCATACAAATTTTCATTGTGTTTCTGTTCTTGCTGCAAATGAGAAATATATGGACAGTGAAATATGAGTATGTAAGGAAAGACAGGAGTTCAGATGTGTGACTCAGCTTTCCACTTATCAGGAGATGATGGATAATTTGTGGAGAGATTCTGGAACTGAGCATAAGTGATGAATCTGACACAACAGAGAAAATAATGTTGCAATAATCAGGATATGAAGTGAGCAGATACCATCCAAGAGTTATCTTTATATAGATTGACATGAAAATCTATATCATGGAGATGTTATGCAATAAATATCTCCAAGGCTTAGACACAGTCTTCTATCTGCACTGTATAGAAGACAATGCCAAAGATATGCACTAGAACAACTCATAATAGCAAATGAGAGAAAGCAAGGAAGGCTGGCTAGGAAGTCATATGGCAGAAAGCTTCACAAAGTCTGTTTTTTTCTGTCATACTGGGCTAAGGGCCCATGAGACAAACCTCTGGCAAATATGAAAGGCATACAGAAGATTTCTGTTGTGACTGAGAATCAATCTAAATTTCTGCAAAAGTGGATAAAGGAAACTTGCAAGCCCTACACTAAGGGAGGTGAGAGGAGAATCCACATGCAACACAGAGATGTTAAGACAGGGAAACACAGCTGCTGTTCAACTGATCCTTCATCATAGATGCTGCAAATGTGAGAGGAGGAAAGATGGCAGGAGAAGAGAGAAGGGGTTGTCAGACCGAATAAACTAAGGGGAGGAGCTGAATGGAACAACTGGTGGCAGCAGACTGAGATGGGGTCTGAGATGGAGAGAAAGGTTTACTGCAACCTTGTATGAAAAAAGAAAGCAAACAGAGGAAAGGTTAGAGAGGAATAGGAAAAGCCTTTTACATTCATGGGACACAGCATCTGAGAGGAAAACAGTGTGGGCTGGGTCCTGGGAAGGAGCCCTTGTGCCTGTCAGCTTTGTTGACCTAAAGGAAGGAAAGCTGGAAAGGTATTGGAAAACCTTGTGTAGAAAGAGATAGAAGAAGAACCTTGGAGGAGTAGACACATAACCCATGAGAATACTCTCGTGGGAGAGATGGACAAGTAATGCAAATTAGGTGGGTGCAAAGCTGGCTGGCTTTGTACAGATGTCAGTGAGGGGTGGGGAACAGGGAGGGAAGAAGGGGATTGTTCCACAGCAACAGCCCTCAACAGCCCTTTGCACACTGTACAGAATGGGATCTAAAACTTGTATCTCTGAACTGATGGCCACAAGATTTACAGTAGCAGTTGAATTTTAGATCTGTATCTTAAAAGTACTGGGAACCAAGTCTCTTGAATCTTGTGTTTTTAGTTGTGTTGGCAGACACCAGCTATTTGATCTGTGAGGAGAGCATCAGTCATCTTCTCTGAAGTCTGTGAATCTGCTTCAGGGACAATACTGACCCTCTGCTTACTCACTTAATGAATCAGTGACTTGCTTTTGTAATCAATTTCTTACAATTTCTAGTCAGATCTAATTATTAAACAGGGAATCTGAAAGAACTCTGTTACAGATGTAGAGGGGCTTTGTAGTTGGGGAGGTTTATGGCAGGGGATACATGTGAAGTCTTGGGAATTAATTTGCTAAAATGTTTCAGAGGACAGGGCTGTGTACTTTTAAGAAATAAGTTCTCTTGCCTTTTCTAGCTCCTTCTTAATGCTTGAAAATGCTGCTCATTCAACTTAACCCCTTCAAATATGTTTTTTTTTTTTTATTCTTTTCTTAAAAGAGCCACCTATACCACACAGAGAGAGAAAGAGAGTGGGAGAGATCTGCTCCCTGGAAAGAACTTACCTCTCCAATTAATGTATTAAAAAATTCTACACTTGCTATTTGCCTGCAGGTATGTCAAATGAAAGAAGCTTTCAGACCTCTCCAGAAACAACTTCACTAAAAATAAGAATAATAATAGTAAAATAGCAACGTAAAACTCCTACCAATTAAGATGCCTCTGGTGTTGTCACGCTTTCAGGTGTTAGGGAACATTTCTGTGAAATGTGCTAGTACAAGCTGAGCTGACCTGCTGAGAAATGCTGGGCAGTCTGTGCTGAGCTGCATTACTCCTGCAGGCCTCTTGTATAGGTGCTTTATCAGACAATGTTCTGACAGATTTTTTACAGGCATGATTTTGTTTTCCCTTCCTTCTTCCATGAATAATTGGAGGAATTGATTTAAAATCTCTCCTTGTGTATTGGGGAATATATTTCTTCTCTGAGTCTTTGCCTACTCTTGAAAAGGGATTTAAAAAACAACCTCTGAAACTACTGGCTTTAGAGTCACGGTGTTTTCAGGAGGAGTTAGCAGCCAATCGGCCAAAGTTAGGAGCAAACTCAGGTTCTTGCTGGTTTAAAGCAAACCCTAAAACATCCTGATTCCAAGGCTGCTGTGCAACACCTGACCAGCGACCACCTTTCATATACCCACCGAATTAAAAACAAGATGCCAACCCGTCCTGTGAGGCTGCCTCAGCCCACAGGTAACTAACACTGCCTCTTCTTCTGAACGGCTCCGGCCCCTCTTGCTTCTCCATCTTCCTACCTTCCCTGCCATCTGTTCCCGCTGCTCCCGCAGCCTCCCCGCTCTCCTCCCGCCAGGGCCTGTCTGAGCAGACGGGTGTGAGAGCCTCTGATGAGGTAGGCCTCAGGCCCCTCCATCACTCTCGCCACGAGGAAAGCACCAGCTGTCTGGCTTCATTTGCATTTTCTCTCCAAAATAATGAAATTAGCCATGAGTATCCTGAGGTGATGCGAGACGCAAATTTAGGCTGGATGTGTCAGCGTGTGCTGGGAAGGGAGAGGGAAGGTCATGGAGGATGCTCACATCATTGAAATGGAGGGCAAGGCATCTCCTGCCGGCTGCCAGGGCCTCACGACCCGGGCAGAGAGAGGCCTGACAGGCGCCGGCCTCTCCTGGGCCCCTCAGCCCACGCCACCACACCTCGCTGGGCCGAGGCGGCCGGCCCGTGTCCCTGCAGACACCCGGACAGGACACGGGAGAGGCTCAGCTCCCCGGGGCCAGCAGCCAGCTTGGGATGCGGCCAGGCACCGCTGCAGTGTGCAGGAGCCGTGCCATGGCCTCGGCTGGCAGGGCTGGCCTGGCTGCCCGTCGCGCCATTGCTGCAACGCGATTGTTCCTGATTATTTCGGTGTTTGCTCAGTCAGGGCTCATCACAGGCAGAGCCCAGCGATCCTCACATCTGCTTCACATTCCTGATTGCGTTTCAGAGTATTTGCTGAAGTGTTTCACACAGTACTGGGAACACATCTGATTGGGCTGCAACTCAAGCCTCGCAAGCTCTTCTTGTTCTGAGGACAAGTTTTCACTGTAGTTCATTGAGGTAAAACAATTATTTACTGCATATATGTTTATATAGAATACAATTATTTCTAAAGCATACAGAGAAGCTGGCTTTTCATGCTCTACCCTTTCTTAATCTTCATTATTCTCCAGGGATAAAGAGTCTTTGGATCTTTAAGACAGCTCTTTAAGGCACCTCTAGAATAGCACTTCTTACATGAAGAGTTAAAATCTTTGAAAAAAAGGCATTTTGAAAAAAAATTGAAATATATTTACTTTATTCATGCACATATTTTCTCAGGTAAGATTATGAATTAGCTTGCGCATGTAACCAACTTCTTTTGAGAGAACATTGCAAAATATTCTTGGAAAGTAGAATTTTTGTTTCTAAAAAATTTGCGTTGCCACAGCTAGACTCTATAACAGAATTACACCAACACTAATCAGTGCATTCTGATTTTGCTATCAAATGCTCACATCAAACTCTTAATGAAAACAAAGGATTAGCTATGCAGAAAAAAACCCCCAGTCCTAGCTGCCAGAACAGATTTCGTCACTCATGGCATCTTCAGGTTAGGTGCTTGGTGAAGCTGCACTTCCTCTTGACCATATGAAAAGATCGAGAGTTTCCTCACAGGATTTTTGTCTTCTCTTTCATACACATAGGAACAGACTAGGTTTTCTACCCAAGGCTGGTTTACAGGTCACGGGGTGTTGAGCTGAGGGCCACCTCACAAGACAGGCTGTTCTCCACATGGTCTAATATGTGCTGGGGTGTACCCATTAGGCAATAATTTCATGAAGAACTGGCTGTGCTCTATCAACATACAGGTTATGACCTACAGACACCTATAAGACCACAGATTTTATGGCAGCCACATGTTATGTGCTACCAGGTTGCATGTTCACATTGTCCAAGAGACAGTGGGAAGGTCTGGTCATACAATGGACAGCTTGAAAAAGAGGGTACATTTCAGGAACTGTCAGGTTTGTGACATTTTAATAGGCACTTGATCTTCATCTTGAGGATGAAGGCTCCTTTTCCACTTTGTTCATGTGCAAATTTTACCTGTACTCTGTACACACTGGAGATGTGTATTAGACTGGGGAGAAGATGCTCAGTTACAGTTGATTAAGATTTTCCCTCATATGTTTAGAATTTAAACATAAAAATGTATTATGTTGTTTGAGTATAATTTCAGTTGCTTTGCACTCATTGCCAGGTTTTGGTGATATCTTCAGCTTTAGCTAATTCCTTGCTTTTATCTTCAACATATTGTACTTTGTTATCTGTTCTGTCCTATCACTTTTTTCCACCTTTACTTAAAGAGTAAACAAAGACAGAAAGAGCCAAGATGATCTTCTCTAGATTTTGTTGTCTTCCCTTTACTCTGAAGTGAAAACAGATGCCATAACACTGGGACAAGATATATTCAAGTTCATAGGAGTTTCCAGAGGTTAGAGAAAAGGAGGTTTTACTTTTGAAGTACAGCATAACTCCTGCCAAGAGTGTATCTACAGTGGTTCTCAGCTATACTCAAGACATATTTTTAAAAAATTTATTCATCAGACAGAATGTTTTATGAAGCTGGTAAACAGACAATGGGAAGTGTCTATTATGTCAGTCTTGTCTAAATCCAAGTAAAATTACCTTACCAGATTTCTTACTTTAGTGCAGTCTGATTCTCACCTCTACTTTCTATCATGAGTTATTTTACCAAACACAGCAGTGGCTTAGATCTCTTCAGTGCTTGCTCACCACTTAAAATGATTCACTTTGCCTGACAGCTCTTCATGTCAGTCAAAAGTCTGGGTCAGTCACTTATCAATTGACCCTGTGTTAAAGGCAGGCCCTCATTTCAGCACCCGTCAATAGCAGCTTTTGATGCATTTTCAGCCAAGGCTGTTTCAGTGGACCTATTTGTAAGACAGCATGTATGGACTTCAAAGAAAGGGAAACATTGATAAAACTCTGAAAGCAGTTTGGTTTGTTGGTATTTGATGCACAGATCTTCCTTTTTGTCTTTGTCTAGAGGACAGTTCTCATTACACCAATATCACGGGGAGATGTGCTGATAGTGAGAAATGCAGCAAGTCCTATCAATGTACACAGCTAAAGCCCTTGCTAATCTCACATCCCTTTTCTAATCCAAATGAACACAAATAAAAGGCTGGTCTCTTGTACTTTGCTAATGTGGAAGGAGAACCTTTTGATTATTAGCTGCAGTTACCATGAGCTCCCAACCTGGGATGGTGTCTATGCTTCTCCTTCGGAGGTGTTAATCACAAATCTGCCAATCCTGTCCCACTTACAAGACAAGGAAAGAAATGTGAACATGTAAAAATTCACAGAGGGGCCCAGGAAAATTTCCCTGACACACTCCTGCTGTGACACCACAGCAATTGAAGAAGGCCTGTCATTTGGTTGTCAACCTTTGACCTCAGCCAGACATATTTTGAAATGATGTGAAAAGAATTGCTGTGCTGTACGGCTGGCTCCTTACAGCTTTGCATGTCTGTCCTTGATGTCAGTCAAAAGTAGTTAACTGGCACCCATGGAGTCTAAAAAAAAAAGCTCCTTTAAAATATCAGTAATGACTTCTGTTAGCAAGACTAGCTCTTGTCAAGTAATGACTTTATGACATAAGGTATTGTTTATCTAGGCATCGTTCTCTTACTTGCATTTTAATGAGCCTAATTAATAATAAGTTAGAAGTCCTCAGCTATTTCTTCACAGCTGGACCATATGCACTAATTACACTGAGTGTGCAAACTTAGGCTAATCCCTTCGTCAAAAGAAATATTTTAATTTAAAAAACCTCAATGTACTTTTTTTTTCACCTGATTGCTAAAGATGTAATCTTTTCATTCTGGCAAATTTGCACAGAATCAAAGTAAACCTGGGAGTGGGAGAATTCTATAATTTATAATTTTTCTAGTGGTAGACTTCATTCTTAAAATAATTGAGAAAGATCATTCAAGAGCAAAGAGGTCTCAGGTTCATTTCGGATGTGCGTTAGGTTCCATAAAAGTAAGGGATAATAATTTTTAAGTTGAAGGATAATCACCAGTCTCTACAAAGAGCTTCTTCCTGAACAGCAGTATAAAGGATAAATATACAGTAATTTCACAATTATAAGCCGCACCTGAATATAAGCCACACTTTTTCTTTTTTTTTTAAGCGAGGATCCATGTGTAACAAAGTAACAAATTAGTAACTGAATCGAACCAGCGTGGGGTTTGGTGTCAGGTGCTCAAGTTGAAAACAGTTTTCATAGACCAGCAAAGCCTTTAAAGCAGCCCCAGGCGCCCTCCCGGCCGGCTCTCACTTCCAGGTTAGCATTTTGCCGGAATTTGTCCATAAATATGCCGCACCTGATGATTAGCAGCTGCTGGGGTAGGCTGGATTCTTCAATGAAAAAGGTGCGGCTTATTATCGTGAAATTACTGTACTTTGGTGAAAGTAAGTTTGGAGTATTTTTATTCTCAAAGTGCAACAGAATACATAATACCAGCCATACAATTCCCCAAAAGCAATGAGATACTATTAGTTCCAGTCTAATAATAATAATGTAGTCAATATTAGATCAAGTATTACTGTTTGAAAATAGGCAGAGTGATTTTGGCAGAGATGTGTACATTTGCAAACTAATGAAATACAGTATTTTTTAATAATAATAATTACTAAATGTTTTCTTATATGGTAACTTGCTTGACTGATATATTGGCGTTTGATTCTTTTTTCAATCAAAGAAAGACCATACAATGCTTTTACAAATCTTGGGCAAGGAGTGTAATTATACAGCTGTCCACAGATTATAACATCAGGGCACATAAGGAGCTGGAATCAGGAATCATAGCTTCAGACTGATTCAGTCATTATGTAAGATCATAAAGTACCCTGATATCAAAATAGTAGTGGTATTAGGGATCCAGTCACTAAGAAAGGGGTATTACATAAAAGTTCAGTATTAAAATCCTGTTGGCAAATATGAAAATGGCCAGTCAACAGATGTCCATGTTTTCCAGCTCAATACCAGTTCAAAGTCACATTTATCTGTCTCCATAGGAGAAGCAGAAATCAAAGAACCACCTTGGATGGCAGCACTGTTACTCCCTTTGGACCTTTTTTGGGTTTTTTTCCAGTTCCAGGCTGTTGTTGGAATGGGGTTGGCCTGCTGGCTGAAGAACAATGCTGGTGGCTCTTCTGCCTTGCCTGCATTTTGCCTGTAAGGCTTCTTCTTGAGCTGAGCAGTGACAAGCTTTCCTCTGCAGCCTCCATAGCTGTGTGTGTAGATGTGTGAGCATGTGCCTTGGGAACCTGTCCTTACTATTAGATTCTGCTGATGGAAACAGCAACTCTTACCCCAAAGAAAGCATTTCCCTATTTGCCAAAGGAATGCAATGTTCCTGCATGTCATCACACATGAAGCCACCACAGAGCTGAAAAATCATCTCTTATGATATCATCCTTCCTCCATATTTTCAGCTCTTACTACTGTGCCAGGCCCAAAATACTTTCAGTTCTTTCAATCAGCTCCCCAATAACTACAGCCTCAGCATCCAGCTGAGTTCTTTCTTAGCAGCTATTCTGTGTACCTGAGCCAAAATCTCTATTCTTAAGAAGTTACACTGCTATGCATGGCTAGCAGCACTGTTAGCTGAGGTATCCACAGGTATCCTATTTATTGGCATACAGTTTTCAGTGGCAGGACTGGGGTGAGTAAATTGGGATGAGCAAAAGTTGCTAGTAGAAGGGAAAACACTTTGATCATAAAGTAAATTCTTTTTTTGTGCATATTGAAAAGGTCTTTTCTAAAGTTTGGTTATAAAGGAATCCTACATTGACAAGACCTTTTCCCCAACAAAATATGACATGAGGCATTTACGTCAAGTGGACATAAAGAGTATAAGGACTTTCAGGAAAGGAAAAATTGACCCAATGTCATGAAATTTGGTTTGCCAGAGACCCAGTTTTAGTCTGGAAACTCACTGATGTGGAACTAAAAGCAGTTATTTGTGGAATTTCTTACCCATGGGCTGGTCAGGGGCCACATTTCTATAATTCATATATTGTTCAGAGATCTACGAAGGCACTTCAGTTTTAGGTTTTTTGGTTATATGCATTTAGGCACAAAAACGATATAAATTTCAACTTCTTTTTCTTTCATCTTTTTGTTCTGTTCCTACCACCTACATTTTGGGGCTTTCACTGCAGTGTCAGGACTGTGCAATGAACTGATATAAGCATATATGACCATAGGTTGACACCCTTTCCTCAGCACCAATCCTGACATTGCTCTTGCCACAATGGTCTGCCCTATTGTTCATTTTAGGTTCCTCTTAGCTATTTCAGAGAATTTCAGCAATTCCAGCCTGTCTCTTGGGAGGCTGCTTGGCCATGAAACAGATTTTTCCAGTAAGAATTTTTCCTGATGTGCCCAGTCTAAATTTTCTATTTCTTATTTTCATTCCAGTAGTCCTTGCTGAACTTTACTGGACATTTTAATAAATCTTTATTCCTTCTGGTTTATCCACCCTACAGACCATTGCAGACCATTGCAAACCATTACAAACTCATCCTGCCTTACTTGCTTAACCAAGCTTTCACTCCGTATCTTCAGACCTTTCAACCTTTGTTTCAGTGAAGTGCTACTAGCCTTTCAAATATTGCCTTTGCAAATATAATAGTTCTTTCATAATGAGTTACTCCATGCCTAGCAGTTTGCATGAAAATTTGATAATGATGTTTTCTCTTCTATTTAGAAAAACACAGTCAAAGAATATTTTTTACCAAACTATAAAAAGCTGTTTTGTAATTTGGAACAGAGCAAAACTTTCCAGGAATACAATTAATTGAGTTTGAGGTTTTTATTCTATAGTTCCCTTGGAAATCTGAATGCTTTGATTACTTGTCTAATTGGTAGTATTTCCTGGTTCTTATCAGGGTTAGTACTCCAGACAATCTCCCCTCTTGCAGTTAAGCACTTACAGTCTAATCCTTTGAGTCTTTCTCTCCACGCACAGAAAGACTCTGTCTGCTCTGTGCAGCACCTTCCTCTATGAACAGACCTCACTCCCTAAAAGGCAATGTGCTGCTAGTATAGACACTTTTCAGAAAAGACAGTTCTCCCTTCCTGTTTGGTACTGCCCTATGTTCACCTTCTTTCTTGTGGAGATGCACAATACATCTAAGAGAAGTCCTTGGTGTCAGGGTGAGCTCTGGAGCCAGATGCTGTCAGCTCCATTGACCTCAATGAAACCTAGTGCTGAGCAGAGAAAAGAAGGTAGAAAGGACTCTGAGCAGAAGTTCCTTCCCAAAGAACCTGCAGTGTTCAGGGCCTGGCCCAAAGCTTCTGGAAATCAGCCTGCTTTAGTTTTTGATGCTATTGTCTGCAGCATAGGAACTCCAGTTCTGAACCAAGGCACAGACAGAAAGAGACTAACTGTACCTATATTACCTTCTCTGTACCTAATTTATGCTGATGCTAAAATTTGTTCTCTCAGGACCTTCCAAATATAGACACGAACCCCTGTTTCCTTTGGAAAGCTGAGAATGTCTCCCCTCCAGAAGGTTAGTGCTCCAGTTTATAACCTTGATATATTGTCTGATCCTAACCTTGTTATTTAATTAAGTCTGGGCTCCAGAGCAGTGCTAATACCATGCTCAGTGAAGGCGAGGATATTGCTCTGCTTTTTTCAAGGGAAACTAGCAGTGTAAGGATGAATGTTTAAACACAATGCTCATTATCAGCCACAGGAATTACTTTTAGTGTTATAAAGCCTTTCATTCTTCTTTGATTCCCATAAAAAAAGATTCAACTAATTTAGGTACCTACACAATTATTTCTAGCAGTGATTAATGGATTAATCTAACCATATGGAATTAGCATATTAGTCTCAATATTGCATCAGATGTCAGATAATTTTTCTGGTTTAGGGCTTGGAGAGTTCATAGAACTGTTCTAGGGAGTAGAGAAGGGTTTTTCCCCCTTTTTTCTGTTTTCTTATCATTATTTTTTGTTTAGGCTTTGGATTTTCTCTTTTAGTACAGAGTGGTATTCTTGGATCATGCTTCAAGCGTTACCTCTATTCTCATCCCATCATACAGATTTTTCCAGGGACAGTAAGATCCCAGTTAAGAGCTACAGGAAGGCCTTTTCATGTATTGTTCCACTCTTTTTTGCCATTTATGACCCTTTAAAATGACATGAAATAGGTTAGCTGAAGGTTGCTGACATATCCAGCATTTACTGTGGCTAGATAAACCTGCTTTATGTATAGTGGCAAGTTGTTTTGTGGTTTTTTTAAAGGAGCTATTTGATGTTGATCAGATCTTTTAAATGATAGAAGTGGTCCCAGTGGAGATGGATTAGTAAGCAGAGGGTAGATGAGGCAGTCAAAAGCGCAAACTGCAATTTACCACATGGTCTGTGTAATTTATCACACAAACGTCTCTGACACATATATGGTACGTGTGTATCCTGCAAGTTTGATTGTGTTGTGCTTATCTACTTACTTAAGATGTTAGCCAGCCTTCTCCCAGTCCCAGAAAAAAAAAAAAAGGCTAAGTTGCACTGGAAGTTTGCTACTATTTGGACTACAAAGCATGGTGTAATAATGAAAATATATAAAGCAGAAATTCTTTGTGCTGAGTATCACCACAAAAATTATATTAAGACAGATGCTGAAAATCAGGCTCATCCTCAGTTAGATACGAATGCACAAGAAAGAAAAATATAACCTTAAGAACCTGACACAGGTTAATTTAATCAGAAAATACTCTGTGTATGTCTACCTAAAGGCAGTACTGCACAAAGGTATCTGTACTAGCTAATGCATAGAGATGTATTTTTTGTAGTCTGCAGGTAACTGCATGGATATTAATGAGATTCAGTTATTTGTGCTAGAGGCAACATTTCTCCTAGATCATTTTATTTGTTCCATATTGTTTTCTAGTGCTGCATCAAAAGGGTTTAGTTTGGGGGAGTTTCTTCAAAAATTACATCATGAAAACAGCGCAGGCCTCATGCTGTGTGCACCTGATAATGTTCTGCACCATCAGTAATTCCTACAACACTTTGTCCTATTATGAAAACACTGAACCAGAATCAATTCTTTCGTAGAAAGAGCCTATTGTTTAAAAAAATAACATATATGCTCTTGCTTTTTTCTACTGGGACTATAGATCCATTCTCAACAATGAGAATATTACCAGTAAATTGTGAATAGTCACCGCTTCTTGCTTACATTTTAAATGAAAATAAATTCTATACATGTAAAGACAACAGTGCTCACATGAAGGAAAACATGAGAATAAGATACAAGTTTAAAGACAGATTTTCAGTGATGACATAAATTAGAAAAGGCTTAATAATATTTTGCTCTTTGTTAACATTGCCCAATTGTTGATTGCAAATGTTTGTATGTGCAGCAAGGAGGAAATCCAAGTTCTAGGATGAAAAATATAAAATATTTTTATTGCATGAGGTTTGACTAAAGAGATAATACCCAAAACAGATCAAAATTAGATATCTTGGAAAATGCTTGAATTATTACAATTCTTTAAATACTAAAAAATGCAGTGGCCAAACAGATGACGACTCCCAAAACTTCAGTGGAGATAGACAACGTTATTTGTTACTCCTACCTGTGTGTACATGAGCAATAAGTTATTTATCATTCCAGCTAAATTGCTGCACCTTGTTCTATTTTGAAGGAAGTATATTTTACACAATTCTCATATTCAGTGTTGCAAACCATGGGAGAGTTGGATTTTGAGACAAATTTCAGAATTCAGATGAGTTTTGCTTTGTGGAATGTTACAAAAACGATGTACGCCAGTCACCATAACTGGATTTCACTTGAGGTTTCGGCATAAGCCAAAAGATAGATTCCTTTATGAAAATATGTTTTATTAATAGTGGTACAGCTTGGGCTGGGTGCTTCTCAAGAGGGATCCCAAAAAAAATAAAATCCTGGGCATTTCTACCTTTACAATCCAAGTTCCTTGCCTCTCATGCAATAATTTGGATGAATAGTGATATTAAGGTTGGTCTTATATTTATTGGCTGTTTTGTTACTAATCACTCTGGCTGGTTCTGTAGTTATCTTTTCAGTTGCAGTATTGTTGCTGATGAACTGGTACTTAAGAAACCTACTAGAGTTGCCAGAGGAAGCTTGTGACACACTGTAAGTTTAATTATGTTCAATTCATTAACACAATTAGAGCTGTGAACAGATCTATCGACACAGCCAGAATCACTTAGAAACAGCTAGTAAGTCATAGATTACAGGGACTTGTTCTCCATCCCTACATGTCGAGCATGATTCCCTGGCAAAATACATCAGTCAGTCATTTGGGAACATAGATTTGATGCCAGAGGTTTCCTCTTTTCCCTGGATTAGATTAGTCATGTTTCAGCAGAAAGGCCTAATAATGAAAAACTACCTGAAAGCAAAGTCCTTAATGTGCACTGACATCATGTAGTTGTGAATGATTCCTTTGCTGGATTTACCTAATGATCTATTTGTTGATAAGGCAGAGATGCATTTCAGGTACAGTACTTGATCAAAATCAGAATTTGCACATATTTTGGGGACCTCCTCTGAGAGGTTTAGTTTCTTCTGAGCATGCATTTGTAACTGAGCCCGTGAAGTGACCGATAGGGGATTTAGGGAGAAATGCATAGGAGAGGTCTAAGGAGAAAAAAAATCTGCCTGAAATTTCTGCTCCGTACACAGCACCAATCCATTCCCAAAACTCCCAAAAATTTCTGCAAGGTCAGAACACTCTTTGTGAAAGTCTTTTGGTGCCACTGAAACTTCAGCTACTTCCCAGCAACCTGACAGTGCTTGGGCAAGATTGCTTACAAATCCCCGGGTTGTTTTCCCAGGCCCACTGTGATAAGTGAATCAAGCAGATGGAAGGAACTTACATGAAGTATTTTTGGGCTTTCTTCCCCTTCATTCCTCTGCTTTTCCTCTACCTCACAGGTTAAGATATTTAAGGAAGTGAGCTAAGGTGGAAAGTGTATCTTCAATTTTGACTGTGAAAAGCCTGTGTGAAGGATCCCTTCTAATCACAGATTTGGAAATATGTGCAGGTCAAGTCTGTGTAGTGCCAAGTTGTTCTTAAAGATTGTTGAATGGTCCGAGTTTTGTAACTTACAGATGATAAAAGAATCTTGTGCTTATTGATATTTTTATTTTATTTTCTTTAATATAGTTTTTAAAGTTCTTTCACTTGAGTTGAGGGTCTGGAATAGTCTGAGATAAAATAGTAAGTTTCACACAAGTTTGCTTTTATCAGGCAGCTAGGAGCAGCCTAAAATTCATAGCCACTGGGAAATCTACTTACAGAGATATGTAGTTGTAGTGAGGCATTGCAGGTGTAAAAATCATATAAACCTTTTGTAGGCACTTACAATATGCTAATTGAAGAGATGTATATAATACTATAATAGAAGTGTCTGATCTACCTTAATTGCACTATTAAAAACATATATACTGTACATACACTATTTCACCAGCAATCCATAGAGCATCTGAGGGCTTTTAATAGCTATCATAAAAATAATAATAAAGTATGTAAAGGATAAGCTACAATGAAAATTGCAGAGGGGAATTATGACCTGTGTATTTTGAGATGAAGTATTTTACATACATGTTAAGGTGTTACATTCACTGAACAGTTTACTGAAAAGATGCATTTGAGGATTTGGTAACCTGGTAGGTTAATTCACAGGCTTTTGCATTGGAGGACTGAAGCCAAATGTGATTTGGCAGTTAGTGGCTTGGGTTTTGGTAGGTTCCACTTCTTAATGAATATTTCAAGCAGCAAAACTATGATGGAGTTTGTTGTAATTCATCAGAATTAAATTTTCCTGTACGGGAGGAATCCAGGATAAGCGTATATGAGGCCATGGAAGAGGTTGCAATGGAAAAACTGAACTGTAGTCTTTAATGCTATTAAACAAATAAAAAATAATTCACTGATTTGCTGCTATGAGCATTATTCCAGAGCCAGTAATGGCCTGGTGATAACAGGAAGCCCTTTTTAGACTGGAGAATGTGATTATCTGTAATTACACACACATCTCACTGTGCAGCTCCAAGAAGTGGTCCCAAGCCAACCTCAGGCTAGTTAGATCCAGCACATTTAGGAACATATATACCCCAGTGTAGGTTCATGTGCCCAAACTGGGAAGCAAAGCCCTGCTCTGTCCACATCATCTCTGTTTGGCACTGCACTGAGCTTTGTTGGACACACCTGCTTGATTTGCTCATCTTTGGGAATTTCTTCTGTGGTGCTGAAATGCACCAGCGTAAATCAGTGGTGACTCCAGAAACTGATTTAACTGGTTTCTTTTAAAACCAGAAAGCTAAAAATGCTTCACATTTGTAAACAAAGCAGAGTTTTCAATCTGCAATTATGCTTTTCCCTGTCTTAACTCTAATATTTTTCTTCCCATTAGCTTTGTGCTTCAATCTGTTAGTGCATAACAGCAGAAAGTCACTGTGGATCTCCCATTGCCTTAACTGTGGTATGAAACTTCCCTCTCATGATCAGGGATACAGCTCTGCCCCCGGCTGCCCAAATTCAGGCTAACCAGCTTCTTGCCTACAGCACAAGAACTGTGTCTGCTTGGAGTTTGCCTCAGCAGAGTGGCTGAGACCAACTTGCATGCACAGAAGCTGATTGATGAAGCATGATGCATCCCTTAATTAAGCAGAAGCTACTAATAAAAATGAACTTACTGGATGATTTGTGTGATTCTTGCAAGGCAGCCATATGTGCTGCGCATTGGTAGAGGGAAAGGGTGGTATGCAGCTGATGCTGGGAAACTACAAAAGAGGAAACTTGTTAAGGGAGGCAGTTTGGGTGCTGTCACTATTCAGGGCAGTCCATAATTAATGCCCTCCTCGCTTATCCTTGTTTCTGTGATAAGTTGTCCTTTCCTTTCTCTCTGCACCCTCTCAGCATTAGTCCTTGCCATCACTGCTGCTCCCACAACTGCATCTATTTTTACTTCTTCTTTAGCTGTGACTGCAGCATTTAGGGGAGGGGGGAATAAAATTCCTTGAATCTGCACATCTGTTCCCTTTTCCGTGAGCCATAAGCATGTGTGCATTTGTCTCAGCAAACCTTCACAACAGTCGGGGTCCAGATGCCTCTTCCTGTGCTTCTCTACAATACTTCACTATAGCATTTTCCAAGGGAGCTGGAATGGGAGAACACTTGATACACAGAACCAGGAGGAGGCTCCTGGAAATCCTCCTCTGTGCCATTGGCCACCTGCAGTTGCTTTTCCTAAGTATGCTGTTCACCTCTAAGATCTAAAGTGGTTTCAGTAAGATGGTACAACCTTGTAGGGCTGAATTGCCAACTAATCAGCTAAGTAACAGCCTAGAGGTCAGGATGTTGTAAAAACATGGCAACACTTTCTTGGTTACTGTCCATGATCCGCAAGAATTCCTGCAGCGCACCAGAGATACAAGTGCAGAATTTAAAGGGAGAAGTGATGTGTGACGCTTGTATCCTCAAGCTCCCCACTCCATATGTCTGAGAATTAAAATATTCCTTCCAGATGTGCATTCCTCTAACAGGCTGAAGAAAACTGACTCTTTCACCTCATTTGCTTGGGGGACATGATCACATCTTCATGCGAATAAATACTCTATACTGTCTGCAGTAAAAAACAGTGAAGAAATCCCTTCCTCAATATAGTCAGTCAGTCAACTTTTATTGAAAGTTTTTATGGAAATGAATGGCAAGAGCTGTGTAGAAAAAGAATGTGAATTTAGCACAAAATAAGAAATGCTATGCTTAATACATGTGATAACAGGCCTTTCATTCTGCAGGGCGCAGCTAGGAGTGCAACTGCAATGTTCAGTTTCCAGTTCTATGTGGTCCTAAAAAAGGGAAAACAAATGGCCAGAAATCTAAATGGCAGCAAAATCAAAGAACTGGGGTTCTTTGGTATAAAAAAAATTAAAAATAGCAGGGATGCATAGGAGTCATCTTTCCATTTGCAAAAGGCACCTGATTTAAAAAACAAAACAAAACAAAACAAAACAAAAAACTTTTTTCCATGTCCTTGGTCTATGGAACAAAAAATAGCAAGATTAGACTGGAGCAGTGTTGATTCAGAGTTAAGCATTAGGAAAAACTTTCAAACAACAAGGATAGTTAAACACCAGAATAGATTGCCTAGGGATGTTTTGGAATCTCTGTGATTGGAGCTTTGTAAGAACAGGTTAGACAAACATCTGTCAGGAATGATTTAGGTACAGCTGATCTTGCCTTGGGGTAGGGGGATGAACTAGACGACCTCCAAAGGTTCCTTTCAGCCCTGTTATGATTCTTTAAAAAAATACAGGAAATGATTGCATGTAGAATTGAGTTTGGCACCTTTTAGTAAATCTCATTGTTTCTGCTTTTCTGTTGCTCGCTTTGCAGCTCAGCCACGCTGAGGACTCCAGGTTCCAACAAGAATCTTAAAAAGCTGTTTGATGCCAAATAGTGCTCTGGTTCTTTTACACTGTTACATTTAATTAGGGTTTCTAATTAATCTTCTCTGTGTATTACACTATATCCAGCCATCAGTGTTAATAAAATCTTTGCTTAGTTTAAAGATTTTCTGAAAGTTTTTGTTTGGAAAGTGAGACCATCTGGCCTCTCTACCTCACTAGGATTAGATTCTGGGTAAGGCATAGTCCATCTGTTTCTGAGATTCATGTACATATTACACAGGAATGTGTGTTGGGGTGAGGCTAAGGAGGGATTTCATTGCAAAGATAACTAATATACAATCAGATCTGTCTAGAGAATCTCTTTGATAATCTTATGCAAAAAATAAGCAAACTTCCTTTTCAAAATGTTCTCAACATCTCTTCAGAGAAGAGTTATTTATTGCTTCCCCATTGTGTGAGGTGAAGTCCTCCCCTGAGAATATACTTCAATCCTGAACATATGTAGCACAAAATATTGAAATGGCAAACTCTGGTAATCACTGGGGGTCCCTGGAAAGATTCCTCAGAACACCCTGGTGTCACTGAGGAGTCCCTGACACACCAGGAGCTGTGGAACTGTGCTCCTGGCCAACAGTACGGCAGTGCAGAAAAAGCCCATATATTTAAACACAGTTTGTGAGCTAGGATGAGCCTGATCCCACCTCCTTCTCCCCTCCTTCAGATTTTATTAGCACCCCCATATAGTGTCTGGTGTTTTTTAATAGTCAGATCAAATGCCCTGGTTTACTAAACTATTCCTATATCGGATTTGAAATGCAGACTATACATTGAGATCTAACAGGAATATCTCTTTTCCAGGTCATTTTTATTCAAACTGATTGCCACATTCAATGCCCTGTATCATCAGAAAAATGCGACATGCTGTTGGATTCTCATCCTTCTTGACTGAAACTCACTGAATGAAGAGCTTTGCAAAATAAAATCACTTCATTAAAAATTGCTGTGAGTATGTGGAATTTCTTCCTTTTTTTTTAGCATGTCCTGGTTTTCTTGTGCCGCTTACTGGAAACATAGTCAAACAAGCAAACAAAAACTAAACAAGAAACAGAGGAGTTTTGAGAGGGGAGAGCTTAGCTGCTGGATGCAAAGAACCATTAGCTATGGCTTGGCTTCCTTAGCACAGCCATTTAGAACCTCAGTAGATAACAGTGACTTTCATTGATACTGGCAGATTTATGGGGCCATCATTAAAAAAGAGCAAAGTGGCCTTGATCAATGTTTTCAATGGATGAGGTACATACTTGCTTTCCATCAATATCAGACATGCATCACTACTTTTCCTGCCTGTTCTTTTTTTTGAGGAAAGATATAAATTGTGGCCACGGGAAGGCTAGATCTTTTCTTGAGGCTCCCCGCTATAGATTTTCAATGGAACAGACAGAGATCCACACAAAAATTTGCTCTGCTTTGCATGTAGGTTCCACTTCAGGTCCCCAAGTAAAGATTTGGATTATTTGGGCATCAATAGTGGTATTTTATATTTTGGAAAAAATCAACATTATTATAGTCTTTGATAAAAGACAGAGAGGGTGTCTGTCTTAGAATCCATCACTGACTAACAAATGCAAGCAGGTTTCATTATCAGAAGGGGTATCACTGGGATCTCAAGGATGAATAAAGTATTTTCAGCTTCTGAATACAGTTGACATAGAAATAACTTTTCCCTTTCTATAATCTTGGGGTTTAGGTGTACTCTTTTAAAGTCAGCTCTGTCAAAAATTGCAAATTATTAAGAATATACAGTTTCACTTTCAGCAACCCATCAAAGTATTATGATGGAGAGCCATAAAACACACATCTGCTCCCTCTAAGTTTGAGGAGCGGTTCATAGCAAGGGATGGCAAACAGTGTCTGAATAGCCCAGTAAACCAAGGTAACCACTGGATTGGGCCCACAGTCAGGACCCTGACCAGGGTTAGCCCCATCACTCTGTTGTCTCTTCTCAGCTGGATTTTAAATCGCTCTTGTAATTTTTTTCCTACTTATAAAATTTTAAGAAAAATAAAAATAATTGTTTAGCAAAATCATTTTGCCATCTTTAACTACTTTCTCTTGTTAGAGAATATTACTCAGTTGTTTCTAAGAATATTCAGTTAAAAATTCTTGCATAGAAGGTGCCAAGACTGATCCCTCTAGTCCTTGCTTCTAACTCCTAGATAGCAATAAAATACTTAATATTTGAATTGATTTGCTAATTCTTTGTGACAATCTGAGTAACAGATGTATCAGCTAAATGTGTTCTTGCTGTGAAGAGACAGTTTATCAACATATTTTGAGAAAACAGCATGGCCAAACTCCTTTTATCAGTGTAAAAACTGGGGCAGCCTACTAGTTCTCAAGCTCAGCAGAAGGTTAGTAGTGACATGTTCAAGGTGAATCTTCTCTCCATCTATCTTTATGTTCACATAATGAGGAGAAAATCTGAGTCTTCCAAATTTCAGCTGTTTATATGAACTCTTCATATTTATAATAGAATCTGAGCTTCCCCAGAAGAAAGAATTCTCAAGAATCATTGGCACAGACATTGCTATTTTCTTCCCAAGTGGACATAAACCTACAATTATATAAAAAATATATTATTTCTGCCTACCTGACAGACTTCGAGAAAATTGTAGGAATAACAAAACCATATCAAGCATTCATAAGACTGAAGATAGAAAAAGCTTTGATCACTCATACATAAGCAAAACAGAGGCTAAATTTCCTTTGAATGTGCCTTTAATGTAGTTTTTCTTGCTTGAATAGGACTATTTTTAGTTTTTCTCATTAGTACTTTTGCCAAAATCTAGGCCAGTGAATCACTGGTAAGAGAAGGAAAAAAAAAAAAAAAAAAGAGGGCTGCTCATACTTTCTGTTTCTGCAGCAATGCAAAAACACGTCTGGTGGTCACCTGTGTTTTGGCATTGACAAAACAGTTTCTGACATGGGTCTCTCTTTAGTTCAGAAGGCATTTTCTAGCTTCATTTTTTCCTATTTTTCAAATCCATGTTGGATAGGTGTGATTCCTGTGCACTTGCTAAGAATCATTCACCCTCATGGTTTTCTTTTTTTGTTCGAACTTTGGTTTTATTGTCCCACTGGATCCATTTCTCCTGCATCATAGGATATTTCTACTATATGCTAATGATGGCTTAAAAATGTTCTGTGGAAATTAGTTAAAGAGCAATTGGGAGTAAAAAGCTCAAATCTTTAAAATATTGGTGTTTGCAATATTTCTCTCCCTCTCAAGATCCTGTATATCCTCCACCACCAAGTGTTGCCATCTGCAGATGAGAGGGGAACTGGTTTGCCATCAATCTTTTGCTCTAGACAGCAGAGCAAATGGAGTATTCTGAAGCAGTCCATGTGGCTCTTAAACAAAACCCAGGCATTTATTTGAAACAGAAGGGGCTTTTTTACTTTTCCCAGTCTCCTGAAAAAACTTTTGACAGTGCCATAAACATAATCACTATGGAACTCTTGATCTGACTAAGTTTATCTCTTAATCTCACTCAACGTACATTGTGATGTATTTTCTAAAATTCAGAATAATCCTAAATCCCACTTAGTCCAGATGATTACTTTTATTTTTCAAGTACCTTTGTTATCTAAGTAAGTTAGGCCTGTAAATTAAATTTGAGTTGTAAATTAAGTTAAATGCTGTTAAGTGTTGTTCGTTTAACAAACTATTAAATTAAAATTATAAATCAAGTTTAAGTACTTTTTAGTGCTTTTAAGCCTTTAGGCTGTATTCCTTTTAACCTTGCCCTTTCCATCCTTTTATCACACGCACCTGAACACACATTCACAGCCTCATACCCACACCCACACAGACTTCTCAGTTTATTTCTGTTTTGATTATCTGGATTTTCTTTGTTGCTTTTTCCCCCTCAGAGTGCCTAAGCCATCTCATAAGTAGCAGAACAATCCTTTGCCAACAAACTCTGTCATGCTGTCGCTTAATATTAATTCAGGTTTTTACTGATCTGCTAGCTGGTGATTCTTTAAGTGAGCTCAAACACTCGTTTGCACCACTGGGACCATACTGGGTGCTACTGGGAGCAACTGGGAATGGTAGGTGTGCTCTGGAGGCAACTGGGATATACCAGGAGTGCAAGAGATCTTTCTGGGGGCAACTGGACCTATGCTGGGACAACTGGGATGATTGGGAATGAGCATGCTGAGAGCACCTGGGATATGGTTTGTGGTTTGGTTTAGTGTTACATATATGCTTTTTCTATCTTTCCTTCTTTCCTTTCTTTATCTCTCTCCCTCCCTCTTTTCTTACCACTGAGTAGCTCAGACTTTATAGATCTGAAGAAAAGTTGATAAAAGCTAACAGTAGAAAATGATCTGATGAAATCAAGTGAAGCATGTGGACAAGGAATCACTATTCCATGCTACAAACTTTGAATAAGTGAGAATGTGACTAAACTTGGCCTCACCTTCTTCTCACAATAGTACATAAGATGTGTCTCTCTAAAATTCATAAGCATTGTCCCTTCCTAAAACCTGAGTTACTGTGAGCATGTCCAGACTGCAAGTGGCCCTTATTTGTACCATGACATACAAAGTGTAAAAGGTTGGAGTTTTGAGATTGTTGAGCATGTTCAGCCAAAACAAGAACAACTTCAACTTTCATTACACAGCAAAAATAAATTAAGAGAGTTCAGTTTGGGATAATTCGGATCTAGTTTGTGTATGTTATTAGCTGTTAAAATAATCTAAATTTGCATTTGAGGATGTGACCATGTCACATGTACAATAGCAGCAGTAAATGGATTTTTTAAACTAAACTTTATATACATGGAATCTCAACATTTTTCTTGAAATGGCTGAGTAATTTATCTCAAAACATTTCTGCACTTGGGATTTTCTTTACTCAAAGATGCTCAGAGGAAGCAGTTTAATGCAAACTCTCAATATGTCACATTCTGGCAGTGATTGCTTAATGCAGCAGTGCACAAATGAATTGCTCCACCGCATCCTCCGATCACAAACATGAATTGGAGTACTATAAACTGAACTCAATGTACTGATAAGTGACTGCATCTGATTGTGCCAGCAGCTAGAAGATTTTCTCATTAATGAGCTGAACTATTAAAAGATGGAAGAATATGAAACCAAGCCAGCATTGCCTGAGCCTCTTTGCTGACATTTTTCCAGGCCTACCAGAAAGCTTTATTAACCAGTGAAAGAAAATTCATCCCAAAACAATCTTATATAAATAAAGACAAATAAATGCCTCAAAGCTCAAATTCTGGTTTGGATTACATGGATGTGACTCCCTTGTTGTAGTGTTTCTGTTTCAGCATGGGACAACCCAGATTTTGATATTAAGGAATTATGCCCCTCCTTTGCTTTTCAGTCTCTGCTATTCTGTGTATAGGAGTGCATGGCTACCAGGACAAGACAGAGAACCTCATTCAACTGAGCAGAACTTGTAAATTCATTAAACTGAGAGCTATGGATTTACGGAAGGCATGTGGCAAACACATCCCTTGCAATAACAGTAAGCTGTTAGAAACATTTTTAATTTGGGTATTTTCAGAGTGTTATTCAATGTCAAGCACTGATGTGTAAAAATCCATTATTGTTAGCAAGCATCATCATACTGCTTTGCAGTTTAAATATGGCCCCATCTCAGTTGGAAGCACCTGCACTACAAGTCCAGAATGAGGCATGTAGGTCAGTTGCACAGCCCATAATGTTTCTAGATCTCTGCTCCTACAAAAATGTGACATGTGGCTAAAAAAACAAAAAAAACCCCTCAAACCATTACCAACAACAACAACAACAACAAAACAACAACACAACAACCAAAATAAAAATCCTCCAAAAATTCCAAACCTGTTTCTTGAAAGCTTCAGCACTGGATCAAGAGCCTATCTGCAGGCACCACTACTATGGCAAATCTGCCTCTAGAGGGCATTGCAAGCTAAATGTTTTTCCTGACAAGTGTTGAGAACATCTTGGATCAACCCAGAAGGCAGCTCTTAAATTACCTAAATTAAGAGATTTTGCTGTGTTTACAAAATCAGCTATATAGCACTCAGAAAAACTGTTGGGCAGCAATACTGAAGGATCTTTACTCTTCTGAGCAATAGCAGATAGTTCTGGTAAGAATAGATGTTACCACACATTTTCTAATATACTTAAAGTTTCTCAGGATGAGACAGGTTGTGAGCCAATTTTTGCACATAGCTGTTCCCTTCTAGTGACCTTGTCTGCATCTTTCTACAGTGCTGCCATCCCCACAGGTGGTTGAATCTAAAGATCATTGGTCATTAGCAAGGAGGTGCAAAGAGGCTTTGAACGCTTAGCACCTGGCAAGTAGGACAGTGCATCTGATACAAACCAAATAACATTATTATTTGACTTTCTCAAGATCTGTGATGTACAAAAATTGCTCAGATATAAATGCCATCAAAGTATTATGTTCCAGGCTTTTTGCATGTAAGACAAAAATATATAAGTGACACATCATGAGATTGTCTGGTATGGAGCTGGTAGGATGGGCTCTTCCTAGAACAGGCTTTTTTCTAAAGGTCTTATTAAGCCTCTGCAGACATGCAGTAGGAAAAATCCAACCAGTATTTTCTTCTCCTCTATACTAGTGAACTAAATCAGTTCAAATTACAGTAACTTCTTTTCTGCTGCTGAAAAGGAAGGAACATTCTTGTCTTGCTGCACACTGAAGGCCATATTTTGTTATAGCAGAAAACAGCAATCAGGTCCTTTGCTAGAGTGCAGATAAGGATGTTTTACTATTCACAGTTGCTCAACTACACTTAACTGAAATATATTCTTCTTTTTCTGAAGACTAATATTTGTCTATTTCCCTACCATCTACAATGATTCTTTTTGATTTTCATGTACTGGTGTGAGATTTTTACTAAATGTCATAGTCAACTACATTTCTAAGAGGCTACAAGCCTTGCAGACTCTTCAAGGTCCAGGAGTCCCTTACAAATATTTGGAGTGCTCAGCTCATTTCTTGGTGCCTTTTTTCCTGGTGTCATTTTGTGTGTTAAGATTTTGTACTGTGAGAATAGATTTGAACATCTCCTATAAGACAGAAATGTCTTCTCTGAAGAACACAGCATGCTGTTATAAAGCAACAACTTTATTAAAAAGAAAAACCCAGAGTATATACAATGTTAATAATAAAATAGTCAAATATACTAGAAAAAGCAATTTGATAATTAAAACAGAAGTTCTTCTATTAAAATAGAAGTGAAGTCAGGAAGAAAATTATACAGGAGTAAAGTAGAAGCATTTACACAATCAGTATTTACACTGACAGTTGGTTACACAGTGATTTCATAAAAATTCTTCCCGTCTTGACTATATTACTGCAGTGAACACAAATATCAAAATTTTAGCTATAACTGGCTTTAGTTAAAACTGTGTTTGCCACATGCCAACACTTTGATTTAAGCAAGACAGCAGAACAAAATGGTCCCTCTAGAATAATTATCAAATGGTTTGTGTAAATGTAAATGAGTAAGTGCTGAATGTATTTAATGAGAAATGAAATTATTCTGGGATTATACTGGGGCCACACAAAGTAGTTTGGATGCTATATGCCCATGAAAGACATAAATTCTGTTTGAACTCCAGATAAAGAATATTGGATTCCCTGTGAAACGCAACTTGAAAAACAACCCAAAATCCAAACCTCACAGGTAATATATTTACTACTTTATTAGTTTTGTGGATGTTTATTTATCTAATAAAGTCAGCAGACCTGTTTTTGTATAAGAACATTTCTGGTTATCTGCTTAGAAACAGAAAGATTTTGGAGGTTTTTTGCTAAGAGGAGGAAAGGTGTGTGTGTGTATCAAACAATTCCAGTTGGAAGTGTTGGGTTTAACTCTCCTCTGTGCTCTGTCCCTTCAGCCATGAGCACTACCATCCTGCAGTACAGGCTGTGTGGGAGGCTTTGCTTTGTCCTGGGGTCAGAGATACTGAAAGGAAGAAAGAGAAAGAAAAATTAATCTGATAAAGGCATTGCCATTTCTAATCGGACTGATGGGAAACTGTGGTATGAAGTTAAAGAGGCATCACAGGGTGAATTACTGTGATGAACTACCTTAAAGCTGAAGCAATCAAATAGATAGCTCTCACATATAAAAATTACTGTCCCATCTTTATTCATCAACAGTTTTGCGCAAGTGTCTCATGTTCAATCCCTTCCAGGAACAACTAAAGCACTCTGATACATTGGATGAGATTAAATCTTATCTGGGAAACTCAGCCACTGGAGTGGCTGCTTCCCGCTTCCAAGACTTAATTTCTCATAAGAGAAATAAACTTTTTAAAGCTTGAAAATAACAAACTCCAAAAAGTAATAGCAATCCAGCACAGTGCCTGCTCTTGCAACCTTCTGGAATGGAATTCGTAGGGCTTTTACTCAGGTGTGTCGTAGCAGTAAAACTTTTTCTCACAGCCTGACAGGTGAAAAACTGTAGAAGGGAAATGTGTGCTTCTTGGTTTATAGAATCAGAGAATGGCTGGGGTTGCAAGGGACCTCATCCAGATCCAACATCCATGCCATGAACAGGCACTCCTTCCACTAGACCAGGATCAGAAAGTATTCATACAGACATCGAGGTTTTCTTCACATTTACAGGGGCCAGAAGAATCAAAAAAGCTATTAATAAAGAAGCTTACAATTGAGTAACACATAAACAGATATATTTGATTCAAATATAGTCAAATGATATGAAAAGCAAATATGGTATCATAGAAAATTCACCATAAAATTCCTAAAAAAATTCACTCGCTTTTAAGAACCAGCTTATAATTTGATCTTTAGATATGCTGAGAACTTTTCATGATGCTGAATTCTTTGAGCCTTTTGAAGTGAATGGGCTCTGAGGATACTCAGTATTTTGCAGAACTGCTTGCTAATGAACACAGGAAACAAGCATCAGTTTTGTGTCATCAGATGTGTTCATCTGCCAAGCATCACATGATTTTGTACTCACAGCATACAAGATAGGAGTGAATCCACAGGTACTGCTAGGGAAAATTAAATGGGAATGGAAAAACTGACCTAGTAATCAGATATATATGTTTTCAGAATTTTATTCTTTTCAAAATTGAAGTTCTTTCACCCACAGAAATTCTAGCAGGATTTAAAATAGTATCTTATCTTCCATGTAAATGCCTATCCTGCACTTCTGAAGTCATGGATCAGTGAACGATACCTAACATCACTGAAGATGATGAACAGTGATGAACCAGATTCATTTATAGTTGAACAGGGAAAAAAAGCAATATAAATTTTACACTTTGTTCCTTTTTTAGTGTTAACCTCACTTAAAAATGAGTAATAAATACATGTGATTCTGAGTATTTTATTTGATGACACTGGTTTTGTATCCTATATTATTTATACTGAATAAACTTCAGAATTTTCAGAAATAATTTCCTTAAAATAATAAATTTTTTTATTATTTTTGATAAACTTTGGAAGCCATGTTACCTTAAGTTCTAGCAAAATCAATTAAAATTACTTCAGACACAATATACATCACAAAAAGAGTATTTTATGGGACATTCAGTCAACATATTGTTGTGTATTTGCTGAAATACATTTATTGACTACTTTTCATGTGTCTTATGGTTTGTAGTTTCCAGGACAATCACGCTATTTGCCCAGTGGTGGAGTAAGTTTTTCCAAACTTTTCAAAGAGAACAATCGATGAAAACCGTGTTTCAAAGTCCTAAAGAAAAAGAGACAAAAAAACTATGTTAGGCTTAAATGGGTTTGCATTTTTTAAAGATATTTTAGAGTTCTAAATATTGTCTTCTAGTTATATTTCATTACATATTATAGAATGCAAATTATGAAAAATAGTGAATATTAAATATACATTTTTACATTATATTAATATTACCTTGAAGAGAAGAAAAATAATGGATTTAAATAAAACCAAATATGTATTTCAAATTACAAGAACTGCAGAAATTTCCTACCTTAGAAACAATGTTTATTGTCTTTGGCAAATCATAGTATACAAAAGTTTATTCTCACCCCTGGTAACCAGGCAGGTTAAAGAAAGCACATTAGCCTTGCAATATTTTAACTTTTCTATCCTGGTCAAAATTGAAATATAGGTATTAAAACAGCTCCATAAGAAATGGTTAAAAAAAATTATTATATAAGTACTGGTGGCAACAAACTGATTAGGAGAACCAAGGTGATTCCTGAACATGATTTTTTCCCAGTTCTCGCTTATTACATTCAATTTTTAAAATGCAAATGCTTAAAAATCCAACTTGAATAAGGGAAACACAAGTAAAGCTTAAGAGTCCTAAGAGTATAATGTCAATTCAGCCAAAAAACAAGAAAGTAAAACAAACTAAGTTTTCTAAACCATATTTTGATTTGTCTACTTACTCATGGTAAATGATTAGCAAGTCCATGGTATTTAAGATCAATGTTTTAAAGCCTTCTTAATAAAATTGTTTTCTTTGAACTTGAAGTATATTGAAGGACAGTATAATAATAAAAAATACAGTAATTTCACACTGATAAGCCGCACCTATTTCACTGAAGAATCGAGCCGATCCCAGAAGTGCGGCTAATCACCAGGTGTGGCATATTTATGGACAAATTCCAGCGAAATGCCAACCTGGAAGTGTGAGCCGGCTGGGCGGGGAGCTGCCGTGGAGCCGCTTTGCCGCCGCTTTGCTGCCTTTGCGCTTTGCTGCCTTTGCGCTTTGCTGCCGCTTTGCTGCTGCTTTGCTGCCGCTTCCCCGCCTTCACACTTTGCTGAGCCACTTTGCCGGCCTTGCACGGCTAGCCCGCCGAGCCACCTCTTTTGAGCAGCGCAGGGAGCCACGGCAGCCAGTGCCAGGGACAGGAGTGCCGAGGCTCGTGCCACGGGGAGGGCACCTGGGACTGCATTTAAAGGTTTTGCCGGTCTGTGAAAACTGTTTGCAA
Source organism: Sialia sialis (assembly GCA_009812075.1). Classification (NCBI taxonomy): domain Eukaryota; kingdom Metazoa; phylum Chordata; class Aves; order Passeriformes; family Turdidae; genus Sialia; species Sialia sialis. The sequence continues at coordinate 7,666,015 of VRYO01002297.1, forward strand.
ATTGAGCACCTGACAGCAAACCCCATGATGGTGCGATTCTGTTACTAACTCATTACTTTGTTGCACATGGAGCCTCGCTTCAAAAAAAAAAAAAAAAAGGTGCGGCTTATTACCCGCTGCGGCTTATTTGTGGACAAATTCCGTGGTCTTCCTGGCTACCCGGAAGTGCGGCTTATAACCAGGTGCGACTTATGAGTGTGAAATTACTGTACTTGGTTTGCATTAAAATGGCTTTTACTTTCAGAAACTAACATGCCACAGACGAACTCTCAGCTTTCTAGGATCTGATGATTTATTTTAAGAAGTTGGTCTGAATACTTCATATTGTTTTCTATTGACAACAAGTAGCCCTGTGAAAGTGGATGAAATTTAAACGTCTTTGTGGAATGCCTGAGGCTACAAGTGAATGAAAGCAAAAAGTTTTATCTTTTCAACACATTTCCCAATTTCACAGAATAACTAGGTTGGAAGAGACCTCCAAGATCATCAAATCCAACCCATGCTCTAACACCTCAACTAGACCATGGCACCAAGTGCCACATCCATCTTTTTTAAAATATATCCAGGGATGGTGACTCTACCACCTTCCCAGGCAAAGCATTCCAGTACTTTATTATTCTTTTAATGAAAAACTTTTTCCTAATATCCAACCTATATCTCCCTTGGCACAGCTTGAGACTGTGTCCTTTGGTTCTGTCAGTTGCTGCCTGGTGAAAAAGACCAACCCCCACCTGACCACAACCACCTTTCAGGGAGTTGTAGAGACTGACAAGGTCACCCTGAGTCTCCTTTTCTCCAGGCTGAACAACCCCAGCTCCCTCAGCTGTTCCTCACAGGGTTTGTGTTCCAAGCCCCTGACCAGCCTCGTTGCCTCCTCTGGATGCGCTCAAGTGTCTCAATGTCCTTCCTAAACTGAGGGGCCAGAACTGGACACAGCACCCAAGGTGTGGCCTCACCAGTGCTGAGTAGAGGGGAAGAATAACTTCCCTGCTCCTGCTGGCCACACCATTCCTGATCCAGGCCAGGGGCCATTGGCCTTCTTGGCCACCAGGGCACACTGCTGGCTCATGTTCTGCTGGCTGTCGACCAGCACCCCCAGGTCCCTTTCTGCCTGGGCACTGTCCAGCCACACCTTCCCCAGCCTGTAACACTGCAGGGGGTTATTGTGGCCAAAGTGCAGGACTCAGCACTTGGACATGTTAAACCTCATCCAACTGGATTCTGCCCATTCCAACTGGTCCAGGTCTCTCTGTAGAGCCCTTCTCCCTTCCAACAGATTGAAACATGCTCCCAGATTAATCTCATCTGCAAATTTACTGATGGTAGATTCAATCCCCTCGTCTGGATCACCAGTAAAGATGTTAAACAGGACTGGCCCCAGCACAGACCCCTGGGTGACACCACTGGTGACTGGTCCCCAGCTGGATGCAGCACCGTTCACCACTCTCTGGACCCAACCATCCAGCCAGTTCTTAACCCAGCAAAGAGTGCTCCAGTCCAAGCCTCAGGCTGCCAGCTTTTCCAGGGAATGTTGTGGGAGACAGTGTCAAAGGCCTTGCTGAAATCCAGGTACACAACATCCACAGCCCTTCCCACATCCACCACGTCGGTCATCTGCTCGTAAAAGGAGACCAGATTGGTCAAACATGACCTTCCCCTCCTAAACCCACACTGGCTGGGTCTGACACCCTCGCCATCCTGTAAATTCTGCATGATGGCACTTAGTATAAACCTTACCTGGTACTGAGGTCAGGCTAACTGGCCTTAAATTACTATAAATCCTTCCCACCATTTTTATAAATGGGTGTCACATTGGCCAGCTTCCAGTCATCTGGAACCTCACCAGTGAGCCAGGAGTGCTGGTAAATGATGGAGAGTGGCTCTGCAAGCTCATCTGCCAGCTCCCTCATCACCCTGGGATGGATCCCATCTGGTCCTCTAGATTTATGAATATCCAAGCATCTCAGCAGTTCTCTGACTGCCTCCTCTTCAATACCAAGGGGACCATTCTGCTCCCTGACACCATCTGCCAATCTGTGAGGACAGTTTCCGTGACAGTGAATACATCATAGCTCTGCTGTGGCACCAGGGCCTCCAGCTCTTCTTGTTTGTTACCTATGCTGTGTGCATTGGTATACATGCACCTCAGCTGGGATATTGATATCACCCCTAACTCAGGCTTACCACCCTTGGGCCTGCTTTCAGACAGCCCAACTGTGTTCCCTTCCCTCTTCGAACCCAGTTTAAAGCCCTCTCAACAAGGCCTGCCAATTCATAAGCTAAAATCCTTCTGCCCTCAACAGAAAGATGGAGCCCATCCAGTTTAAGCAGGCCAGGTGCCATAAAAGTTGCCCCATGATCAAAGAACCTGAAATTCTGCCAATGACACCAACCCTTGAGCCACTTGTTAATAATGTGAGCTCCCCTATTCCTTTCACTGTTTTTCTCAGTCACCAAAGGGACTGAGGAAAAGACTACCTGTGCCCCTGCCCTATCAGCCACTTGACCCAGTGCCCTAAAGTATCTTTTAATTGCCCTGGCACTCTCTTTTTAATCTCATCAATGCCAGCCTGGAGTATCAGCAGTGGGCAATAATCAGTGGGCTGAATCAGCTCAGGAAGTCTCTCCCTTACCCAAACCCCAGGGAGGCAGCAGACCACTCTGTGGAATGGGTCCTGATGGTATGGGGCCCTCTGTTCCCCTCAGAAGGCAGTCACCCACCATGAGCACCCTTCTTTTCTTTTTGATGTTGAGGTGGTGATCTATCTCACACATGAAGCATAATTGGGAGGCTCACTGGTCAGATCATTTTTTTCTACATCATCTGGCTGACCCTCTAAATCCAGGATCTTCTACGTACTCTGAAGTCGTACCTGGCTAGGGAATACAGGTCGGGAGGAATTTTTATTATGGCCTCCCCTTCATCAACCAAGTGTCCTTCTATTGCCTGACAGTGGGAGATATGGGGACTCCTGGGGGGCTTCCCTCAGGGATGGGAGGGCACAGCTCCACCACTCTATTTCCCTTTCATGTTCCCTAATACTCCTTGGTCTTTCAGCTTCCTCCTTAAGCTTTGGTCATCAGTGAAAGCAGATCATTCACCGGTTCATACTGTAGGCAGGCTTCTTCTGCAATGGCCCCTGGTACCACTGACAAGCTCAAACACTCCACACAGGAATGGGTCTGCACAGACACATCTTTTTTGGAGGGTTCCATTTGGTTACACACCCCTGTACTACAGTTTTTTATCATGTACAGACCATTACTAACAGAAACCCCCAAACCAACCAACCAACACAAACACAGTAAACAACACACAGCAGGCTTTGCCAGCAGGAAGAAACCTGCAACCCTGCCTGCTAGCCCTGCCTGGGCAAACTGCTGTGCCATACCCTCAGAGATGTGCCACGTCCCTGTTTGCCACGTCCCTGTTTGCCATGCCCCTGTTTACCACTCCCCTGTTTGCCCACTTGCTCTCTGTGGTTGCCATGCTCCCCAGGGGCCTCTTTTAACCAGCCCGCTGCTCACTGGTGGAGGAAGCCCCAACTTGCACCCACGTAACTCACTAGAGCTATTTGAAAGGTTTCATTTTCTCTTTAAAAGAGTGTAAAAACTTTTTCTTTTAATGACATGAAACAGAATTATCGTTCCCTGGACAATTTGGATTTAGCTGCTTCACAGTTCAGCTGTATCTCTATCAACAGAGCACCTCCGACTTCTAGTAAGCTTCATGCAAACACTGCATTTCATTCACATTACATGTTGCCAAACTGAGACCATATCATTTCTTACATATCATACTTAAATTTGTTTAATACGATTCCTCCAAAACTCTGGTGCATAATTCTTAAAATAGCAAGGTAGACATACATTCAAAAGTAAATAATCCGTATGTGGTGTGAAAGTGAGTACTATCCCATTCCTAAATGATTCACAAGTTTTATTTTTTAATGTTTCTCTATGCCTTGTACTGGCCAATTTCTTATTCAACAGAAACAGCCTATTTGCATATTTTCATATTAAACTTTTAGAATGGCACAATATTCTAATTTTCAGTGTCTGTTCAGCAGCACAAACACCTTCTTACCATAGCAAAATTGTCCATATAATTATTATAATAAATATTGTAGTATCTCCAACACAACTACAAATGGTTTCCTTCTATAGTGAAGCTAGTTATATTTAATTCAGTAAATTAACCAGATTAATTCTGTTCATGGGGATGGAAAAATCAACAAACCAGCTCTAGTTGCTGAGAAAGCAAGCAGATAATCCAGCAATAATTTAGGATTAAGCAGTAATTCAGAGCAGAACATGGTATCCGCTATTTTTAAAACAGAAAGTATCTTATTAATTAACATGTAGGACAGTTACATACATAGCTTAACAATTCGTGAACAGTTTAACAAGTGGTAAACTTTGAGTGAGACAGGGAAACCAGTGAAACCTGTGCATCCCCCATGTCAGGATAAAATCAGGAACGGGAAGGCTGAGCATTGCAGAGATCTTCATTTGCTGGAGCAGACGGCTTTTGCTATTAGGATTCCTGGCCAAACAAAAACAATTGGCTGCCAAAATTAGCTCCTTGGGACGATTTAGGAGCCTTTGAAGTGAACAGTATTTTTGAGCTGGAACTAAGCCCAGGTCCAGCTTCAAACTCAAATCAAAATGACAAAGAGGAAATTTTTTGTGCCACACGCCCCTCAGTGTAAGATTACTTTGGTTTGGCAGCTGTACTGTTTATCTTGTTATTTAAAACTATTCCACTAGATACTCACAACTGAGCATTTAAACAACTGGCTCTGATTATGACGGCAGCAGTTGTTTGACCACATTTAGGAGACATTACAGAGTCCGATGGATAAATAAAAGCATGCTGGATTTGGAGTTACATTAATTTAAAGAAGTTTAGAATGTATACTAGGTAAAAATTGCATAGCATGCATACAAAATCTAAATATCTTTTTGGCAAACAGATCTTGTTTCTATTTTTTCTGTGTTTGAAGATAAAGATTTTAATCGGATTTCAACAGAGAGATGAAGTAAAGCCTGAAAACACCACCTGGCGTTGCAAGATCTACCTCAGCATAAAGGGAAAGGAATTAGAAGACAGGTTCTCACATCCATCTAATGTGATGGTGAAATGACCACTCAAAACATGCAGGGAAGCACAGTGATGCACTGATCATTGATTCTGATAGGAATCATCTTGAATTTAGGCCCTTTGCTACATAGCACAGAAGTTATGAAGTTATGTAAATAATCCTTCTGAAGAACATAAGTTGTGAGTGAAGAAAAACAGGCTTCTTTGAAATTATTTTCACCATCAGTTCCTCTCTCTTGGTAGCTGGAATGAGTAGACTTACAAATATGAATGCACACACATTGGTGAGCTTGGCACTATAGTGGGGACCACAGGAACATGGAACTGAGCTTTATGGAATTTTTCCACGATGAATTCTTAATTCATGCTGTATAACTCTCAGCATCAGAGACCTGTAATTATCAGCCCTGAGACCTACTTTGAAATTCCCAAAGTTAATGTAATACTTCCTCTTTAAACTTGTCCAGCTTTGACTCTTTTTACTCTAGTAAATAAATTATGACTCAAGTTCAACTGACAGAGCTTAACAAGACCTATGGACCCTTTCAATATATTTGACTACTTGAGCGTGTGAGCTCATCAGTTCAAAACAATGAAGTCAAAAAGGTGGCATAAAGCCACCAAAGATTTGTCTCAATCAGTACTCTGATGTCATTGATTAGACTTGCCAAATGGTTACATAGACTATATTTGGAATGTTATTAAAGCAAATTCCAAAGACATTTTTCATCTGACTATGCAGACTTACATAAATACAGATCACACACAAATGCTGGCAAATGAACAAGACCTTGTAGACCTTCATATTGGTTTGGAGGCCTTTGAAAATTACTTCTGTGATATTCTAGAAACAAATTTGTACTAACAGTGTTTCCTTCCAAGTGATTTTGAGAGTACTGTACAATATCCCGTAATATCAAAATGCAGTTCAAAAATGAGATAGGAATTACAATTTAGTATCTTCTTGGAAATTTAATGAAGTAGAAACCTGCCTGAGACCAAGCAAGAACAGGCAAACAGCAGTAGCATATCTATTCTCAGATTTTAAAGACAGAGAGCACTATTATTATCTTTTATTCTCTGCTCCTGTATACACACTTCAGGATAATCTCACATATCAAGTCTCTCTAGTCCACAATAATTATGAACTTGGAACAATATGCATAGAATAAACTCACATTATCTGATTTACAGGATAGAATAGTCTTTCCTTTCTCTGTAATGACAAAACTTGGGTTTGCTGAATAAGTAGAGGTTGCATAAATTGAGAATAAATTTATTTTTGGTTGTACGAATATAGATTTCCTTCATGGGTTAGTAGAAGCAACATGTGCAGAAGTTTCATATATAAATTGTATAATGAAAAGTATTCTCTGAAATGTAAAGCATTCCATCAATAGCAGATATTCAGAGCAGTAAGTCCTCTTCTGAGTCAATCAAAAAATACTAAAGACAGTGTATAAATGTGTCATGTCAACCATGGCACCATGTGCTGTGTGAAAGGTAAACCAATCTATGAAAAGTTTGCATCTCAGAAAACAACTCTTTTGTAGTGCTGGAATTGTATCTGTTGCTTCTATAGAGACATTAGGCCTCTTCTGTTCTTCTCTTTATAGAACACCTATTTGGAATGCAAATTCTCTTAGGAATTAATGGCAGAAGGAATAACTGAAAAATGAGCACAGCTGCTGAAATCATAATTCTATCTTCATGCTGCTGAGTAATAAAAGCAGGAAACAATAGTTTGAAACAAATTTCCACAGATATACATCAAAACCTTAAGAGGATGCAGTGGGAAATTCTACACAACTGTCCTTGCAGCAGGTATATTCTTCGTGTAGGGAGCAATCTTGCTTTCCCACAAAGCCAGGAGACATGCCATGTACACAGCTCCTTTGGAAACCAGGCAATGCTGCCAAGTGTCACTGCACAATTTTTGTCCACAACCCCACCTGTTTAACACTAAGTGGTCATATTTATGTGTTTCCTATGATCCTAATGCTTCTAATAGTAAAATTATAGTTTTAAATTGAGTTGTCATAGTAAGCTTCCTGACCTGTTAATATCCACCGAGGTCTCTAACAATGAAGGAAACCAGAAACAGCAAGCTGTTAGACAAGTGAAATGTTGATCCAGCTAACTTTTATTCTCAGCAAATTTATCAATATTGGTTAACAATACTTCCAACTAGTACAGGGCCTTCTGACATGACAAAATGAGTGTAACAACCTATTCTGTCAATACAACACAAATGTCATTTCAAGTGCTCAAAACCCACTAAGCTACCCTAAAAAAGATTGATTTATCTGCTCCAGTGTTTCTTTGGGGCAAACTTTTCTCGCAACTGAAACCAATTAGTGGGCCTGGCACTTGTAGTGCAAAATGTAGGTCAGCATCAAGTAATAAAAAAATATTGACTTTTCTCTGTCTGTAAGCAGCATGAAAGGGGTGCCATGGCCTTGTCGTATATGAAAAGAGCTCCATTAATTTCACTTATTTCAACCAGGGCTGTCAAATACTAATGCTTCTATTGCACTTTTCACACAAAGTACATTGACACCAATCCTGGCCCCAGTGTAACAAGTTTACAATATTTCAGTCAGTGAAAGGGGTACTATAATTTTTAATTCCCTGTTGTACATTTAGCCTCTTTAAGCAGCACTGCTCATCTGACTTACTAAGAGATATGAGCTAGGACATTAATAACAGCTTCACACTTCTTCCCATGGGCAACAGAGCCTATTTCTTGGGCACAGCTTCAACAGCTAATTAGCCATAAAGTTCAGGACACAGTTGTTTGGCATAACTCTGTTTTTGTGGCTGGTGGGCACAGACTGCCAATTTTATTTTCTGTGGAGAAAAAAAAAAAACAAAACCAAGGAAGAGGTCTTCCATGACTTAAGGCTATAAAATTGAAAAGCTAATGTGTTAACCAATTGGGTCAACCAGCCCCTTCAAATAAGAGATAATAACAAAAGCCTGGCTCATGCCTTAGGGACTGGATCTCATTGTGTAGCACAGAGGCATTGACTCCCAGGGAAAAGTGTGCCTAATCACAGTTCTCTGCCCCACAGCTGACAAGTGACCAGTGCTGTGAGGAAGGGAGTAGAATTGCACCTTTCCCTATTCAACTTACCAACATGATGCAGAGGAGGAGAAGGAGGAACCAACACCTACCTCCTCCTTCAACTACTACAGTTACCAATTTGCAAACCTCTACATTTTGCTCTTTCTGTGGTAGGAGCAATAAGTTTTCATGGAATCACAGGATATTTTATGAGCTTCTCCATATTATGGATAGACACAGCAGAGGTCAAACTGACTCAAAATGTTATGATCCTGTTTCCCTCTATTCTCTGGAATTTGCCTTCTAAACTGACTCTTCTTTTCTTCAAGTGAAGTTTATGGTTCTTGTTGACAAGCTTGAGTGTGATGTCTAACTTATTCCCTAATTGCAAATGCAAACATCACCACCAACAATAAAACTCTTTCATTTAAAAAGACTGGGTGACTATGGTAGAAGGCAATTTTCTACTTGCTTTAATGACTTTGTAAGTCTTACCCTTTGAATCAACTTGCTATTAGATCTTAAAATATAATGATATTGTATAGCCATCATAAAAGGCAACTTTATAATCTTCTGTGTTATGCTTCCATCAGGCAAGTGTTTTTCTATTTGTTAGTTTTAGTCTTTTATTGGCATTATGATAATGTGTTGTAAAAAAGGATCAGGAAATTATGTTCACAGTAGGAAATTTAACAACACTATTTTAATATCCTATCTCCCAAACAGAAATCATTAATTGCTACTTAATTTATGTAACTAAGATTTCATTATTTTTACACTTAATTTTTCATGGATATTTATAACTATCACTGACTCTTACATGTTTTATCTTTTATGAATTAAAAATGAGGAAGCCAATTTCAAACAGTGCTTGCTAGATATTATGAAAGATTTCTAATGATGGTTCATGAGTTTGAAAAACCACTGACTTCATAATCACAAAGGTTTAGATACTTTATGTGTGATGTGTCAAGTACGAGTAGCACACCAATGTGTGCTCCCGTGAGAAAGCTTAACATGGAAATTATAACTCCATTCCTCCCTTTCTGGAGTATTTGGAGGAGGAAGTATTCTGCTACTCATCTGTGCTCACTGAATTTTCCCTTCATAGCTCAGCAGCTAAATTGTGTTAATTTGAACTTTGGAGATAGTTGGAAACAGCTGACAAAAATCAAGCTCCAAAATTCCTTGTCCTCATCTGTGCAAGGTAGGAGAGAATGGAACTATGCTTGAGAAGAGCCTATTTTAGCTCCTGCACAGTTAGAAGCAGTTTGGACAAAAGAACAAAAGCATATTCCCTTTCATAGCTGCACAAATTAAGCTATGACATGACAGAAAATAATGATGCTCTTCAGAATGCAATAATTTGAGCCACTGTACAGGAATGCACACTATTCCTAAATGAATAAGATATTCTGCAATAGCCATGTTCATTAGGGATTACAAATATGTCAAAAATTACTGTTCTTTCTCACAAGCAAAGGCAAATTATCTCTGGGCTTTGATGGAAGTTTTGTGCAAGAATGCACAAGGGAAAAAAAAGGGGAAGGATTTGGTCCAATGAATTACTTTTTCCTGTAAGTATTGCCTCTGCAAAATTGACCTGGTATCTGAAACTAGGCTGTCCTTTTTGTCATGTGTAATATAGCCAGCAATGAAGATTTGTGGTCCAAATTTGCATTTGTTACATTTACTTAGTATCCTGCAGTCATTATGTGTGTGTGGTTGCCCAACGGGAAGGAAGGGTGGAATTCCCAGCTGTATCCTCTACATTCATTTATTCAATTTATTAATGATCTGCAAGCCAAGGCACGGTCTGGTCCTTTCTCTCAAACATGGACTAGCTTTGCAATGCTTTATAAATTCTACCTTACAAATAACTGTTCAGTTAATGAATTTCTTAATGTGTATGAAGCTAATCTATAGAAGAAGAAGTCACCTTGATATAGACACTTTTCAGTACTTTTAGACGTGTTCAGAGTCAGTATCAATATCGTAAGTGTAGTTTGCAAGTTACAATGTATACTGTGCCATACTTTAGGCAATGTTATAAAACAACATCACCCAAATTCTATTCTGAATGTCTGTATATGAACCAAAATTGCCAAAGATAATACTCTATTTTTTCAACTATATAGCCTTTTTTAACAACTAAATTAAATTAAGAAACCAGTGTGAATTTCTCCACAAGCTATTTCATACTTGGATACCCTTGAACTTTACTGAATCTGGGCTAAAAAACAAATGTGCAGTTGAAATAGTTCAGTAATTATTCAGAATCCCAAGAGATGTTTATTTGCTATTGTCATGCAAATATCTACCTCTTACAGCGTATTTTAACAAAATATTTTTGAAGAGGGGAGTAGAAGTTCACCTCAATCTATTTAAGATGTATAAATAACATTGTCAAGAATGAAAACACTCTAATGAGAAATATATAACCCTTTAAAGAAGCTATTAAATCTGAGGTGGAGCCTCTACATTCCTGTGTACAAAAAAACCCACAGACTTAAAAAGCATCTGATGAATAAAAGGACATGTTTTTACGACAGTATTTGTATTTTTAAATCAGTTTCTTGTCTCGTACATCAAACACATTCTGCTAGCAACAGGACTTGCATTAGAAACTAGTGCACTTAGGGATACACATCTTGACTTAGGCCATTTGTAAGCTGCCCCTTCATTTTCTAATCTGTTCAACTACCACATTGTCTTTCCAGCTGAAAATAAGCCAGCACCTCACTGCCAAGACAAACTCAGAATCACTTTTAACCTGCTAGACTAAAGCCAGAAAACGCTTAACCTGCCAAGATTAAGTTGCAATTGTCTCTAACTTGCCAAAATCATGCCCCCAGGAGTTAAGGAGGAAAAATTCTGAGTTGAAATCCTCAAGTGAAAATATTTTTATCTTCTTTGGCTTCTGATATGCAGCATAACCAGTACACCAGTTAGAGTCATCTGGTTTCACATGGTCCTGATTGTTTTCTGTGATGAAATCACTAGATATGCAGATCAAAGGAGAACAGTGGATGATGCTGTCTGCCTGAGCTTTAACAAGGCTTTCAACAGAATCTCCCAGAGAATCCTTTTAACCAAGCTGGTAAATTATAGTCTAGATGTGCAGACTAATAGATGTAATAGCTGTCTGGAGCCTCAGGTTCCAAAAGTAGCAATGAATGGCTTCTCCTCAGCTGGAACCTGGGTACCCTCGTGTTTCCTCAGGTGCTGTCTTGGGGCCTATCTTAATTTCTTCCTCAATGACCTGGAGGTGGAGAAATGCACTGTCCTCAGGTTCTAGGATTACACCAAAGTAATGGGTACCATGGAGACACTTGAGGGCTGTCACTCAGTGATGCAGACAGGCTAGAGGAATGGCCTGACAGAACCTTACAAAACACAGGATGGACAAATACACCTGGCACTGATTCACCCCAGAGCAAAGCGGGAGGGTGACAGGCTGGGCAGCAGCTCTGCAGAAGAGGACCTAGTGGTTCTAGTGGGCAACTGGCTAAACATGAGGCAGCAACGTGTCCTAGCACTGATGAAAGCTAAAGAGAAAACCAGCTTTGCTCTTCCTGAAGTACAAGCTACCTTCAGAAGAGACAGAAATTATCAAACAGGAATATTTTTTCATTTTGCAGGCAGTTTACTTTGCAGATTGGCTAACACTAAAGAAACTACTCATCTCCTATCCAGTGTTTACAAATGCTCTCATTAATCAATAAAATGGGAACAAAAGCTTTTAGACTAATACCTATTCCTATTTTGTCTGTCTGTCTTTACTCTTATATGATAACATATCTTACGTGTCATGTTTTCAGTGCCATTTATTCTTCTTATTTGCTGTGTAAATCCACTAGGTTTTGATACAGTTCAGGAACAGCATCAGCTACAGTGATTACTCGCTCAGGTGCTGCAGATTTGATTTGGCATTGGCACGAAGTTAGTTCTGACAAACTTGCTGATTAGAAGCTTTGGGGAGAAGAACAGCTGGTATCTATAGCCAAACATTGTTACAGATTTAACACTGTTCCGAAAAATTACAGGGACTACACTTATTTGCACAAATTTTAAAAATAGATTGCCGAGCAATCAAAAAACTAAAACCATGCTGCATATTCTGTAATGAATACATGTTATGCATATACTAAATGTAACAACTTGTGCATGATATTCTATGGCAGTGCATGAGCAAAAGTTCGTTTCATTTTTTCAGCTGCATAACTTCTGAACTAAATTCAACACTCCACTGGCCACATTGAGGAAATAATTTAGCCTGAGACTTTAGCATCTATACCTTTAATGTCTATACAGAACTTTCAACGTATAGCTGAGTATGATTATATCTTATAAATGTAGAGGAACTGGGAAGTTTTACAATGTTTTATAGGCTAATTTATTCATTGACAGTGTAGTAGCAATATAAGTTATACTGTGAAGTTTCCCATACTTCTCTGAGGACTTCAGATTTGAACTGAAGTGGGGAATTTCTTTAAATAGAAACACATCTTGGTCTTCCTTTTGCTAAAGGCTTGGGCATCTGCAAAAACTACAAATCATGCCAAACTCTCTGAGTGATATATGGAGGACCACAATCCACTAGGAAATAAGCTAAGACAAAGTCATTCATTTCATTTAGGTCTTTCAGTGGGATTTGTACCATCCAGCCCACAAACCATGTCTCATGAGATTGCAGTGTACATCCAGCCCACAGTAATAATGATTCATATACATATATGTGTATATGCTTTATTGCTACCTTTAGCTGGATTAAAAGCAATATATCAAATTTTATATTTCTGCTTCTTTTATTAGCTTTCTAGCATTTGATCAGCTGATAGAGGCAATAATGAAATGTTTTTTTATAAACTGGAGTTTGTAAGTCCTGTCCTGAGAATGCAATATTTCAAAAAATAGCCTAAGCTTTGGGGAAAAAACCAATTACAGAAACAGCATTAAAAATACCAAGCACTGGGCAGAAGCAATTCTGGATCAGTTTAAAAAAGTGATTGATGAAACTCTAATCTGAGCTGAAGGAACAGTTTCACGACAAGCTGTGACCATTCCACACACTTCATTAGCTGCCATAATTAGCCTGGTGTTTCAATTTGTTAGAACTGGTGGGGACAATTTTACTCAGAATGCAAACATCAAAAAGCAGGGTGCCTCAGACTTCAGAAGAGGCTGATGAGAAGCTTTTCTAGTCTCTGTTAACTAAAAGATTAATTACAGCTGATAGGAGGCTGTACTCTGATTGTCACTCTGTCTATGTGCATTACTTTTAGCATTAGAAGAAAGACATGGTTGACACTACACTGCTCAATCAAGCAGCTTTGCATTAGTGCACAAAGTCTGTTAATATGCAATGTTTTTATTGTTTCTCTTTTTCCTTTTCCCCCCTCCCTAAGTTTGAGGCTTTCATACCTAAAAAGTTATTCTTTAAAAGAGCAGGGTGTTTAGTCGGTAATGACTTATCATACATGCTGCCATACCTTCACATGACTACAGGTGTGAAATCCTGACATGTCTCAAAGCTACAAGCTGGGAATATTATTACAGTAATTTCACGAATATAAGCCGCACCTTTTTCACTGAAGAATCCAGCCTTCCCCACTAGTGTGGCTAATCAGCAGGTGTGGCTTATTTATGGACAAATTCCGGTAAAATGCTAACCCGGAAGTGTGAGCCAGCCGGCGGGGGAACTGCCGTGCAGCCACGGCCAGGTGGGCGGGGGCAGGTGGGGAGCGGGCTTCGCAGGGCGGTGCTGCTAGTGGCAGCGGGTGGAGCAGAGCCGCTTTGGGCGGAGCGGGGCGAGCAGGGCTGCTACAGGCGGAGCAGAGAGTGGGGCCACTCCAGGCAGTGGGGGGCCACTCTGGGTGGCGGAGGGAGCGGGGCCGCTACAGGTGGAGCGGGGTGAGCGGTGCCGCTACAGGTGGTGGGGAGAGCAGGGGTGCTATGGGCAGAGTGGGGCCGCTAGCAGCAGCAGGGGGAGCGGTGTCACTAGCAGCGGTGAGGCTCCTCCGGTCTGTGAAAACTGTTTGCAATTTGAGCACCTGACACCAAACCCCGCGCTGGCACGATTCTGTTACTAACTTGTTACTTTGTCACACATGGATCCTCGCTTTTAAAAAAAATAAAAAATGCGGCTTATATTCGGGGTGCGGGTTATATATGGACAAATCCCGTCATCTACCCGGATGCGCAGCTTATAATCTGTGTGGCTTATAATTGTGAAATTACTGTAGTTCCTATTATCACAGTCCAAATGTAAATTCCTTCTCAAATAGTCTCACTATGAGAAATAAAACCAACACACTTGTGAAACTGGTAATGTGTGCTTCAGTCTTTGTACCCCACACCTCTACCTCAGGTGGTTACCTCTATACATTAACTCAAAGTTTGTAAGGTTATTTATATGGAAGTGAAGTTTGAAGTGCAAAGGTTACTCCTGAATAATTCCAGAACTTTTATTCTAGAACATTAACATATGGCAAATCACCTACTCATAAAAACACTCCTCATGTGGATATGCCTTTCACCTTCCCTACGAGTACTATGCTGAGATCAACAAAAACTGGAAGAGAAGAAATAAAACAGTTTCTCATGGTGGAACATCCTTTTAACCCTAGTTTGTAAAGGGTATGTTGACAGCAGCCTTCATTGCATTAAATGAATAAACACTGAATTGTGTTCCAAAGTGAATATCATACTGTGATTTAAAATGAGGCAAATGAGTCCGGAATTTATTAATAATATAAATTTTGAGGAAAGAAGCAGTAGAAACTTACATCAAACCATTAAGATAGCAAGCAGTCTATACTACTTTCCATGTCTCATTCATTCCAACATAACTGCACAAAGCCTTCACTGTGTTTTTCCCTATTCAAGGAATGTAAGTTACTCTAAAATCCATTTTTCTGCACTGAAGTTCTACTGCTCCAAGAATAAGGTACTTTTGCTCTCTGGAGACAGCATCAAAACAAACAAAAACCCCACAAACTTACAGCCTTTTTTTCAACTTGGGCTCATACCTGACATAATGTCTTAGAATACCTATAGGTGTTATTAGCATTTAAATTATAAAACTATACAATTATAATGAGTCAGTGTAACAAAACCTCTAATTCAGACATCATTTCAAGGTGTAACAGTCTGTGGTCCTAACTGAACCTGTTGCAAGAAAGTCAGCAAAATATGTGTCTCTGATCTTAGACTTCAATTTTGCAAACTCACCAGCAAGGTACATTTAAAGATGAGATTAAAAATGTCTGTTTTTCTAAGAAAATAGGTAACACCATTTTTCCTAGAACATTCTGTCTGAATGGCCTGTATTTTACGTATTTATTATATTAATTATGGGCTGGATCCTTACCTGATGCCAATTAGCCCAGCTCCATGGATATATCTCAATTATGCTAGGGCTGAGGACCAGCTCTCAAACCTGCAGTTTTCAACAGCTCTATGGCCCATGTAATTCTCAGAGGATTGTGAAAAGCTTTTGGTTACTTTAATTTCAGCTCTATTTAACAAGCACAAACAAGGGCTCGGTGAGTATTATCAAATAATAAGTAGCTTGCTTTTGCAGATATGTTCTATAAAGAATTTTAAGTGATTTTGAAATATAGCCTTTTTAATTCAATATTGTGGCAAATTGAATTGAGTTAAAATACATTATGTTTGACATATATATGAAAAAATATACTTAATTCCAAGAATACTGAATAGTCTATCCAAAACTGATATGAAAAGGCAAGGCCATGGATTTCCCAGTTTATAGGTTTTGAATTCCAACAAATAAAATCATATCCAAACAGTCAATGCCTAAAACCAATATAAACAAATTAGGTGTAACTCCAGTGTCTACTGTTTCTAGATTAACTGATTTTTTTTGCAATTTAAAGCTGTACTATAAGTTATTGTAATGTACACTAAGCACGTATTGAAGGAATTGGGCAAGATACTCTGTTTCTAAAGTATTTCTGATTAAATAAGAGGCTTTGAAATATTTAAGCAATGTGTACAATGCAAATTATTTAGAAAGCTTAAACATACATCTCAATCACAGAAATATTAGTTAAAGGTACAATAATTTCACACTGATAAGCCGCACCTATTTCACTGAAGGATCGAGCCAATCCCAGAAGTGCAGTTAATCACCAGGTGCAGGTTATTTATGGAAAAATTCCGGAGAAATGCCAACCCAGAAGTGCGAGCCGGCCAGGTGGAGAGCCGCTGCCAGGAGGGCGGCGAGCTGGAGTCACTGGTGAACGCACAGCTAGCTGTCGCCGCTTTCGTGCAGTGAGGTGGCAAGGCGGCACTTTCGCGTGTTGCGACACTGCCACTTTTGAGTGGCGCGGGTAGCTGCTGCCAAGCAGGCGGGGAGCTGTGGCAGCCAATGCCGGGGGCAGGAGTGCCGAGTCTCGCGCCATGGGGAGGGCACCTGGGGCTGCGTTTAAAGGCTTCACCAGTCTGTGAAAACTGTTTGCAAATTGAGCACCTGACAGCAAACCCTGCAATCATGCAATTCTGTTACTAACTCGTTACTTCATTGCACATTCAGCCTTGCTTAAAAAAAAAAAAGTGCGGCTTATCACCCAGTGTGGCTTATTTATGGACAAATTCTGTGGTCTTCCTGGCTACCTGCAAGTGCAGCTTATAACCAGGTGCGACTTATGAGTGTGAAATTACTGTAAGTCTTACTAAAAAACAGAGGTTTTCTTTTATACCACAAACATGCAAGTTGTGTTATTAAATGAGGAAGGCAGGCAAATCAAGACATTTATCATCCAACAGACAAATGACAGAGGATTGCTAGTTAGACAGTATAATAAGTGCCATCTAGTTTTCTCTTTCGAATCAATTTATTCTTCAAAGCCTTGGATCATCATCATCATTTTCCTGCTGAGAAATTACAGAACTGAAAGTCAGGTTTTATAAAATATTCAACTAGTTGCCCACAAACCCTTACAAATAACCACAAGAATGGATTTGATTAGACTAGTGGTGACAGTATCTCTTTTTATTCAAATAATTGAACTGTTTAACTCTTATCAGACACTACTTTGTAGCATTACTTGAAAATCAGACCCTATGACTCATAAGCAACCGCTAGAAAGTTTTTTCAGCCTTCCAGTTATCCACAGATTCTTTTCTGCATTTAGTTGAACATTAGCTAAGGGTACATTTCACATGTTCTAATTTGCTTCACAGTGTTTACCATTTTTCACTTACCAAGAAAATAATTTGAAAGCTCAGTGATAATTAATAATAATTAATAATTGTATATCAAGTGCAGTATTTTTCGAAAGCAAACCAACAGTGGTGACCTTAAGGATTTTCTAAAAGGAAACAATCTCCAGCTCAAGAAACTTTCCAGTGGGAGCACTGAAGGTGATCTTCAAACAAAATGTAAAGCAACTTCACACTTACAAGGTGCACCGGAGTATAAGGCACACTTCTGGGTTGCCAGCAAGTCCCCGTAATTTGTTCATACATAAAGGTGCACCGGCCTGTAAGGCGCACTCTCTTTTTTTTTGGAAGCGAGGATCCGTGTGCAACAAAGTAATGAATCAGTAACAGAATACTCTCAGGTGCTCAATTTGCAAACATTTTTCACAGATCAGCGTAGTGTTTAAACACAGCCCCAGGCACCCTCCCCTTGCCACAGGCCCCGGCACTCCCCCGGCGCTGGCTGCCGTGGCTGCCTGCATGGCGGCCGGGGCTGCCAGCGCAATGGCTGGAGCTGCCTGCCCAGGGGAGAAGCCAGGGCTGCCAGTGCAGTGGCGTGGCCGGAGCTGCCCACGCAGGAGGGGAGGCCAGCACTTCCGGCAAAGCAGGGCAGCCGGAACCCGCACTTCCGGGTTGGCAAATTCCCAAACTTTGTTCATATATAAGGTGCACTGGATTATAAGGCGTACTTCTGGGTTTGGCTCGAAACTTCAATCAAAAAGGTGCATCTTATATGCATAAAATTACTCTAATTTTGTAAATAAGACATAGTCATAAGGAACCTGGAAAGCTTATTATATAAACCGTCAGAAGTTGGAATTGTCATTTGCTTTCCTGGAAAACAGAATGGGTGCATCATTCTAGTCCTGCGAATGAGAGGTAATGTCTGGTGTTCCCATTTTTGGACATGGCACACTCCTGCTTTCCTGAATACCTTTCTTTCTCAACAGAACATTATGACTTCAACCAAAAAAGAAGAAATAAGTGAAAGATCAGAAGTAGAGTTGGAAAAGTGACTTTAAGATACTTTTTGTACCCATTTTCAGCGACCACCTGCTTATCAAGTTGTTCTGTGATAATTAATTGGGCAACACTGCTCTTTTTCTGTACTATCTAATCAGGTAGCCAAACACCTGAGCTTCAAGGAGCTCACAGCTCTGAAGAGTAATGCTGTTGAGGGAATCGACCTATGTGGAGGCAGGGAATCACTCAGGTTGATTTTCATGTGGAGATACAGCAGCATTCTGACTCCAAGTGGTTCTGGGACCAGAAGATATATCTTACAGGGTAGAACAGACGGACTTTTAAAGAACAGAATATATTGTATATATATTGTTGTAGGACCAGATCCTTGGATTTAAATTATTTGTTTTGTGACAAAACAGGACTCGGGATAGCAAAAAAAGAGAGAGAAAGCAGCATTTTGTTGGAAGCAGATAGTTGATAACTCAAACCAAGGGTCTGCTTGGAGCATCTGAATAGATCCATCAAGTCATGCCAGCAGTAATAACCATACAGGAGCCATGTCATGGGCTAGGGATTGCTGGAGTGCATCCCACTTTGGCAACAGGCCTTATTATCCCTGACATGGCTCATGAGGAAACCAGTATGAGAATGAGCAAACCCTTACAGCCTATCTAATAATTCCCTTCTGGCTGCCACATTATGTAGGGTCTGTATTGCCTAGGAAACACACTGAGGTTGGATTGGGGAACTAGGAATCTGATATTCCAAATATGTGCTCGCCCTTCTCACGTACATTATTAACTTCTGTCACAAGCACACTGGTAAATATGGCCTTTAAAATTTTAAAAGGTAATAAAGCTGACAGTTCAAATGCACTTTCATTAGCCAGTATGATACCGTACTAGAAAATGTTCTTGGAAATCTTTTTTTTCAAATTAAAATGAAAACAAGCAAATTCCTTTGATAAAAATGAACCCACAGTCTGAGCAAGAAAGAATTTAAAACTTCACATATCATACCTATGATATCAAGTCAAATCACTGTCAGGTTAGAAAAATGGAGTTAAGGTAGAATTTAAGTAAATTTCAGTATAGTAAGGGATGGGAAAGCACAATAGTGTACCAAAAAGTCTGCCTCATACTGACATCATCCAAAATACATGACTGTTTTAGGTGTTGGCTCTATGAGGGATAAAACTAATTTTCAAACAGAAAAAAATCTTTCCCCCTATACAATAAGTTTTTCTGCTTTCTCTGTTGAGCCAGATGGAAAATCTATCAGTTCTTGGACAAAGAGCCAGATTTATGTCTAGTGTAAAACAACAAAATTATAATTTTCATTATACTCATGTTGCTACATTCTTTATATAAATTCTGGCTTGGAATATATAATCATACTTGTTTTTATCTGTTATATATGGCATGATTTGTTTAAATACTTCTGCAACTTCATGCAATCACAGTTGAAGGCAATCATTGCTCCACAGAATCGACTGAAGGTGTTGATTGTGCCTTTATCTACACTGGCTGAATCCGAGCCTGTAATTCTCTGCCTCTGGTGACAAAGATGGAAGTGATATAATTTATATATGGAATAACTATTGCCTGCTCTAATGGCTGCACAGTACAGTGTGAAAATGCCAGCAGTGTTGACCACAGCCCTGCTTCCACTGCTCCACCAAAAGTATAATTGTGTTGGTGGTTAATTACAAGGGCTATTTTTCCTAGCCCAGGCAAGGATGATAATCAGAATTATTTGAAGTTGATATTTGATTAACACTGGCAGTACTCTGTAAGTGATTTCCACTATACAACATCTAATTATTTCATTATTTCCCATTATTAATGAAATGAAACAATTCAAAACAAACAGCTAGAATGACTGTTTTTCAGGAAGCTCATAAACATCAATTCATACATGTAGAAATCTTGCTAAAATTATACCAAGCTGGCCTGTTGAACTTGAAAGGCATATTTTATCCCAATCAATGCATAAAAGTAAAATTATCTATAAGTAAGGCATGTTTCTCTGCTGTACAGTTCAGCTGTAATGATCCCCACACGCTGCACTTGCACATCAATTATGATAATCATAATCACGGTCGTTAAGCTGAATGTTCATTATTATCAGGATGCTGGTGACAGCAGATTCAATCATCGGGTGCAATGGGCAGGCAGTCACAGTCCCACCCAAGTTTCTGCAGACAGCGTTGTGCCACATTAAATCTACGATGTATTCCACATCCCACTCCATTCCAAAAGCTGTAGACGGTAAAGGTCAACTTTATGTTCTGTGCAATATGCTTAGGCTCTCTAAATTAATTCTTTGCAGTCCTGGGTATTTTTATGCTTTGTAGATAATAAAATCTTGTTTAGGGCCAAAATGCCTGTGCAAATAATGAAACTGTGATTCAGTTGTACTGTAATTCACCTATAATAAGGCATCAAAAGGAAGAATCTATTAGAATGGAACATCTTAAACTATCACTTCCTGATTTTTACAGATAATAAAACATTAAATGCTGTCATTAAATTCAGTTTTCTAAAATGCATATGCAAAGTAATTCCAATACCGATTGAAGACTGTAAGCTATCATTTCTGCCTTAGCAAATATGAACATATGTGAGTGTTTTGACAGCTGAAAGACAATAGTTAGTACATTCAATCCCTTGAATGTCCCTCTACATTGGAACCTATCATTGTAGATTAAATTCCTAGTGACTAGAAAATATTTATATTGAAACTTCTCATTATTCCAATGTATTTAGATAGATAATGTAAAACTTAAAATATATTTAGCATTTTTATGTTTTATACTGATTTACTGAGTAAACTAACTAGATTCAGTTTCACTAGTTATAGTATTTCCATGCTTTGTTTGTTCATAATGAAGAATTAGAACACTTTTTCCCTTGACTCAAACTTCTTTGAAATGTAAACAGAGTGAGAAAAATATTTTGATATTATAATTAGATTAAAAAAGAAGTACTAACTTTTCCTCACATAGATATGGTAATTATTATGTTTATGTTATGCTAATACCCTTTCATTTTCCAGAAGAAATGTAACAAGGTAATATTTTTCATTGTTGTTCATTTTGCTTCTAAAGTAAATATATAATTTACATACTAATCTTTTTGTGACTTGAATTAAATTGCATAGTAATAAACACATGAAAACTTCATGAAAACACAACTAGGACATGCTCATGCCCACACACAAACAAAGCAACTTTTTGTATTTAATATTTTAAAAAGCCAGCTAATATCAGCTCACATCAAATAATACCTCAGCAGCTCTGATAGGTCACTGATCCACTGACCACTGACTTGAGTCCTTGGAAGAACTTACACAGTCTTACCAGCAACAATACAAGAAACTTGTTTAGCATAAGATGGTCAGATACTAAATAGAGATCATGGCAGTGTTATCAGCTATGCAGGTTGCAATAGAAATTGCATCCACAAAAATATAAGCTTGTGGTAAACGCAAGGGAGGGTTGTGTTCAGCAGAAAAACTATTAAGCAAAAATCCTTTTTTTCTAGTATTTTTTTACATGCCCGTTAGTCTTGTGATTCATTAGAACAGATAATTTTGTTCATAGCACTGATATAGCCGAAGTTTTCATAGAGTTTAGAAATAAGAAAGTGACACAGAGTTCTATCAAATTTAGCAGTTAGGAAGGTATGACCTCACACCCACCTATAGGCCTTTTTCCATTAAATTGCCATGAGCAGCTTGAGGTTTTGTGGTTCTTTTTGGTTTTTTTCCTGATAATAATGACCCATTAAAGCAGTAGGTAAGTCATAAATAGCCCTTTTCTCCTCTTATCTCTCTGCTGGGGTAAGTGGTTCCTAATGGAAGCTTCATATTGATTTAGAATGGGGGTTGGAAGGCTCTGTGTCATGTTGGGTTAATGTATACAGCTATTCACCTCCAGAGATTCAGGTTGATATCTATCCAAGATCACAAGTAAAGTGAGTTTTTTTAGTTAAGCCCATAGTTTATATAAGTGTGATATGATATTCAGTATAAATACCTTTAGATTTTTGATCTCATCTTCTGAGCCTGAGCAAGAACTGCTAAGAACTGGGAAACCAAGTCTTTACAGGATGAGTACCAGAAATAAGACATTTAGGTCCTTTTAATATATAATACTTATGCTGTGGGACTTCAGCCAGTCATATCTTCTACTCCTTGCTTTCGAAAAACAATTTCAGATCTTTTTCTTTGATTGATGATGTTTTATTTGCAAGGAGATACAATTAATGCATGTTGAAATACCAAAATTTTACTTTGAGCTCATTTTTAAACCTTAAAGTTTTGAGGAAAAATCTTTTTAAAATGTTCCTTCTCAAACTAAGATTTCTTGGAACTTGCTGTACATTTACAAAGGTTAAACTGATTTCAAGGAAATAATTTATCAGATCTTACAAAATCCCAGAATTGTTTAGGTGGGAAGAGACCTCTTGAGATCATTCATCCTCTACCTCTTGTCTACTCAGCTAGAGCAGGTTGCCCACACCATGGATATATCAAAGAATAAGATTAGATATATTGCAGAGGATTCCACAATCTCTTTGGGCAATCTGTGTCAGTGCTCTGTCACCCTCACAGAAAATGTAAAAGAAGAAAAGTTGTGCTCAGATGGAATTTCATGCACTTCCCTTGTGTTCACTGACTCTTGTCCTGTCACTGGACACCGCAGGGAAGTTTGGGGTCCTGTTCTTCATTCACTCTTTAGGTGTTTATGTACTTTAGTAAGATGTCCCCTGTGCCTTCTCTTTCCCAGACTGAAGTGTTCCACTTGTCTCAGCCTCTCCTCCTACAAAAGATTCTCCAGTTCCCTAACTATATTAGTAGAGAGTGCAGCACAGAAGCCAAATCCATTATGCTTTTTATACTCAGAAATTTTAAAGTGATTAAGATACTTAACACAAACAGAAGTAATGCAAACACTACACAAACTCATGTTCTGAGGGAAACTAGCTCTTGCAGCACTAGAAATCCAGACATAAATTAGATGCTTCTGACAAAGCAGGCAATTTAATGAGGTCTTCTTAAAATAAAAAACAGCTATTTACTAGTTTTAAGATTTTTCCAAAGAATGTTATCAGTAAAATATTGTCTTGTTTTAATCAGGTTTTGCTATCATTTCCTGAAGGTTTATCTTAATGTGTAAGAGTAAATAAACATACTCTCTTAAATCAGAAAAGGCAATACAAACAGAATGAAACTTAGCAAAATGCATAACTGAAGACTTACTTCATCAGGGTCTTAAATTCTGATCGTGTAGGACCAACAGGTGTTGAATTTCCTCAAATTGAATTTACCAGAGAGTCAAGGAAATTTCACATCTCATCACAGCTCTAAATACATGATTTATAACATGCTAGAAAGTATCCCATTGGATTGCATGATCTCTGGATCATACTGAAATTCACTTAGTCCTAAAAAACCAGCATTTTAAAAAAGTAAATAAATCCTTGATTTTTGCTGTGACTTACCTTATCTGCTATCCACTTGTGAGGATATACTTCTCTGAAATATTTAGTGCCATAAGCTTCTCGGCCATATTTCCCTGACATACAAAGTGATGGCTCATACTTCTCATCCTTCTTATGATATGAAGAAAATGGCAGAAATCTGAAATTCAAGAACATTTTAAAATCAGTTATGATCTTCTCTAGATGCCACAGGATTGATGTCAATCATTGCTGCAGGAAATGACATGGATACGTGTTCCTGATATTTTTCACTACCTTCCTAATATTCCCCCCTCAGTATTGTGAGAGGATTACTGCAATTTCTCCTGCAGCTTCTTTCAGATTAAATTTGGAGCAAAGAGATAGCGAGTTTCAACAGTACAAAATGAAGACTTGATGCACAAGGATCTAATTTGGTTCACTTGCATGAGTAGATTATTACTTTGTCTGTATCTGCACTAACAACTGGTGGGTTGTGCAGGAAGGTCAGGGTTCCCTTTGCTGGGAAGTGCATGCCGATAGCTCAGGTCCTAGCAGGCAGTGCAGCCTGTGCCAGCTGCCAGAGGCAGGCACTCCCCAGGCACAGAGGACAGAGATCATTTCTGGAGATAGGCATCCTTTGGTATGGCATAACCAAAGCTCAATAAACAATATTCTCATTTAACAGATCAGAAACTTCTGCATATTGGTAAACCACAAAACAGAGAAATTATTTCTTCAGAATTCACACTGTGTACTTTACTCTTAAGTTATAATTATGTCCTAATTAACAATCTTTTTGAGCCAGGTTCTTTCATTTTCAATCATAATGATGATGGACTTGCTGTTCACATAGTGCCAGCAAGCAGTGAAGCTCCAGCTACATGCTGGAAGGGGTTTTCAGATGGATGTCCCGAACTGTCATGGACAACCACAGGTTTTTTGGGTAGGTTCCACAGCAATCTGTATGAAGGAAGGTTAAAAACATCTTCTATTTAGAAGATCTGCAAAATGCCCTGCAAACACGTCTTAGTTCCATCTATTTGAGTTTCCAGGAGACTCATGACAGCAAACAAGTACATTCTACTATAAAGTAAAACACTGGGAGCTAAGTTTGTCATTGCTGGTATTCTGAAAAAATCAACACGTGTTCTTAATTCTAGAAATGCAGGAAAAATATTACTCAGTAAAATTAGAAAGATATATTTCAGAGTCTAAAACATCACTTTTAAATGCCATGACAAAAAGTGTAGTTAATTAGAATCCTTCCTTAGTTGAAAGCTTTTCAGAGTCCAGAGTCCCTATAGGCGTTATGCAAAGAAAATTTTGATAAAAATGAGGATTTAAATACCATTCTTCATCTCTCAGCTGATACAGAAAATTATTTGTTTTGACTGGTTTATCAACTGTTTGAGTGGTTTTTAAAAATTATGTTTATTTCTTTCCACCTCATAAAAAGAAATGGTTTTAACATCTTTCCAGCTATATCAACTTCTAGTATCACGTGCCACAAACAAATGTCATGTAAAGTTAGTGAAAGGAAAACCCTGAGTTAGCAGACTTTTAAATAATAAAAAGCTATAGTAGCATGTGTATACCCATGGGAAAGGATACCCTCACACAAGACAGATTAGGGTACTTGTAATGCTAATTTGCACATGGGATGGACATCACACGCACACAAAAATTAATGTGGCCCCAGTGTCCCGAGAATACATCGAAGGTGCTGTGAGCCGGCTGCTCCACTTGCAGTTTTTATCACTTCTGAATTGCATTTTAATAGTACATTTTTCTTTTGTTCAGACATGAAAGAAAATTGGCTTTCTCAGGAGATTGGATAGCTGAGAAGACAAGGCTTGCAGTTTAGGGATTTGCCTATATATGCACAGAATTTAGTTGAGCCATAGCATTCATAATTTAATATGAATACCATGTCTGTAAAATTTATACACAAAATGGTTTAAAAATCTTGAGGAAAATAGAAAAATTATTATAGTTTTCCTTAAAAAAATTCTACATAGAGGTTTTGATTTAACTGTGGATCAGCTAATCTTTGTCTTTTTGGCAAACAGATTCTCAGAATAATGTAGTTTCTGTTATGATTCCAAAAAAAAAAAAAACCCGAATTAACACTGAGACTCATCTAGCAGTATGTTCTTTTAAATTGAAGAACAAAGATATAATAGAGGATAATGGTATCAAGTAGAAGCTTTTCTTTCTGTTTATAGTTCTGCTCTCAATCAGGGGGCAGATCCTTCAATGATGATCCTCTAGCTACAAAAAAGGATCACATGCTTGTAAATTTGGTGTCTGCTTAAAGTATGTGAGAATTTTCATTATGTGAATAAGTAATTAAAAGAATACAACAATTTTTCATTTCAAGTAGGGCAACCAAATTAATGGCAGTAATACAAAAGTCATTATACCCCCCAACCAATAATAATAGCATGAAGTAATAGCAATGCAAAACACTTCAGTAATGGTATTATGTTCTGTAGCTCTTTGTATACACCTGACATAGCTTTTCTCAAAATAAATGACAGTATGTGCTGTGAAATTACAGAAGAGAGTGACGGAAGAAGAAAATGAAATTCAGACAATGGTAGATACCATAATCAACTGTACAAGTTCAGATTTCAATAGTTTAGATTTCAAAACGTTCACTCATTATTCCTACATCTAGGTTTCAGCTTTTCCTTGTGATTAAAGTGTAAATTCAGAAATTCTTGAAGGTTTTCAGTAAGCATGACAGAGACAGGAATACCAATCAAAGAATTAAATTCTGTATTGATTTTTTTTTTGCTATAAGGCAAAATCAGTATAAGCTGAGACTTCCTAAAATATCATTTAAAAGAAAGTGAACTTCCCTAAATACATTTATTAAAAGATGAAAAATTATTTATATCAGCCTGAATGAGAGCTATTCCAAAAAATACATTCAAAATGGGGAAAATGTTGGAACCAAAAATGGGAAACTACAAATGGCAAGATTACTCATACATAACCTGAGAAGGACCAGGACCTAGGCTGGCTGTGTCACTGGTGATAAAGGCCAACTGCACTGCTGCCAGGACTCCACTATGTTGAACCTAATTAGCCTAAAAAGACCTAGAAGCCTTTTCTTAGTAGCCAAACCAGGACCTGAAAGCTACTAGAGGTATTTAAGTTTCAAAGACACCATAGATATTTCCTGCTAAAAAAAATAAATAGTTTTGTCTCTCATCCTGTCCTGGACCTTCCCTCTACCATTAATTTAATCTTTCTATTCTTTTTCCCTCACTTGTTTACACTCCCACTCCATGATTTTTGTTCCTGCATTCCTCACCTACCATTTCTTCCCTTTAGTCCATCTCTTTTATTGCAATCTCTCTCTATTTTGACAGGAGATGGAAGAGGTCTTTTAGATGCTGGCTTTCCAATTGGGTTGATAGAGATGACAGGCAGCAGCAGGAACTGGTTTCTGGTGTCTATGGCAGTGTGAGAGGAGCACAGCAGCATAAGCACAAAGGAGAATTTCCCAGGTCCATCACTGACTGCTGGGCAGCAGTGTCCCAATGCTTATATGGGATTTACCAATAGGACACAGGACAGAGGAAATTACTTTCTTGAAATTTAAATGACAAGAAATAAACAGAATGGTCCTTCAGTGTGTTTTCCAAACCCGCCCAAGAAGCAAAATCCCAGTAGTCTAGTGCAGCAAGCAGGTAATCCTGATCCCAGAAAGCTTCAAAACGTTCCCAGGCTTCTGAGAAAGCTGCCAGATTTACTGCTGAACTGCCACACGTGCTGCACTGCCAGGGGACAGTTAGAAATATAAAACAGAGAACTGCTTATGCAGTTTTTCAAACTTACATACTTATATGTACTGTACATTTTTAATTTAGTAGGAAAAATACCAGCAAAATATTAACTCTATAACATTGTTAAATTTTTATCCGAAGTGTTTTTATATGGTAGCAATTCAATTCCTTGTTGTCTTGATTTAATTCAAATAAGACAATTTTATCTTGCTTTGAAGAATTCCATGAACAATTAGCTCCAAAAAAGCCATGCTTCTCTATCAGGAATCTGTGACTACTTCATATACTTTTTTTTTCTTTAATAAAACAAGACATTAATTTTTAGCTTTCAAATTTGGATTATACCTGAAGTAATTTTTTCATCAAATCCAGTCTTTTCACTTGGGGAACACAGAAGGAAGCATAATGGTTTTCCCTAGCTAAACAACTGCAGCAGGGCAGACATCATTTAGTTTATAAGACATGTATATTAAAATCAAAGTGTTAGATACAAAAATAAAGATGGAATGTCTTATTTAGCATATATAGTGACATTATCTTTAGTGCACTGCTTTTTGCCATGAGAAGCCTACTTAGGTGCATTAGTACAAATATTGTTTCTGGTCATATACTAAATACATGGTTTATTGAAAAGGTATCAATCACTTTAATTGTAACATCAGTAAATCTAAAAATCCTCTGGCCATTTTTATTTAACCCCTGTCTGCAATAATGTAAAGTGGCAAATAAAAGCACAGCCTAGTTCCTGTAGGAAGTAAAAGAGATCTCTTCTGCAGCAAATTCTGGAACTTCTTAATTATACACAGACTTATTATCTGCATCCCCAGTGTTATAAAGTACCAGAACTTCATTAGAAAAATTAAGATGGAAAAATGAAGGCGCTACTTTGTAAATTTCCAGTGGAAATTAGCTGGAAGAAGCAGAGGAATACCGGATCAAAAGAGGGTAATCATGCTTAACTGTGCCCTAGAGCACCCGCATGTATAATACGATTTGCACAGTAACTACCTCTCCTATTACTGCTTGTTTGGAGTATTCTGTGTTAATGGGGTTAGCTAATTTAGTATTTTAACTTAAAAAGACTCTGCTGATTAATAAATGTTGCACACTGTGCTAGTAATTAAAATAAATGGAAGAGTTACAAATAGAAGTTGAATTGTTAAGAAAACATTATCTGAAAATATATGATAATCCCTGTTTATCATAATACAATAACAGTCCAGAAAATATGCAAATTGCTGAAGTTGCAAAGCATATGACAAACTAAGTATAATTTGAAAAAAGTTTTCAGATGTGCTATGTTTGTATGAAATAAAATGTGGTAATCATTTTCACGACAGCTAAGTCAGAAACACAGTAAAAGATTTTATAACTCTAGAAATGAAAAGATTTCTTAAAAATTCTCAATCTTAAAGTGACCTGCATTTTAAGTTTTCTTACCATTAACACCAAGCAGCTCATCAAAGCTGTGCAAGTACAGAGCTTATTTAGGTCACTAATTTCTCTGCAAGTGTATCTGTCCTGCCCAGCACAGGGCAGCACAGCAGCACCTCAACTGTTGTAAAGAAAAGCACAATCTTGCTGAAAATAAGCCCATGAGGAGTTGGGTGCTGCTGTATTCACACAGCATGGGAGAGGCTGCACATGAGTGAATCAGTGTGACCAGGGCCAGGCTGTGCACCTCCAGCACAGCACTGAGCAAAGACACAGCCAGAAGCCGAGAGGATGCTTCTGATGTCACACCAGAAGACTGCAATAAATTAGGAAACCTAAGCCTTACACTATTGCAATCACCACACTGCATCTCATGTCTGTTGACTTCATTAAAATATTTAATAGTATACTTTGAAGTATGAGGCATATTGTATGAGACAGATTTCATCAAAGTTAATGAAAATAATCTACATTTTCATTCTCTGGAAAATTAGGCCAGCATGCCACTGCATGCATCTGAGGAAAGAACTTTTTATTCTTCATCTAAATCTGCTGGATCCAGCAGTTGGTGTCTCAAACTAGACACTATATTAAGTGGCCATCCTACCCAAGTGCAGGGGGAAATGACTTCATTTGTATGAAAAATAGCACAGTAAGGTAGTAACAGCTTCAATTACATGAGAAAAAGGAATCATTCTTATTAGGCTGGATTACCCAGTTGCTTTTTCATTACAGAATAGGAAATTCCAGCAGTTGCTTTAGGCAAGCACAATATATTCTCTTTCGGTTTAATTTGTACTGCTTCTGCCTGCCTCAAACTCTCACAGTTTTTCCAAATTTTTTCTGCATTTTATCAAAAGCAAGAAATTTCTCAGAGCTTGTAACACTCATCATCCTGTAAAAACTACTTTAAAGAACTCTGATAATTAGAGGTGTGTGAGAATTCTGAATGTTGCTGAAAATTTCAGGAACATGCCAACAATCTTCCTGTCTTAAGAGACCCCACACAACACTCACCCTGGAGATACACATATCAAGAAGTTAGTCTCATTTCATGCAAACACAAGCTTTCTCAACAAATGCCACATACTTCTGCTGCTCATTCTCTCCTTATTTTCTAAATCAGAATAATCAGCATAGGAAGCACCACCAGGAAGAAATAAAGTCCCAAAGTACACAATTAGATAGTAAAAAACAGAAATTTGTCAATTCATAATAGACACTGCTGAGAAAAAAATGCTGTAGAATCTGAGTAACCCTTTGCTGGCTCCTCCCTGGAGACCAACATCCTACACAACAGCTGCAGCATTACTAGTGAGCATAAGTCCTGGTGACGACCTGCAGCTCTGTCATCACCTTTTCAAGGTGGCAGATGTGACCCTTGCATGGTTGGTTGAATAAGAAGCCCAAATGGAATGATCACAGCCTGAAAATGTATAATACGCTTTGCATTTAGTGTGCATGAAGCTGAGAGTCATTGATTGTTGGGACATTGCTTCTGTGCATTAAGGATGGCATTAAATGCTTCCTTATCCATAAGGTAAATAAAGACCCCCACATCAAATCATATCTACCAAAGTTGGAGGCTCCAAATTTTAAGTGTACAAGACCTATTATTCCCTCATTGAAGAGTCAGTGAAACATTTATTGCAATGCCTGACCTTCTGAAAGTGTTGACACAGTAATGTCTGGGGTAAACTTCATTAAATAAGGACTGGGCAATGTAGTCATGACTATAAATGAAGAATATAATCTATCCTCAGTTGGAATGCATCAATCACAATTAATTCAGTGAAGAAAACACTTTAAATGAGAGGTGGAGTATTAATTGCTGCCTAGTGATAGGGGTTCTTTTAAATTTCACCAGCAGAAATTAGATATAAAATTGAAAACAAAAAAAAAAGCCCAAATTTGAGATGTGAAAATTAAGCTGTTTCCTCCTCACACCAATACATGAAAGAATACAAGAGAAATAGAAAAGGGGAGTGTGTTTGGAGTATATAAAAATATAAAAGGAGAGTATAACAACCAGAAACGTTGTCCAAAGGTGAAAAGGTAGTCTAAATACAGTATTTTTTAAGTTTAAAAACTGTTTTTTAATAGAATTTTCGTTCAAAGATACTATTAATATTAAACTGGGGGAAACAGTTCGACAATAAAAACATAGAAGCTGAAGCATGTAAACACAACTGATTCTGGCACTCTTAGTCCTGAATCTGACACATAGCATTATGGAACTGATTAATAAGCATGAAACAGATCAAAGAAAGCCAAACACCTTGTGCTAGTGATCACAGGCTGCTTACGAGGAAAAGTGATTCCCTTCTGTCCTGAATTCTGGTATTGAAGGGCCAAAGGATTTCCAAGAGCAATGAATTCAAGGAAAAGGTGGGCAAAACATAATTCTTTTTCTAGTTAACTACAAAGCCAGAGAAAGTGACTTAGCAGGCTTTTATTATGATTGCACAAAACAGGGTTTAACAGTCCATCGTGCAAAGAAAAAAAAGCCAAAAAAAAAACAAAACAGAAAAAAAGGAAATATTTTGGCAGTAGCCTTAAATCTTTTGGGACAGAAGCCTTAATCTTTTGGGATGGATTATTCCTGTATTTGCAATACTATGTAAAAGAACTGGCCTGTCTGACACTATTACAGCTGCTATGGCTTAGGAAATCAAACTGCTTCAATGATGATTCCAGTTTTTGTATCATGTTCTAACATGCAACATATGCTCCCTCCCCTTCCAAGTGAGCTGCAGCACTCTTTTGGGAGAGAAGTCTCATTGGCACGCAACACCATTTTCTCCTCACATAACCAGCAAACTCTCAGAGTATGAAGACTGAAACAGTATTTTTTCTTTGGCAAGATGCATGTGGCAAGACAGAATTTGCATTTGTTTTCTTATTCCCCATTAAAGCCATCTGTTGCATCACATATTATTATTATTATTACAAGTTCTTTCAGATATTCATAGATGTAGATGGCACATGTCACACAATTACAAGACAAGGTCTTTGCCCTGAACAGTTTATAATCTAAGGACACAGAATTTAGAAGTATATACATAAAATGTTTTCTAGTAAGCTGTCAGATTTGACATTTCGTCAGGCATGAAAGGTTTCTGAAAGCAGTGGAATAACAAAAACACTCTCACAACAATATAAGAAAAACCAAAGGACTCACTCCTTGTTATGTATGGGATTTCTCCATTCGTCCCTTCCTGTTGCCTCTCTGGCCTTGGCTGGTGGTGAATTCATTGATTCTCTCACTCGCAGGGTTGGCTCCAAAGGCTTGTAGCGCTGCCTCAACACTTCAGCAGGATCACGGAAAGGCCCCTGAAAGGTGTAGGATAATACAAGTGCTCTACTTAGGGCTTACAGCCCTTTCCTTTCCCTCTTTTATTCATGCCCATCACTGATGAAACAGGATACAAAATGTTTGGGAAGTTCAACAAGATCCTTCTCCCAAAAAAATTAAAGCTGCTCATTTTGATAGAGACTTACAAATAACATAAAGGTTGATAAAATACTCTAAAGCTTCAAAGAGAGTGCACTCAAAATTTATTTAACTAATAATAAATACTCAAAATTTTAAACAAATATATTGTTGGAACTGATTAGGAAAACTTTGTTTTTACTTAGAAAAAAATACTGGTGAAATAAAAAACAACCATTAACTATATCTAAATTCTGCTTAAGCAGAAAACTTACGTATTTTACTTTGCATAAAGCAAACTTTAAAGAACACGCTATTTTCAATGCAGCTATAAACCTACCTGGAAGGAAACTTAATGCATGGCTTAAGATACAATTCTTCTAATAGAATTGAAGCCCATGAATTCAGTACTATAGATGTATAGTCCATTTCTGGAAAGTCTAATTTCACATAAACTTTGTAATTCTTAAAAATATACATACATGTCTCCTTTATTTTTCCCCTAGAGTATATTGTTTAATAACCGATTGTATCAATATCACATGGATAAACAGCAGCAGGAAGTCCTCTTCTGTGCTGCTGAAGCGACATATCCTATATGTCTCACTTCTAGTATTAACCCTTACGAACTTATCTGGAATATAATTAGTGCCCTGTGCTACTCAGGGCAGTTTAATGGCAACCCTGGACTTAGAAGTATTAAAATTAATTTTTATTTTCATAATTGTTGATCTTGCAATGAACTAGTGAAACCTTTTGAAACTATGAGCAGACAAAGAATCCTAATCACAGCCTTTACTCTTAAAGATATCCTTCTTTAAATAGGTTATCACTAACAAGTCACAGCTGGAGTTACTGCAAGCACTGAGTGAAGACTGTGGGGCTAATAAAAAGAAATGATTCACGCCTCATTTATGTTCACTTATGTTTTACATTAATAGAAACCAATAATAGGAACCAGTTACCATAAAAGTCATGGACCGTAAATAACACAAATGGCAAATAAGTATCATCTAGTACTTTTCACAGCTGGACAGGAGGATTGCTATATTTGAAAGTAGTTAATGGGTTTTTATTGGAACTTTACTTTTTAAAGACACAGCACCAAGATTTGAAGATATTTTAAGGGTCCCACTAAGCAAATGAGCCAAGTATTAACACTTCTTGCAGATATTTTCTTGCTTCTGTTCTCTAAGTCTGCATAAAAAATATGTTCATTTTAAAAAACAACAGTCTTAAAACAGAATTAAAAGTGCTACCACCCGTGAGAGAATAATATATATAGGAACAGGTCATTAAAACTAGTCAGCACTGTTTTAGTGATACCTAACTTGATGATCGAGTTACAAAAAAGTTTAAAATTAATAATAAAAAATGAATATTCTGTTCCAAGATGTTTGCATTAAGTGGCTATATGGAGGAAGAAAGAAATAAAAGTACTATTACCAAATAATACCAAGAAAAATACATTTGCTTTTAAAAATAGTCTTTCAGAATATTGTATTATTTCTTCACTGAAAAATATTGACTCATATTCCTCAAGGATAAGGGCCAAATCAGATATCCAAGCAAGGGATATTCTCCATCTTTATTTTCTGAAGCCTAACTAGGAGGTAGAAAAAAAAACCAAAACAGTCCATTTTTCAAGTAAAATTCCAACTACTAATAGAAGGAGAGAGGGAAAGAATGTAACTAAGCAAAGGTCCCTCAAAACAAGGCTGTGACATCACTAATGGAAGCAGAGCATGTATATTAGACTACTGAGATAATTATAAACATTCCCTGAAGATTTTTCTGTTCCTCTGAATCATGTATTTGAAGAAATTTATTTAGTAATAGGGACTTCAGGAATGTGTCTTAAAATGAAGACCTCTAAAAAGACCATGTGTCTATTTTCATTTTACAAGATTAAGACTTGTGAAAACTCTGGTAGATTGGTGCTTAAAAACATTTTCAAATCGACAATGCTTACAAGCATTTCAGGCATTCTGCTTCAAAATGGAAATCTTTATGGGGAAGTCAGGTTAGGAAAAGAAGGCAGGAGTCAACCAACAATTTTTACCCTGAAGTCACACAGCTCTATGCTCTGTGCTTGCAATTTATATTGAGTAGCATAAATCTCCTTGATACCAACTGGTTTGCCAAATACAGGTTAGGAGATCAGCATTCTTACTACTTTATCATAATATCAGAAACTCATGATAAAAAATACGATCGGAATGAAATTACGCACTCCTCACTGTCCCCATTCCACAACAGATAACAGCATGCAAAAGATCTAAATGGTAATGTGCATTGTGTTATTAATGCCTTTTAATGAATAGATGACTAATTTTAGTATTATCCATGTTTCTATCAAACTGTAATTCTAGTTAATTTAGTAAAAAAATGATAGCTCTAACTGATGTAGAAGCATCATTAAAATGTTTCTTTTAAATACACTATCTTACGCACACAGACCTTACCTATTAAATGCTAAATACCAATTTCCCTAAGAGAAAACTGAAAGATAGTTATTTTCTTTTTCTTTTAAACATATACAATTGACATCTTCATATAAAATATCCAAACCTACAGACAATAAAAATTTTAGATACCTGAAAGAAAGTAACAAGTAGCTCACAGTAAGCTAGGCAGATATTAGTAAAATAAGCTTGGTGCCAAAAAGTGTTACCACAAAGAAAGAGGACACAAACATATCGAATAATTAAATTTCTTATTGTCACACTAGACAACTTTCAGGATGATGTGTTCTGATGGGTTTTCATTTCCAGCTGTTTCATCAGCTCAAACCAGTGTCCTTTTCTTAGACACACAACCCTAAATTGTCAAAGTGTTGTGCAGGGATTTAGCCGTGTGACTCCCATTAACATCAATAAGAGTCGGGCAGCTAAATCCACACGCTGTGCTTTGAAAATTTACCCCACAGTGTACATCCCAGGGTGCTGAAAGGATTAAAGTATTATATAGTAAATTCCCTCTTTGAGGTGCAGAAAATAAACAGAACTCTTCTGGTTTGTTCTAAAAGGCTATCTGTGCATGACTGCTGTGTGTGCATCTGAACTTAGAAAGGTCTATAAAATATTCCAAATCCAAGCAGAAGCTTGTAAGATACTTTGTATACAGTAAAACAGTTTTGCAAGAGCACCTTAACAATGGAAGAACTTTGAGCTCCCTACTTTATTTAAAAGCCTGATTCCTGCACCATGTTCACAAGGCAAAATCTTTCTTCTTTCCTGAGAGACAATGCAACCAGTCACATCCTGCTCAAGGACTGTCATAGCCCTCTTGGTCCCAGAAGGAAAAGCTGTAATGTCATGTTTATGTCAACTTCAAATCTCTGATCACCCAAACTGCTTGTTAGCTCACACTTGATCTCAATTCTACTGTGGGTCAATGAGGTCATTCTATGAGGAATCTCTAGCAGACAAGGTAGGGAGAACACAAGGAAGGAAGGAAGGAAGGAGAAACCTGGAGATTCTGAAGTTGATTCTTAGTGTTTTATATATATTCTGGGCTCACTTCTACTTCTCCAAAGGTATTCTCACAGGCCTGAAGCTTCTTAGAATCATAAAATCACAAAGCTGGAACAGACCTCCAAGGTCACTGAATCCAATCTTTGACCAAACACCACCTTGTTGAACTAAACCATAGCACTAAGTGCCATGCACACTCATTTTTTGAACATTTCTGGGAATGGTGACTTCACTGGTCCCTTGGTCAGCCTTTTCTAATGCCTAACCACCTTTAAGTGAAAAAATTCTTCCTGATGTCCAGCCTGAATCTTCCCTGGCACAGTTTGATATTATGCCTTCTTGTCCTGTGACTGGCTGCCTGGAAAAAGAGACCAACCCCCACCTGGCTCACAGCCTCCTTTCAGAAACTTGTAGAGAATGATATTGATTCAGAGGAGTAAAACACCACTAACGGTATATATCTAGTGTTTATTGCTCAAGTTGTTAGATTTCTGCAGATAGGTGATAGTTTCACTGAAAGTTGCTAAGGACTCATTTAGATGCATTTTCTTTCTAAGCAAGATCTGGATAAGGAAATTTAAATGTAGAATGGAGTACCAAAAGGACAAGTGTCAGAAGTTCTGAAGATGTTGTGTCACCTAAAGTGAAACCAGCATGAGAAGTTTACGTGTGAGCTAAATAGAAGTACATTGAGCAAACTGAAAAATTCTTCAGAATAGAAGGAAAGAGTATATTTCTATCCCAAAAGTAGTTGTATCAGATATCTACTGGCAAAAGCTACATGTCATCGTACTGCCATCAAGTGAGGAACAGAAAAGTCTCAAAAGTTTTTCTGCTGTATATATTGGTCACATTTCCAGCATGTTTTGATAATAAGGTGGAAAATCTGTTTTGCCATCCTGTGAGACATTCACTTTGATGGATTATCTCATAGATGTCCATTACTTTACAGAAAAGAAAAAAACCTACCCTTTAAATATGGTGACATCAACTGAAGTTAAAATTGAGACCATGATAGCTCAGAATGGAAGCTGGGCAACTTATTAAAGTTGACACACATCTAGTGGATACAAGAGAGCAGGAACTATTCTGAACTGAGAGGATGCCTCAGTCTTCATATGGCAAACAATGCAAACTGAGGACAAAGTTGTCACAATGAATTAATTTTTCCTATCACCTTTCATTTCTCCTTTAAGTCAAATTTGTGTCAAAGACTTTATATCCTCAATGCAAACACTAGCTGTATATGTTTTGAAAATTCACAAAACGGATTTTCAAACCTAGTCATCCAACTCCAGATATTCTGCGATAATCTATGATAAAAAACGTGAGCAAAAACAGCCTCAGAGACACTGGAAAATGTTACCTGAGGTTTCTTTCTGTCAGCAGGTAGCAGAGGCAGTGCTGTGACAAAAGCTGGAGGTTTTTTACAAGTTGGCCAGTCATAGAGCTCATCAGCAAAGGAGCTCCCTGTTTTCTTCTTTCTATGGGTCAGTGGCTTTGACTTCCGTAGCAGCAGTTCCATGGGATCTGGGGATTTTCTCAATGGCGAATTGTAGATGCCTGGAATCTGAGCAGAAAATGGGATTATCTTTGACTTCAACTCATTTAAATTTCTATATACACTGGGAACAAAATCAGACAGTGGCTCCTGCTGCACTTTTAAAAGTGAAACAGTCATTAGTTAAGGAGAAATAGAAGAGAATTTATGGAATAACAAAACCCAATAATTGTTTTTTTTCCTCAACAAAATATCCACAATAATTCCTGGAAAACTATTACAATATGTTTAATCACATAAAGCATGTGAAAAACAAAAATTTAGCACAATGATTTCTAAAGTGTGACTAAAATAGAAAGGTTTATTCATCACTGAATTTGATTTTTTTTTAATATCACTAATTGTATGACTACTATGATATAATATAAAAATTGCTAATATAAAACACAAATTTCAAATTCCAGTAATCTACATAGTTAACAATCTGTGAATATCTGGCATGACAAAATTATGTGACAGACTGTTTCCAAATCATACCTATATATGTAGGGATATTATCAGTTGTATATAAACAATTCCCTAATAGACATATGTGAGTTTACTGAATTAATTACGAACTGTTAAATATGAGAATTCCTTTTCCATATTGCACAAAGCCACTAAATTTCCTATAAAACAGATAGCATATGATTAAAATACACAAAAATTAATTGAAAGATACTGAGTTGCTTTAAAGACAATTATATTTTCTACAAAGATATACTATAACTCTTAAATATAAAAAGTTAAAATATATT
This sequence comes from Sialia sialis, assembly GCA_009812075.1. Classification (NCBI taxonomy): domain Eukaryota; kingdom Metazoa; phylum Chordata; class Aves; order Passeriformes; family Turdidae; genus Sialia; species Sialia sialis. The sequence goes on from VRYO01002297.1 coordinate 7,704,286, forward strand.
GTCCTTTGCTTTCATCATAATTCTAATTACTAATAAATCTTGAATAAAAGTACTAGGAAATGAAAATGGTTTCAAGATGTGAGGAATGTTAAGGAAAAGAGTAAATGTTTAAAATCTTGTATTGCTCCTTTGGAACACTACTGAGGATCCATGAGAAAACTGTGCAGGGAGTCAGCCTCCTCATTAAGTATTAAACTCTTGGGGCTAAGAGGACAGAACTCTCCCCTGTTAGCTCTAATGCACTTTTAATTAACATAGCCTACTGGGAAGTTCCAGTTTCTTGTGTCAAAACAATTGAATAAGGCACATATAAAACACAGCATCTAATAAACAAAAGTATTCAGAGATGCTAGTTTATTCAAAATAGTGTTGAGCTATTCAAAATTTTAAAGGCTACTTTCTTCATCTCTAAGTTATATGGGTCTAATGAGAATTTATTTTGTTCCTCTGTAATTTGTTCCCCTCTTAGAGCAAACCCTACAAACTATTTCAGTAGTGGGCAAAATGTACAGTGCGCAAGTGGACATGAATAGAGGTAAGCGGCAGAAACATATGCATGCCAAACAACCACTGATTTTCCTTCAGCTCTTCAGGATGCCAAATTAGAATGGCAGGGATCCAGCTTCAAACAGCAGGCAAGCAGAATCACTGGAGTGAATGTGAAATTCCAGGTTCCATCTCGATGATCTGTAAAGTCCAGCTGCAACTTAATCTTTTGTTCTGCAGATCTGGCTCTTACTCACATAAAGTTACAGATTCGATTCGTGCTATTATTTTCATAGTATTTCATACATTGTTATATTGCAATTTTCTTCTCACCCCAGTAGACTTTTGCCTGTGAACACTTGATGACCTGTAAGTGCTACATAAAGACAAGTTCCATGTGTTGTTTTGGGATTTATTGCACTCTCCCACGATTACTGAATGCAGTTACACCACCTATTTTTTTACACAAGTTCCATACAAATGGAATACATTAGATTCACACAAATTAGAACCCTTGCTGGAGATACACAAACTATCACTATGCCATCATCATTGTATCTCTTCCCTCATTAGTCCTACCACAGCCTTTAGATCTGCCTACATTACGACCAGTGAATTTTTTGCCTTCACTATGTTGATAGAGTAAATACAGTAAATAGAAAAGTAATAGCCTGCAACTACTTTTTTTTACATATTTCACTGAATTGCTCATTGTGTTATTGCTTCACTTTTCCACCCCTTCCTACACCATCCATATTCAGCTGTGGAGATTGTGTTCTAACCATCCATGAATGTGCAGAGATTCCCAGCTAGGGTGAGAGATACTGCTGTCATGATATGTCTGTGCAATACGTATTTTATAGAAAGGGACAATGGCACTGAAAATTTAAATATTATCCAGGAGAGAAATATCTCCATGGTCATCACTGAGAATCAGAGTGAGCTGGAAGAAAACACTAAAGCATAACAACAACTCTCTAAAGCTGGCAGGCATGGATTTGTTGATCAGTAGCAAATCCTTATGAGGTCTGTGTCTTCCCAAAATGTACAAAATTTAATTTTTACAGAAAATAAAATTAAAGTATTAGGTTATTTCAATCTACATAACAGAGTTTTGAGGTTTGGGTTTTGTTGCTTCAAAGTGTAAAAATACAATATCTGAAATAATTTAAATGTAATTTGTCTTAATTAAATGGAAGAATAACTTTAAATTGATGTTTTTTCTAGGCACTTCTTTTAGTCACACTGAGAGATAATGTGTCACTGAGAGATAGTGTAAGTGTCTCTGTGAGTAAAATGGCTTTCTGAAACTACATTTTGCAATCTCTGTTATAATACTGTGTATCTTCTATGTTGTGCTTCTTGGATTAAGTGTTTGGCAGTAATAAAAAGCTATCATTCATAAAGGGTTCAAATACTGCGAAACGCTACTGAATATCGCCAGGAGTACTAATAAAATTGGCTTTTAGCACTTTTAATGAAACCAAAATTAGCCATAATAAATGTGGAAACCCATTGAATCGGTGTCTTTGGAATTATTATTGCTGAAAAGGCATCTTAAGAGTCATTTTTTGTTCTCTTTTTTTACATACTCTCAGGTGAAATGCATACAGATATTATATCAATTTTGAAAATGAATTTGTAGTTTAGAGACATCAGATTGACACTTTAAAAGTTTTTGCTTCTACAGATGAAGTTCTTTCAGATCTGGGTCAAAAATTGATTACAAAGAGCATATTTAAGTAATTATTTTTTAAGCAATCCTTGTTAGCAATCCTTGTTAATTGCTTTACATTTTAATAATATATCTTCAAGTATTCAACGAGACACATAACAGAGCAATCAACAGAGTTAGTATCTAAACAGATAAAATTAATACTAATTCACTCCAAATTCCCCACGGTTTGAGGTAAGCTTAGGCCTAGATTTAAAATTGGTAAAGTTTGGTAGGAGAGACAAGGGGGTGAGTTTGATTCTACTTTCCAGTTTAGATCAATCACTGGAAAAATTTCTTCTATTCTTTTTTTACAAATATCGCTGCAAATTTTAGTCTTGTTTTTGGAATTTCTTGCATTGTGCAATGTGGTGATGAATACCCTATTCACTCTGTCCTCTGTAGGGAGCTGGCCGTCCACAGGAGTTTAAGAGATGTACTTAATATATTTGCATATCTTCTTGAGACAAGTACAATGTATTAAATGTATTAATTATTACTTCCTTTTTTTCCTACTTCAATCAAATATTCTCTCAACTACAAAATGATTGTACTTAATACTGCTTTTTCAATAGTAGAAAAATATCTGTCTTGGATATTACCCCATACTATTATTTTCAATATTTTCCCCACCTTTTGTCCATAAGAAAATATGTAACGGTCCAAAATAATACCATAGATTACAAGAAAGTACTTCTGGTCTACAGGGAGAATTACACATTTTCTTGTACCCGTGCTCTTCACCACTAAGAAGGGACTCTGTCAAAGCCAGCTTTCAGGACTTCATTTCCAGGAACAATCTTCTAAAGTGACAAACACTATGGGGAAATCTGTGCTAACTGTTAAAAAAGTTACAAGTGAGTTATTTGCAGTACTGTCATGCTAACTTCCACCTCAATCAGACCAAAGAAATCTCAGGAGGGGACTCTGCTAATAGCTTCTTACTGACCTCCTTACATCAGGCCCTTCTGGTGAATGGTGGCCCAGTGGTGAATATGGCAAATGAGGTGTGAAAGCAGAGATATATTTTTTTTAAGACTATGGTTCTGACTCGTCAGGGAAAAGAAAGACGAAAAAAAAAAAAAAAAGAGTGAGAGAGAGAAATGAGTTATACAATAGATACATTTTCCCCTAGAATTCTGTGCCTCAGACCTTCCATCATGGAAACCCAAGCATGACCTGGAATATTAATTGTGTCAGGTCAAGCATACTGGCAAATGTACCATTTGTTACCCAGTCATCCTTAGCATTACATTAATATTTTGAATCATTTTGCATTTCTAACACTCTATCATTTCGTTTCCTCCCACTAATTTTCTTATCTTTATAATTAATGGTCAAATATAAAGGAGGAAAAAATCATAAGGAAACAAATATTAATTTAATAAACATTAGCAAGGAAAAGATTTGGGGATTTTATAGTCTGAATTGCTTCCACCACTAATGCTGTATTTACTCAATGTTAAAGAATATCCATTTTTTTCTTTTCCTGTTTATCATTTCAGTACAGAGAGAAAGAGTTAAATTTCTTTCTGTCTAAATTATTTTTTTTCTCCAGAATAAAAGAAGAAAATTATTAAGGAGTTGCCTTGAAAGCTAAACTATGAAGTAAGGCAGCAGCAAAAGAAATAGAAAGAAGGAAGAAAAAAAAAAGAAGGTGCAGGCAGAAAGGGAAAGACAAGGCTATGTTAACTATGCTGGATAGTTCCTCGAGGAAGATAGGTGACCCTAAGTAGTATAATAAATCCTGAGCAGTTTAGATTCTGCAATTTTTATTTATTAATTAATCATTTCTTAGTCTTCTTTCCTACTTCTTGGCTGAGCTTTTAAAGTCTATGTAAAAAATTGCAAACCAAATATGCTCTAAGATATAGCATAGCTATTGTGCTGCAAACAATAAAACACATGGAAAACCAAAAATTGACAAAGTTAAGCTGAAGATATCTTGTAAGCATTAAATCAATAGAAAGTGTATTCTGATATATTTATATCTTTTTACTGCAACTTAACTAAGTTATAATAAAGATATGCTCTATTTTAATTACTTTTTCATATCAACTCTGAAAGACTGAAATAATCAACATATATCATGAATATAAATGTTTCATTTAACAGCCATTAAATCTTACAAAAAACAGCTTTGAGGGAGGAAGCTTGTGCAAGTGGTTGTCACAGTAAGAACCTAAATAAAGTGCTACTTTCTCACTCAGGTCTTTTAATGAGGAATTAAATAAGAAAGAAAAGACTTCAACAAAATAGAGACTTAACTTGAAAATCCTTTCTTTCTCCATTGTAATTTGTAAAAAAACCTAAGCAAGCTGAGAGGACATGTAAGAGATCTTTACAAGCCATAAAAGTAAAAGCATGAAGGGGAGCTGTGAATGAAATATTTGCTAGAGATGGGATTGCTGAATCAACACTGACCAGTGCACTTCATCATAATTATCAGGACATACTACTGCCAGGGGATTTATAAAAATCCCACTCAGCAAATAATTGCCCTGCTGTTAGGAGATAGTCGGAGTGTTAACACACTGTCACAGTCCAGCATTTAGTAAGATATTCAACATTCAATTACTCTTGCTGAGAACTAAAAGGAAACATGATCATTTCTCATCTACTGCAGTTATGCTTCCACACGAATTCCAGTGAACAATCCTGTTAATCCCTAGATATAGTTTCTCTAGGAGGGAAAAGAAATACCCAAAACCATTAATGATTCACAAGGAAATAAATGTTTATATAATGTTGCAAACATGTCTGTAAAAGAGAAGGAATTTTAAACTTCTAAATCACTAGCTTTTTACAGACTTCCAGAATATTTCATATTTAGTGAAAATAAAAGGACAAGACTTAATATCAGATTTATTTTAGAAAGAACATCTATAAAAAAAAATCTGTAAATACTGTTCTAGCAACAAGTATAAGACTATGTCCATGAACTCAAATTCGAAACATCAAAATATTTAAGCTACAACAGAACATATTCTACTAGCAACAATCTGCAATTTTTTAACTGATGCAAATAGAGTTTTGTATTAACAAGTAAGAAACACATTGTAAAGTTTATGCAGATGTTGGGAAAATACCATAGTGTGGTTTAACATTCCAGTTTGAGATAAAACTTCTTTACCATGTCTCACAATAGGAAAAATGTCACCCAGCTTCATAAACGTAGTTTGTTCTCACTGAGTTAATGCTACTCCTCAGGCCTGATCCTCTAATCCCTGAAAAATAGACTCTCAGGAATTTCATCTATATAAGAACTGGAGGACCTAGCCTGTTATTGCACCTAAGGTATTTTACCTTCTTTGAGATACTGCTTTTATAGAGAGACTGAAGAATTCATAAATGAGTGATGAGTAGAGTATTTTCTTTCAAGTGGGATTAATCACCTGTCTTCTTCTTAATATACATTCTGTTTAAACAGAGTAATAGAAACATTAATTATTGTTATTCTGCCTTCAGAATGTAAAGCTTGGTTCAGTCCTTTTCATCTGTGAAATGTTTGCTCGATATCAAAATAACAGTGCAATGACAGTTTAAATGCACTTGTATAAGTAAACCAAGTCGCAATTTTATGGACTATACAATGAGGTGTTAAGGAAATATTCAAGTCCAGTATCCTGGCCACAGACCATAAAACCAACCTCTAAACATACAAGGCACTAAGTTCAATTGCAGGAAACAACATTGTAATTGAGTCTCCATAGAGGCTTGGTCATTTAGGCACCAAGACAAAAGAAAAACAGAATCTTAGTTTACTGCATGAAACAATGTGGCACAATATCCAAAACACAGCAGCCCAGCAGATGCAGTGGCATGCCAAAAATGCATCTACCTTTCATTGATTGCCTCCCTGACTGAGGCTTACTCTGTCAAATCTAATTCTAATGCAGGCTCTTCATGACTTGACTAGATCAGGGATAATAACTTGAATGAGTGAGTGATGGCGTGGGAAACAATACTCTTAGGATGAAGACACAAACAGGGACAGCACATTCAAAGTTCTCTTACTGTCTTCTCGTTTGACTTCTGATTTCAAAACAAGCAGAAAAATGCATCTTAATTGCTGAATGGCTTTATTTAAAAATAGGAATGGGAAATTCCCAACTGTTATCATTTTCTCTTTAAGAAGTGCTAGGCTGAATATGAGATAATATACAAATTATAAGAATCTCTGAAAAGAAACCTGTTTCTATAACCACCTTGAGAAAATGGGAATTAAAGACCTTAGTCTGAAAAATAATCTCTGGAGGTGAATTTAGTCTTCTGAGTCTCAATAACTGCCTGTAAACATACAGACAGTATTTTCCTCCTTAACAGAGCTATTTTAAAGCTAAAATTATTTATCTTGTGAGAAGTTTTCAGAGCCATAAAACACATACCCACATATGTGAAATTACATTTATCTTTAAAATTCCATCCATTTTCATTGTCATAATGGAAAAGAATAGCTTTGGATAAAAAAATCTACTTGAGATTCACTCCTTTTCTAACTGGATTGAGAAAAATCCTAATAATTATGCCACTTAGAATCTCTGAATTTGTTTACACCAGAAGTTACCTTCAACAACATATCAGAAGAGACTAGAATCTCTTTGTAATAGGTAGAGATGGAAATCATATGGAGATTTCCTTTGCCAAGGATAAAATTGCTAAACAGATAATTATTTTACTCCTTAAAAATGCATAAGTGCAACGAAAACAAAATAACATTTCATTGCTTTTCCTTGTGCCTTATGTCTGTTGCCTTGTGCTTACATGTGAATATTCCCTCACAGACATACATGCTGACAGATTTATTAAGCAATTTTCTTTAGTAAACGTATAGGATTAGGCAATGAGTGAAAACTCAGAATGTGGCAGAATGTTTAACAAAGCAGTCTGCAATCAGATCAATAAACAATGAGGGGAAGGTTTAATGAACAGTCATAGTATTGTGTAGGGAAAGAATAATGAGGGAATTGAAACATGTTAATGTGATTAGTAAAGGTAGTCAAAAATTAGTAGAAAAGAGTGAGATAATCAGAAATAAACCCCAAAGATGAAGACTTTACTAAAAGATTGCTGAAGTGGAAAAACTGAAAGCAAAGCAAACAATAGACAGAGGAAGATGTACAGTGTCTGTCATGTCCCTTGCAGGACAGACGCCACTCTCAAATTAGCAGTATATATTAGATACTGAACAAAAGCACTGAATATTGAATAAACAGTGCAAGTTATTGAAAGAACTTTACAATTATGCTATTCTGTTGCCCAAGAGCTGAAAAACAAAAGAACTGGTGTGTGCATCACTAATCTTGAAGTCTCATTAAAGCAAGGATACCATCAGCCACTTCTTAAACAGGAAGGTTTGCTGTTGAGACATGCATGGTATTTTATCTTCATGACTTCTCCCACGCCATTCCTAACATCTCTCTTATGCAATTATACCTAGCATGTACTTCTCCTAATACAACAGGAGAAAAAAATTACCTGAGCAAGACCACATCAACTTGGTTAAATACCAGATGGGCTACTATGTGTCAACCAAATTTATACCAGTAACTATTTCAAGAATTTCAGTGGAGTCCCACTGTTTCTGAATGTGGCTTTGTGAACTATTTAGCTGATGTAGTTATGCATCGTGATTTCCTTGCCGTATAGATTCTTTCTTAAATATTTTTACTGTATCATACAATAGCCAGCATTCAATATATTCTCACCAGTTTTCTGACCCTGCAGTAATCCAACCCTTTTGCCACCCCAACTGACAGTAATGCACAAAATGTGGTCATGTTTTTCTAAGATCTCAGCACGTACACTTTTTGATAGATCACACAGCTTGTCCTTTAAACTCTGCCATTAATCCTACCCACAGGAATTGAGCACGAAGTTTGTTTCTAGAAAAAATCCACACAAATAGGGATTATGCAATTCAGATTCTGAAAAAGACAGTTTAAGTGCAGGGACCTTCTAGCTAGGGAATTTTTAAATGACTAAGACTGAAATGTTCAATGCTATAATACATGGAAGACGCAGGGATGTCACTATGCTATAATATTGTGTAACAAGCTATTGCGAAGAAGCTCTCAGAAATACTGCCATGTCTACAGGGACATACCTTTAAAAACTAAGCTTACATGGGATCAAACAGAAAACAGAACTCAAACTTTACATTTTATTGCGTGTGTTAATGAGAGATTAATTTTTTGTGCAAGCTCTCAGTTCTTTGAACAGTTAACAATTTATCAAAAGAACTGAAATGGCTTTATAGCAGGCAGCCTTTAGGAAAAACAGAGTTTACAATACTGTCACAGATAATGCTTAACAGTTCATTCACTGACTATCTTTAAGGAATAGGAAGTGAGTATCTTGTTTTCTGGGAAGTGGGACAAAAGGAGAAATTATTGATTTCTGTTGGAAATACTTTCACTTTCCACTTGTGCTGGGCTGAGACTTAGGAGAAGAGTGAATGGGAGAGAAATATTGTTCACTGACACCAGGAAGAAACACATCTGAAATAGTTCACATCTGTGCATTTTGCATAGGAGATAGGTTATGGTGTGAGCAGATAGCACTTCCTCCATCCTCTAATCACAGTTACACATTTCTGGGAATGAAGATCACTGTGCTTACAATCTTGCTTTTGGCCTTGACTGTACTTGTCCCACCTAGAAAGATAATCATGATTTCCTAGAAAAAAAAAAAAGTCTGATTGAAAAGAATATGAGCACAAGTGGAAAATCTATGGAAGCTAAAAAGTTTCTCACTAAATTATTTTGGCAGTACATGCACCAGATAGATTCTGGAAGTGTATTTTGGCTTGATTCTGGAGGTATATTTTGGCTTTCAGCTCTTTCCCGTGATACTGTGTTGAGTAGCAGAATTACAGTTCTGTATCCTCAAGATTAGTTATCCCAAAGGGCAAGAGCTAGACTCTGATTCTAAGAGCGCTAGAGATTCTTGATTGCATGTGCAAATCACTTAAAGTTCAGTTTTGGAATTTAGACCTGGCATTCAGGTACAATGTCTTTCAGAATCGCAAACAGCTCAGTTACTGGCTTCTTTCAGTTTACCTTACTTTGTTCTTCTGTCTGACAGAAACATTATGCAACATGAACTGAGATTCCTTCCAAGTGAACTGAGACAGGTCTGGACAGTGGCCTATGAGGCACAAGACTGGAATGATTTTCCTAGAGTGAATACCTGTGAATAGACTGTTACATCTAGCTTCCAATGGGAAGTGAATACACAAGGAAAGCTTGCTAATCAAACAAATCTGTCACAAGTACTGTCAGAAGGATGTAATGTCAATTGTGAACCCTTTGGAAATAATATTTTATAAAAACAGAACATTGCAGCATGAAGTTCTCCACATAGAAGTGCAATTTAATTCTAGCTGCAAGCATGCCAGAGAGCTAAGAAAGCTCACTTTGTCCTCTGTAATTTAAATAGGATTTTTCACAGTACAAGCTTTGGAAAGTATTTAGAAACATCTGACTACTTGGCAGAGAAATGATGAGTAGATATTAAACACCCATGGATAGGTGGGGATGTTCATTGATTGGGGCACCTAGAATAAAAAAAAAAAAAATTGACTATTTTAGGTCATCTTCAGGAAGTATTAGTACTTATAATGAATGATAATTTCATCTCCTGAATGCTTTAGAGACAGGATAATAAAATTACAACAGTAAAGAGGGAGGAAATAAAATGTAAAAGGTAAGAGCTAATTCATTCTTCATGCTAGCTCAGTCCTTGGCCTTTCCTGAACAGACACTGCCAATAGTAACAAATTATGTATAATCATTTTGTGATGTGGACTGTTCACTCGGGACTAAGCTCAAATGACCAAACTTGCAGCCTTGTCTCTTAAACTGTGGATCTGAAGATCAAAGGCTAGGGCTTTATCCACTGAGTCCTCACCTTTATAAGAATAAAACTGCCAGCTGTCCAGAGACAGAGTGGATGTCAAACAGTGTCATTTTAGACCAATTGTTTTTCAAGTTCTTACAGGACAGCACATTAGGTTAGAAGCATATTAATAAGTTGTGTCTCCTGAATATTCATTAACCTGCTCCAGGAAGGATTTTGTGGCCTTTCTTCTTTCTCACTTAGAACATTAGACATTTAGACCTGAATAAGTGCAGTAACTTCAACAGAATTAACTCCTGATTTCCAGTAATGTGAAAAGAGGAAAAAGGTGGTCAGTGTAATGTTTATGAATTGCCATCTCTGCTACAGGAAAAAATTCACTAAAAGAACATTTTAGCATTAAATAGAATTTGAATTTAAAATATTTTACTCTAGGAACTGACAAATGCTAAATAAATATGAAAAAATGTTAGCACACATATGGAAACAATTAATAGAAGTGATATTTTGAGATTTACAATAAATACAGAAAATCACAATGAAACTGTTCTTAGCAACTAAAGAGGTTTTTACTTCCTTTATACTCAAAAGCCCTAATACAGAATCCAGAGAAGTTTGCTAAATGGTTCCCATTAACCTATAATTGAATTGCTTATGGAGATACATAGAGTAAAAATGGAAAAACTTGGTTCTTGTTGCTGATATCAGAACTTTTCACTGTTACCCACTTGAGAGTAACTCATAGCAAACATTTCCTTCCTCCTCACAGAGCATTATTATTAAGGTGGGATTTTTGGCCTTTTTTTAATGTTTGCTGTAGTGTCTAATCTAGTAAAGACATGGTTATGACATGGTTATGTCTCCCTGAAAAGGATCATCTCAGTCAAGACTAGTTCGATTCAAAATACCTTCTTATTTTATAGCACCAGCTATAATATCCTTACAGATAACTCCTTACAAAGCATTATTGCAGTGGGAATAAATGTGGGCCAATACCAGCCACATACCTAAGAGCATTAGCCTTGACTCAACAGACAGATGGTGACACACTCAAGCAAGCAATGAAAACTGTACTGTGATCCCAAAAGAGAAAACTTGTGTCTTGCTACTAAAAGGAATGTCATAGTTTCTAAAATTTCTACAATGAAAAGGGCCTATTATTATGCATGGACTTTGTTCTTCCCTTGCAGCTCTAAATTACCAGTATGATCGGTATCTGTTTACAAACTGTCCAAGGACATCAGGAAAAACTATCACCCTGCCAAAGAGGGCTAAAAAGTGATGGACTTCAGTGTTGCTTGGAGTGGCAGAGGCAATCCCCAGAACCAGATGAAACTGTGGAGAAAGAATAAGGCACTTCACAGTTGCACATTCTCCTGTGACTGAATATCAGAGACAGCAAAGCTATGAAATGAACATGCACGATCAAAACAACTGTACAAGGAGAAGGAGGGAACCTGGCCTTCCGAGGAAGCACAACTTGAGAGCTAGTGTTAGTGCCAGATCTCTTAACCCACTCTTCCTGTCTAGGTTAGTCTTTCTCTGGGTATTAAGAGAGGCAGGAATTGAAGGAATGCAGAGGCAAAAAATGACCATAAATATTACAAAAATAGAAAGTTGTACAACTAAGAACTACAAGTCCTTCAACTACTATTCACAGGAAACTGAGAGTGTTCTGGACAGCAATTATATTGCCCCATTGCTCCATTTCATTTCTCTGCCCTAGGCCATGTTGTTGGCCACTGACAAAGGATGCTTGGTAAAGAAGCCTTCAATCTGACTCAATCACATCTTCTGATTAGTCAGGGGCTAACAGAAAGAAGATGCTATACAAAAGTCATGAGTAGACATACACACAAAACAGCATGATTAATTTTTCTAAGATCTCAATAGTTAAAGCATTCAGATAAAACAGAAGCTCACGGAGAACAGAGGACCAGTATTAGCTCATTTACTCTCAGCATGATTTATCACAGAGTTGGAGGTCCAGGTTTAGAAAAGAGGCTGTGACTCAGTCCACCAGCCACAGCAATGATAAGTTTAAGTGATGCATGTATAACATCCCACTATTAACATGTTCTGCAATTCTATGACAAAGCTCTTATGATTTTGCAGATCAAAAGAAATTTGGTTTTCCTGGATTAGATGTACATTTATTTTGTCTGACAAAAAGTAATTGTGTTTATCTGTTTAGAAACAGAAGAAATGGAGAAAAGAGAATTGAAATTCTCTCCTACCTCACCCACCATTGTTTGCTATACAGTAAAAAACTACAAAGGGAAAAAATCTGTTGCTCTGCTCATTCTCCAATCCTTTCCTCAATGACAGAAGAAATTGTAATAGCAGAAGGCCTTTTCAGCTGTGACACTTGGAAAACTGTTTCCATAGGGCTCTTCTCCTGAACTCAATACTTTACAGGACACCACTTGTGGTCTGTATTTCAGTTACACCCAGCTTCTGCTCCCCATCCCACTGTGGACCCGCAGGTGCTCATGCACCTGCTTCCACTCACAGAATCACCTCAGCATTGCTGCTTGCTCTGTCAGCAGATACTGAAAACAACACAGGTCTGCATTCTAGTTCGATACTGGATCTCTGGATTTAGACTGTCATACTCCTGATTCTCACCACCATTGTAAGACAAAGACTAACTACAAAATTTCTTGAAAGCCTGGAAATACCAATGACAGGAACCATATAAGCAAGTATTTCAACCCAAGTAGGCTCTTTGTCCCCATTTCTGCAAAGTGCCATGCATATATATTCAGTCCTTTTCTCCGCTGTTGATTTTAAAGGTCATTTGTCAGCACTTGGCAGGGGATGGCCCTTACTACAAATGTTGGCCTTGAAAATATGATGAAGAGCAGAAGTAAGAACCTATTCAATTATAGTGAAGGTTGTTAATACAGAAAGAGGAACTACAGGGATAATACAGAATAATAATCTGCATAGGTAAACATGTTTATAATGGAAAACCACATTTAGTAAGTAGTTCATTTATTAATGACAATTTGGAAAAAACCAATCATTACCACTGCAGTGGAAATAGCATACTGTCGTTCTGGACTAATAAAGAAGCCTTAAGTATTACAAGTTTAATATCTCAATAAGAAATCACAATTCAGTTCATGATAAAACAGGTAAAAATGATGAAAACAAATTGTGTCACCAATAGGAAATTATAAAAAATATTCTTAACAAAAACTTGCTATTAAACATACTATTTTTACTATGTTCATCATAATGTCAAAATTTATCAGCCTGGTAAGGTAAAAAAACACATAAGAAAAGGTTTGTGTTATATAAAAATTTTACAACCTGAAATACCAAGAATCCTATTTTTTAAATTGTTTGGTTTAATATTTGGTTTGGGAGTCTCAAAGTTACAACCTCATAGATTTATTTCTTGCTGTATTTTACATTGGAATCTCTTGCACTAAGCAACCAGAAAGTGCTTTTTCTTTATAAAGTTACAGTTTATGAAATAAATAAATGCTTGAATAGCAAGTTAATTCATGAAAAGGACAAAACACTAAATTAATCACAGGCCATGCTATTATGTCCATACCAGAAATCCCTGTATATTCCTGACACTCACATTCTTCTGCTTTACTTCTTGAAAGTAAAACAATGTTAGCAATTAGGAATGGGGACACCTTATATATAGATGAAGACATAGATAAAGATACAGATATATAGATAAACACGCTTCTGAGATGTTGTTGTGGGCTTCAGCTCAGGAGAGAAGAATGAAAATTGACATGTCCTTCTCAACAAAAATTGAGGAGTGACAGCTCCTTCATTCTTCCAACACTAAACACCCTTTTGTCACCCTTTTGGCCTGTATTAAAAAAAAAAATATTTCAAAGTATAGGATATATTTGAAATAATTATTGCAAGTAAGATTTTTCAATGCTGTCCATACAACCTGTCTCAGCACCTGCAGCCTTGCTGCATGAGGCGGCTGAGCTCCATCACTGCACCTCATTGCACATGGCAGGAAGAGGAGGAAAAACGAACTTTGGCAGGTCATCTCTGTAACTGACTGGACTTTAGGTAATGCATGACTCTACAATAAATCCAGCTCATCAATGTCCTCTTTTCATTTGCTATATGCCCTGCTTACAAATGATATGTTTCCTTAACTCACTCAAAAGTGTTGACTTTTGCTGACTGTTTCTACTGAGACATGAACGGTCCTTGCTCAGTAATCCAATTAACTGTTCTTTGAAAATAGCAAGTTGTAGCTGTAGTCAGATCAGAAGATCAGACATTTAGAGAGTAAAATGCCAGGCACAGAGCATCAAACCAGTAAATTCTGCATGGAAATAATTTGCCCTATATCTTAGCAAGACATCAAATTCCACAACTATGTAGAGTGTGGAATACAGACTTCACAGTAAGTAGTTAACTTCAAATATATCTTTGCTAGTTTTCAAGTTGTCTGTAGGATTTGCATTGATTTACATTTACTTATGTTTTGAAATACTACCTGCAAAAGAAGGACAGCTCTTGGAGCTCAGTTCTCTGATAAAGAAAAACTTCTGTGCATCTCAGCAAGGAAAACCAAATTTTTTTCTGTTCTGCTAGCTAAAAACACTGCTAGCTAAATTCTAATTCTGCCAAATTAGGAACCAAAATTCATCAGAACATAACAGTTACTGCTGCCCTTTACCAGCAGTCCTCCATGGCTGAAATGAGGAACTATTGCCATTCCTTAAAAAGTGTTGCAGATTGCTGAGCCTGTATCACTGAAGGTGAACTGAGCTTACAAAAATCTTACTAGACCACAAGTCACTCAGTGTCTCCAACCCAACAATTTTTGTACTCCAGGTGAGTATATTAATGTTGACACATGTGTAAATTGCACTGTTCAAAGCAAGAATTCACAATTTTCTACAGTTAAAAGCAATGTAAAATACTGTGCAGATTATTCTTAATATCCCAAATCTACATGGGGAAAATTAAATTATAGTGTGCTGATTTCAATCATAAACTCATTATTGTTTAATAACCATTGAGAAAACCTTATATGCTGGTTTTTATTTATATTATACTATGCTTTAAAAAAATTTACTTAAATCTAATTTACACATCGAGTTTTCATAACTGATATCCAAGCTAATCAAACCACATTTCTATTTAAAGGATATATCACAAATAATTCCCAAATAGACGGGAAGCTTAAATATTTTTTCATTAAGTGTAATGGTATCTTTCCTGCATTCTTTAGGATTCAGTTCTTAAACACAGATTTTAATGAACAATTTACAAAAAGCAAACATTTAGTTCATACTAATATTTCACATTAATTCCATATCTGTATGGAGACTAGTGTTTGGAGTCACCAAACATTTATGGAGACAAAATCCTTTTATTTTTTTACGTAAGTTTAGAAAAAAGGACTGAAAAAAAGCAAACTCACAAGTTTTGCCAACCATACCGAATTTATACACAAATATATCCTGGCATATTTACGTGACTGTTTAAAGCTGCTTGCATAAGAAAGCTTGGACTAATACACAGTAATATTGATACAAAACAAATTAATGATAAATATTTAAAATTTATGAGGCATTTTAGAGTGAAAACAATCATGCTAAATAAGCTGATTCAGGAAATTCTAAGAAAAGCTTTAGCTGTAAACCCATATTTACAATCTATCCTAAAAACAAGCAGAACACTACACCAACTCAAGCATTAGTTCAATTAAAAAAGGGGGAAAAAATGAAATCCCTTCTGAGCTTAATAACTTGTTAGTTCTTGACAAGTGCAACAACACAACAATAAGCCAGTCAAAATGAGTTTTTAAAGCGAGGTTATGCCCTTCATGTTGTGTTATCACAGTGGCAGATCAAACTGCTGACTTGGACTCTTTCTGCCAGCAGTGCTGATGCTGCCTCTATGAGCTACTGTCACAGAATAGTCATGGTACCTGCTCTTGCCTATAGAAAAGCACTAAATTGAACTAGAAGTAGTGTCTTTGTGATATCTTTTCAACAAGTCATGTCCCATTCAGCCTGCTAGTTTATCTCTGTCAGGCTGAGGGCCCAAGTGGTTTGCATGAGCTGTCAGGGACAGGTCTACCAACCTGCTCAGTGCTAAGGAGGTAATGCATCTTTCGGGCTTGGTATTTCCTTTCGTTTTCTAGGTCTTTCATTTTCTCTTCATTTTGTTTCATTTCTGCATACTCTTCAAGTTCATTCCTGTAATAAAATAAGTTTGCTAACTATATTATAACAACAAAAGACATGCTAGTCTTCTATTTTTCTTTAATCTTTCATAGCTTCACAGTGTTTTGTTTTATATATCAGCAGTATGCTGTCACCACTGGAATGTCAAATTACAGCTCTTTCAGTTCCACAGTAGTAGGATACATGGATATAATAATGAAGAAAAAGGATTCAAGTGATCAAAAGTAGAAGCAGTATATAGGTTCACATTGCTTAGAGCTTGATAAAATAGTATTCATGTAAGTCCTTTTATTTGCCTTGAAGTGTCATTTTACTTTGAATTTGTCTAAGTGGAAGCTATTATAACATAATTAAAGGTTGTTCACTTATGTTTCAGCTACACTTCCTGATCTGCAGACAGGGAAAATTTTAGGGAATGAGAGAGGATGGCAGACATGGAATAAGAGATCATGTTCACTCCTGGATCCTTGAGCCCTTTGTAAGGTTGAGAAAGCAGGCACAGAGGAAAACTGGATGTGAACCTTTCCTGCATACATTGTCCTTAGGAGGAGTTTCCATGGCGTTGGGCTTCTTGCACAGATCATTTCTGTTCTGGTTTGATGAGAGCTGTAGAGGCCACCACAAGAACCAGGAACTGAACTGCTTCATGAAGCACTGCACGACAGGTGTGCAAACACACAGTCATCTAAATGTGTGAGTCTGTGCAGGAAACACTTTCACCATAAAAGAAATATGGAACTATAAACCAGGTTTCAAAGAATGGAAAAAACACATGATTTCAACTGAATGTCTTGAGGAAAACTTAAACAGAAAAAGGGCATAGATTCCCTCCTCATTTTTTCTTTCACTGAGCCGGGCTTGCCATAAATTATGCAAACAATAGAATGAATTAATGTTCTATAAGAAACAAACTTCTGTGCTACTGTGCACAGTGCATGTGTATAGAATTTTTTGACCCAGTTAAAAAAGGTTAGTTTGATTAACATTTGTTATTTTTGTTATTACAAAATGGCTAGTTCAAACTAACCTGTGTGCCAAAGACACCAAGCATATTTAGTCAAGCATTTAGATTGCTAAAAAAGTTAATTAGGTAAGTAAATTCTACTCTTTATGTTTTTTAGTATCTGTATGTTTATATGATGAAATAAAAAGAAAAAAATAATACTCCATAACTGGATTATTCTAATATTCCTGCAACACAAATTATTTAGAGAGGTCCACATTAGGAGTCTCAATTGTTTCAATGAGTATCAAATAAGACAGTGTGAGGATATGGGTCAAATCGTGTCAAAATATGCAAATGGGTAAATTTGCTGATATGAATAATACCATGGAAAAGTCATATTGGTCCCAAAAGTGTTTTTTAAGATTGTGACTCAGACTTTCTCTTAATATTTTAATTATCATTAAATTAGTTCATCAAAATATGTGAAAAAGCACTAATTGCTTTATATATATGAACACTATGAAATCACATTCTTAGATACAAGTTGCAGTGTAGAACTTTTGTTTCATGCTACCTTTCAAGATTTTATCAATTAAGTATTAAGTAATTAAACATTTTATTTTAACTGCAAAGGAAATTAGAATTAAAAGGAAATATGGATCAGAAAAGATGCACAGTTATTTTTGAATCTCAGAAAATATTTTTTGTTGCAGTTTACTGTTAAGGGCTGCTAATACAATATTTCATACAAGGTTACTTATGAAGCATACTGACGTTTAAAAATCACCATGCTATGCTTTTGCAGCAGTGTAATTTTTTTCCAACATAAGATTAAATTGCAAAATAAATGAATTACTTAGAGTGGCATGGCCCCCATTTTGCCACTCTTCTCTTGAAAATTGCTTATTAATATGAAAAAAGAAGTTGGAAAATAGCCTGTTTTACTTTATGCATAGCATTCTGGGGCCTCAAAGCCCGCAGAGCTGGAGTAGCTGCACATTTTAGATTGTGTTGGCAAGCGGGGACGATGACCTTTCTGACCTGCATCTCAAGGCTATTATTAATCGCTAAGTAACCTGGTAAAGCCAAACAAATTTGTTTCCATTGAAAGGATCTCTATCTGTGTCTGAGAATTTGTGCTGTACCAAACAAACCTCATTAACTGTGTCCATTTTTGACAAAGAACTAGGAGTTGGAGAGATTGGTGACCTTTCTTTGTCCTCAAGGTACAGATTTCAGAGTCACTACGTGTAGGTACATAAGCATTTTTTACTAGGAAACTCTTTTTTCTATATCCATTGACCACAAACAAATGAATAAATAGACAACACATATAGTATCAACTTCATTCTTTTATTTTATGCCTCTTTGCCTTCAATATCAGAGTGTATGATCCATGGTTTACATATTTAATACTATTTCTTTTTTATTACACAGCCCTTTATTCAGCTTTAGTATTCCATCTACAACTGATGAAAAAATAATGAATGTATTACTACAGTCTATTCATGTTCTTTTATACTGAGGTACTTCTTCCTAACAGGGAATATGGAAGCTTTTTGATTTAGAACACAACTGGTGATAAAAACACACAAATAATGTCCAAAATATAGATTTGTATTCCAGAAATTATGATAACAGGATGCAAAATGTTGTCATCAGTGGGGATTTATCAGATTGCTTAGAATGAATTAATAATCATTACTTGCTGAAATTAAATGAAGTCTAAAATACTTGTTGAAGTCCAATGTAATTCATTATCTTTTTAGACAGGATCATTCCTGACTGTCACATACCCTCAGTAATACTCGTACCACAATCCACATAAACGTTTCCGATTTTTTAAGCAGTTACAAATAATTTTTAGCATAGTTTTGCAGCTGACACATTTTCTCAGCTGTTCTAAAATATCTCTATCAGGCATTATACTGCCCTGTACAGTTGTACAGAACATGCAGACAATTCTGTCACAGGGATAATAGCTCCCAGGATGATTCTCTCCAGAGAGGCAGTACAAAATAAGTGGTATGTAGCAGTCCAAACATTGCTTGACTGGAAACATAGATGCTTTAGCATAAATATAGATTTATTTTAAAGCTATTTGAACCTGGAGCTTTCATTTCTTTAACCCTACTTTCAAGCACTTGGAAAGGAGCAACAAAAGCAGAGAATCTAAAGCAGTGAGATATGAATATACTATTTCACACATTAGCAGATTAATACTAACATGTCACACACTGTGCAGGGGTTTCATTGTTACCATACAGAATAATGTGTAGAAGGATAAGCGACACTAATGACATAAACTTAACCTTCAAATACAGCTAGAGTTCCACATAGCTTACAGTAATTTCACAATTATAAGCCACACCTGATTATAAGCCACACCCCCCGGCAGCCAGGTAGACCGCAGGATTTGTCTATATATAAGTCGCACCTGAATATAAGCCGCACTTTTTTTCTTTTTTTTTTTTAAGCCAGGATCCATGTGTAACAAAGTAACAAATTAGTAACAGAATCGCTGCCAGCTGGGTTTGGTGTCAGGTGCTCAGTTGCAAACAGTTTTCATAGACCAGCAAAGCCTTTAAAGGCAGCCCCAGGCACCCTCCCCGGCCAGCTCTCACTTCTGGGTTGACATTTCACTGGGATTTGTCCATAAATAAGCTGCACCTGATGATTAGCCGCACTACTGGGGCAGGCTGGATTCTTCAAGGAAAAAGGTGCCGCTTATATTTGCGAAATTACTGTACATGGAAATGTGCTCTCTGGGGAGGTTTTGTGCTTGGGATCTTCAATATGTATGCCTTCCCAGAGAAAATAAATCCAAATTCCATTATAGTCAACAGGAAACCTGGTGAAACTAAATGATTTTTGGATTAAATCAGTACATTTCTGCCAAAGTCTTCTCTTTGTTCACAAATACGATGTGTTCATTGAGCAATCTTTTCTTGGGATATGTCTCTGTGACATTATGAATACTAGCAGTGATACATGACACTCTGTGGATTCTGGACCAATTTTGCTTCAGGGTGAACCTTGCATGGTTCAGTGTGAAGTGGGAGAAGGCAAATTGTTTTGGCCTGCGTTTTTAAAGCTTCAATAAATTTTGCAGGAGAAAAAGAGTTCTGTAAATGCAAATAATGTTTTAGGTTATTTGATAATCTTGTTCTGTTTTTGTAAGCAATCTGTTGCATGGTTCATAGCTGGAAAAGTACTTTTTATGAAAACGTTATAACTCAAAAATTGGGTGATTATTTTAGCACATTATCTTTTCCTTATCTTAAAGCCTATCTCAATATATTAACAGCATGTATTGCAACTTCCTACAAATCTGGATTTCCATGTAAGTTTAGTCCAATCAGACTTTCTCCCATACACAGTTTTATGGAATAGTTTTGTAGGGGAACATTGTGGATATTTTAATACATGTAATGTCTTATCATGACTTGAAAATTATTAAACAAATCAGAACATCAGTGTTTACTACTGCAAGTTTAGGATGCATTTTTTACTAGAAACATGAATACACTGGCTGACACAAAGTGTGCTGTCCTTGTCATAGGGAATGTTTAATGCATTTGAAAATAGGCATGGGATTATCAACATAAGTGCTGAAAACCCACAATTAAAAATGATCTTGTGTAACAAATCTGTTAAGTAGCTACTGAATTGTTAGTGATAAAATTACTTTCTCTATACAGCTCAAAAAAAATTTCATCTGACAAGGTAACTTATTGTTATTCTAATTCTTTATTATGCAGTAGGCAATGGCGTTGGTTCCTGCTATGAGATGCAAATTCAGTTGACAGTGCTCCTGCTGTCTGTATAAAGGTTAAAAATACAGATATAATATGGTACTGGCACATTTGGAAAGGTCTTAAAGTGATGATTTCAGTAATATACAGATTTTAATAATTCGGCATAGAACTTCATCATTTTACAAATTCATACTGACCTATGTTAAGTTTTTCAAACTATTGCATTCTGTTTGCATTTCCACTGGCATTCTGTGGTACTTTGGCCAAATAATATTACAAATAGTTATATTAACTAAAGGAAAGGGCATCCAATAAAAAACAATAATTAGTATAGTTGCCTAGAGTATCCAGAAAAAGTATTAAGTTAATGTGGTTTTAAACAGTTCAGACACCAAATCATAAAATTGCTGCAACAGAAGCAGTAGGCAACCTTAGCATACAAGGAGATAACCAAAATCTATTTACGTAACCTTCCTGGCTATATATCATTCTCCCTGCTGAAATACAGAATATGGAAGGTAAAATAAAATTAGTGAGACAATAATTTTTGGTATAACACTGCATGCCACTTGATTTTACACCACATTGGTGTAGGTGTGAATGGAATATAACCTGCCATGATAATATTGTTTGACTTAATCGATTAAATTTGGGAAAACAGTGAAATATATCTATAGACCAGCCTAGGAGGTAAAAAAAAGTTTAGAGAACTCCGTATTTTGAAGGCAAAGTTTTAACAGAACACACATACTACATACTTAAGTTAGCTATGAACCATCAGACAGCTTGCTCATCCTCAACATTTTTCTCATTTTTTTAAATGAACTCCTTCAGATTTAGTAAGCAAAACAGCACAGCTAGGTCACTCTCTTTTCCTCTCTACCATGATGTAGTCCTGTGCGTATCCTGACAGAATTCCTTGACCAAAATATTTGATCTCAAGTTGCAGTTAGGTACATGCTTCAAGCAGCAAATATTAATGCTACAAGGTATCTTACTGCCTACGAGATCCACCACAAATAGGTGTCCAAAATTCTTACTAATTTTAAATGTGAATGTTTACATGAATCCATGATAATTTAATCATGACACTCTCTTCAAGATCTGGAGGAATATTATTGCTCTGCAGTGGATGTCACTGCAATGCAAGTGAACAGGAAATATGTCTCCTTAATATGAAAAAAATTAAAATAAACAAAGCCAATATGTAGGCATATGGAAACACCCTGTACCTCCTATTATTGTTAACTTTACAGAAAGAAATTCATAACATCTTAAAATCTCATTATAATTTGTGTATAGTAGCACACAGTCTGTCCAGCTCCCCTTAATCACATAGTGTACAGTGCCAATGGAATTAAGTGACACACTAGTTCCACTGTCAAGGTCCACAGTGTGATCAATGGAAATGTGATGAACATGGTGGTGAAGGGCACACAGTGAATGAATACCTTGTGCAGATCAGGAGATCAGGGCACAGCATGTACCAGACGATAGGGAAGAACAGACGGATACATCCTTCTTATCCTTCCAATTTCCACTGTGCACAGTTACTCGAGAGTGCAACGGCCTTCCAGGCTACTGATTGCAGAGACAGCTTAGAACTAAAACCAGAGCATTTTCCTCATCCATTATGCAGAATTTTCCAATTAAGGTTTCAATAACAACTCATACCGAATTTTTCCTCACATGTACTAAAAACCTAAATTTTTCATATATGGTCTCTTAAGATTGTTCTATTTTCTCAAAATGTGCAAATTTCTTCGCCCAAATGTTTTTTCCTTGTGTATATATATGCTTAATGCAAATTTACTTTATTCTCATTGGCAGCAGAAAATGTGTGAAGTTAAAAAAAAAATTTGTACAAGGTCCAATCTAAACAATGATTTTTCAGCTTAATTATTTTGATTTAATTAAACTGTAAACTCCACCTATTATGGATCTCAACATCAAAGCTTCTGTTGGCAGTATACTGGTTCAGCTTTATTTATGCCCAAGTACATACTGAAAAACCTAACAACAGGAAAAATGTTCTCACTCAGTGTCTGCTTCCTATTGAGCCCTTCATTGAAAACCAGACTGATTGATTAGCTTTAATAGTGAAATTAATATTTGGTGAGTAGTTTAAACAGCGGAATTAGTATTTGAGGGTTACAAAGTCGATCTGGCCCAGAATGGATAACAAAGCCCCAACACAATTTATTCTGACAGCAGTTTAGCAGCAGTGGTCATTTTTAGCACAGTGTCAGTGCTAAGCTGCTAAGAGAGCAGTCATGTTCCTAATTTTTCCTGCAACATATATAAGAGGATGTCTAACCACAGCCAAATACCATTGGAAGTTTTCTAGTGAATGTCATGTGAGAGTATCTGTTATCTTTTGGCACTGCAAATCCCAGAAGACTATATATGCTACCATCTGCACAGTAATAACTAGCAGAAAGCTCACTTCTATGTTTTGCTACAGTTAAGCTGCTCCCAGTACTAGAATGAACTAATTTAAGCTGTTATCTCTCTGCTGCAGTGCAGTACAATGTAGACATATCTGTACTTCTTTTACTTTAATATATGGTACTTGGCAACATTTACAATATTCAACATTATGTGATTTAGAAAGCAAACATGACGTTATAGCTTCTAAAGGTCATCAGCTAAGTTGATTTTCCTTCTCAGAGTATTATGAAACAATTTGACTGAGGTCTACTCACTAACATCCTTCACTTATTTCCACATAAAAGCCTGCATACATTGATAAATAAAATGGTACACTTTGTCTACACTAAACAGGTTTTACAACAGCAAGGCAGGGAGAGCTTTTATGTAATGACCTATTACCTATAGCAGAGAAGCAATGCCAAGACTCACAACTTCATATTTTGTGGTACCTCATAGTTTTCTCAATTTCATATTCATGGAATGGTTTTACCCCTTGAGCATCTATTATGTCATTTTTATTGAAGCATAAAATATTATGAAAGACAGAGTAAATTATTTTTTTTTTATTTCATAGGAATTGTAATTATTTGGGGGAAGATCTGACACTTTTTTTTAATACAGCAGTGCTACTTGTAAGTATGTGATTTCACAGCAGTGGCTCATTGCCAAACTGAAAATATCAACTAGATCCCAATTTCAGAAGTGTTAGGAAATCTTCTCTCTTATTGTCTTGAAAACTTTGAAGTAATAAACACCAGGAAAAAAAAATCAGGCATTTTTAGTATGCCATGCAAGAAATTACACTCAGAATTAAAACCTATTCTCTGAAATTTTGGTTCTACCTAATAAATGAGACTACACTTAATTATAGATTTCAACATTCAGTTACATGTCTAAAGAGCAAATTCAATATATTCTATTGTCTATACCCATGCCCATAAACTTCTGTTCAGAGCACTAAATCTTTCCCAAGGGGCCAAACACAATGCTGTAGATGGTTGTGAGGCCTCTCACTACCAAGTATGAGTAGGCACATGAGCACTTCGTCATTTTGGGTGCCATGCAAGCTGAAAGAACACATGAGTTTGTTAAATGAGGCTGTAAACATCTAGCAAACAGTTAGTTACTTGGACAAGAAAAGAACAGCCTACTTGGAGAAGAGAGGTGAAGATGTTGCTTTCTTGAAACACTTTTCTTTTTAAATTTGGTTTGAAGGTAGCAAGAATTGTGAAGTTCAAGGTAAAACATTGGGTTTAGCTTCACTGTCAAGGATAAACCAGTTAATGGGCTCTTGCAATTATCCCTACAAGGTGAAGACCCTGAGGAATTCGAAAGGAGTATAATAATAGGTAAATTTTTCTCACAGTTTAAGGAAAGTCATGCTCACAGTATGAAGAATTAAGGCTTTTAAAGGAGGTATTCCAAGCAAGATTCATAGATATGAAGAAGCTCTTTCACATGATAGAAAGCTTTCATACAAATGAACTGACATAAACTGACAGAGGAAATTTATTTTTAGAATTTGCTAGTCATCATAACTGTGCTGAATTCTGGTGCTGATATTATTTTAAAGGACATTTGAAGGTCTGTCCAAAGTGGTAACAAATATTATTTTAAGCAGAGACAGCATCTTTCAGTGATCTCCATTGTTTATGTTTAACACAGAGTTTTCAGTCTAGTAGAGCTGAATATAACAAGAAGTAATGGTTCAAAGATAAAATGAAACTGTTTCAATGGGGACCTATGGGACATACTTTGAATACCAGTGTGAATTTACTGCTGAATTTAAATAAAGAGGGTATTTACTATATTCTGATGCTATTAAATCAAGACTAGATTGTTCAGTCAAAGTCTGATGCGCTTTTTATAGATACTCTTATAAATTGGGTATTGATAAACATCATATTGGTGATAGATCTGAAGTCAGACAAGATAATCTGATTCCAAATAACATTGTTTTCATCATTACTAGAACAAAAAACCAACATTTTTTTGTAGCTACTCACTACTGTTCTAGACTGCAGAAGTGGAAGACAAATAGTCTTTCTGTTTTATTCTCTGAGTGACCACTTCAGAGACTTAACTCTCCTTAGGTAACAGAAAAGTCTATTTATAATGACTTAGGGAATCAAAAAACAACTATGACAATTTTTTGCTCCCCTTTTTTCTCCATTTTGAACATTTTTCCTTTAAAACAAAACAAAAATGTGCTCATGAGACACTATATACTGCTTTTTACCTCATGCAATTCTATGATATCTCATGGGCCATTATAGGATACCCCAATAAAAAGCAAAGGACTGTAATTTTCCACTGTAAAAAATCTGAAATGCCAAAAAAAGATCAATAAGCCTTCACATCCTCAGACAAAAACAGAATCACAAACTTGGAAAAAAGCAGTGCATAGTCACTACACTTCCAATAACAAAAACAACTGTTTTAGTAAGTTTATTAACTAATTTTATTTTTTTTTATTATTCTATTATTTTTTATTATTATGTTTGTTAAGCTCATTTTAAAGGTCTTCACCGCTGTAGTTTCTATTTCACTGACATAATGGGAAATGATAAAGGGAGTCTAATCTCAAAAGCCTTTCACTGGGTAGAGCAGTGCCAAAGAACACTTCATTTTGTTTGGCCTTCCTTAACATTCTGCTATCTCTGAGCATTTTGCTGAATTGTGAGGAATGCTACTTGTTTGATAAAGAGTTATGAAATATGAGAATAGTAACTGGCAAATTTCTAAGCAGCACTCAGACACTATCTTACACTATGATTAAAACAAAATAGTGATGTTAGGTCAAATAGGCTGTTGTATGCCAACTAAGAAAAATAATATTCATATCTTTTGACTTTATTTTTTTTGTCATTGTTTCTTTGAAGACCTCAAAAATAAGCTACATTTTAGCATGTTCTGGAAAATCCATATGTGTAAATTAAGTACTCACTGATGTACCTGCAGATACACTCACATATGAGCTGGAATACTTGGGTAGCATAGAGCAAACTTATTTATATAATTTTATATAACACAAATAAAATAAATATCTAATTTTATTTTGTAACACATTAATGAATGCATTTAAATTTTATCCTTCATTATTAAACTGAAAGTAGCACAACAAAGAAAATTATCACCTTATTTTAATAACAACAGAACTGCTTTAAGTGAGTTAAGTAAATGGCACAGAATATTTGTCATACTTCTAATGACCTAAACAGCTGAAGTGACTATGGCACATGAAACATATTTATATACTTCTTCAGGAGTCTTTATTCTTCAAGTGGTAGAGCCCTTGCCTGATAACCTCGTATAGCCTGTATATAGATGGCCTGTCATGTCTCTACAATTAGATAAACCAGAACTGCTATAATGTAATCAGTTACAACCTGAACATTTTATTTTGAAAATCAAGTTTATTAATATGTAATCTTTAGGTAATCATATTTATCTTCCTAATTTACACAATATTTATGATAGTCTGCATGTCCTTGAAATAGGGAACAGGGACACTACACTATGAAAAAGTGGTCTAGCTGCTGGAGTTCATAAATTTTGTTCAGCTTTGGATGAGTTCAAAGAATTGCCATGTAAGAAAAGCCTTACAGAGGGAATTTATCTGATTATGGCAGTAATAATTACCCAGCTGTTTATTGCAGATAGAGAAATAATTCATGTAGGCAATAGGCCGTGGTGGCAATGACACTCCGCATTTAGTAAATATGCAAACTGTTCATTTCTAATTAACCAAGCTAGAGGATGCCCTTATTAAATGTATAAACTAAAAGTGCTTTCCTGACAAGTGATGAATTGTTACATTGCACAAACTCTTGCCACAGAATTACTGGAGTGAACTTGGGGCTTAACTTCATTAAGAGATCTTGTGGGATAGTTAAATGAGGATGGACAGCATAACAAGACCTACCTGACAGTCAATGATATGTTAGAGCTTAATGAAACTGTACCTCTTCCCCTTTTCAACTTATTTTACAGTGAAGATCCTACTTCACACAAAACAGAAGACAGTGAAGTCTGTCTCTATGAGACAATTTAAAAGGACAAGATTAGTCAGTCTTTGTACACAGAAAATGTTTTATGAGCTGTCAGTAATTCTAACAGACCTCTTACAAAATAAAAAATCTATCCAGACACTACAGCACATTTAAAGCTCACAGGTATAGAACTATTGTTATCCTACAATACTGTGTTGTCAGACCTGTTTTATTCCATCTTCATCAAAAACTAATCATCTACATCACAGACTATTTGGTCCAATGAGTGTACACAGGGATCTCGGATTTCTTTCTACACATTCAGATTTAAAAAAAAAAATTCTTTCAATATAAGTGAAATAAATCTTCATGTTTAATCTGTTGATCCTAATGGTGTGTTTACTGATAAATAAAAATACATGAGAAAATATTGCCTCCATTTTATTGAAGGCTTCAGTCTAAGCAGCTACTTACATTACTTACAGTGTTCATGTTTATTGCAAAACTTTTAACTATTCACTCTAGCTAAAAACATGGTAAAGACTGCTTCTGCCCCCTGCTCAAGAGAGACATGGACATAATAAAGCTCATGAGGCACGTGAGCTGAATCTGTGTTGGAAATTCAGTTTACTGTGTAAACATAATGGTTCTTTCCTTAACCTCACTGTATTCATAAAGTGCTTTCCCATGGAGTTAAAATGGGTCATTGACTGCTCTATAATTTTAGACACTTCACTTCAATTTCATTATCAACCCCAAAAGCTCATTTTTAATATCTTACCTATCCTAACAGCAACAGGTTTGTGGCTACAGAAGTAATCTGGGATCCTCAGTAAATTACAGTTTCCACTTTGGTAGAAATCCAGCAGTTATGCCTAAAATCCTCTGGAAAAGGCATAGATGTCTTAAATTATGACCACTACCACTCCAAATTAATTTTTAAATATGAGAAAGCATACTTGGCACTTGTCTCTATTTCTGAGGCTCACAGAGAAAACTGACAGAGTAAGTTTGCATGCAGAAAATTCAAATTACAGGTAAGTAAGCTAAAAAGCATAATGTATTTCCTCTCCATATCTTTGAAGACAAGTAAAAAAGATGGGTTGAAGATAAAGCAGTAAATTAAACATCAAGTGAAAGACAACATAACAAAAATGAGGGTTTTATTGTTGCAAGAATTCTAAGGAGCTGTCTGAAAGGCTTTGGCACTAATTGAAAATAGACTACAGAATCAATTGCTTCTGCAGTCAATGATGAGGAACATTTTAATTGAATTATAAGACAATACATACATTCTTCAAAACACTTTGACACTTGAGAAAATGGCCAGCACCCAGACCTACCTTTATCAAAAAGGAACAGACAGGTGGAGGCTGAGTAAGTTCTCCTCATATTACTATGATAAAAAAATAATTTACTTCAAGCCCACTACACACAAAATAACTGTACCTCAAATGTTTCAGGAAGCCAAGTACTTGCCATGCTAAAAGCAAATACAATTCAGAAATGGCATACAAATCTAGAATAAGATAGCTAATCTTACTTTTTTCCATATTGCATTCTCAGGTATATTTACAGAATAGCTAAAATTGGATTAGCTCAACAGCAACATGCAAGTACTCTTTCATTTAACTCTTCATTAGGCTTATAAAAAATCAAGCTGCACAAATGATTTGAGAATAAACATGTTGCCAAGGAAGTGATTTTTATCACTTTGTATTATCTATTTCCCTGACATGTCTTGAAGACCTGGAAGTTTTAATGATGACTGTGAAACTAATCTGCTGATAGAACAGCTAGTCAAACTTGGATCAAAGTCACATTCTCCAGGGCCACTCATGGCTAATGAAACAATGGAAAGAAGGTGTTGATCCTGCAAGCGTGTGAAATTCCTGACCTATAAACTCAACAATGTTTATGTAAACTATGATGTTTATTAAAGTTAGACTCAGGCCTTAGCTTGCTGTCTTTAAGTCAGAGTTTATTCAGTAGCCAAGAAAGCTGAACTACCTGCCTTGATTACACCAATGTCAGTACTTTCCATTGCTTTGCTAGGTTTCTGATGTGGCTGTCATTACTCAGTTCTGTGCCTAGGGAAAAATTTAAATGGTGCCATTCATCAGTAAATGGAGCGATACATCCCAAAATTTTACCTATACTTGCACACCTGTCATGTAACAAAGTTCCTTTACTATAGTTTAAAGCTAGTCAATAGATAACCTTAGGCAAAGAACTGTAAGTTAATCACACAGTTAGGCAACTGACATCATCCATAAATTATTCGGATATAATGGCACCAGCCTGCTAATTTATGTGAAGTGATGTCCATTTTCCTATCATGGACTGGAAACTGTTTCACAGAAAACAAAATTCTAATGCATCATATGGAGTTATAGCCTATGCTAATTGATTTTGGCATATTTCCTCTTGTAACCATTTAGCCAGCTCAGGGAGGTGGTAAAGACAGCTTTAAGAATGTTTCAAAAGTATTTTCCCTTAAATTAAATAGACTAAATGCAATGAGAAATAATGAAATTTACTTTCATGCATATATTTATAAATGAAACCATCCAACTAGTCCATATTGAGACAGAATACAGTATATAATACTATTTAAATAAAAATGGATGCTACAGATAAAGATTTATTACTAAAATCTAAATAACAAAATACAGTAAAATAACTATTTAAGAACAAGTTTGTTACCTTCTTCATTAAGAACTTCCTATATCTTTCAGGACTAATAAACCCAGTTTGTACAGCTACATTTTGTACAGCTCAACTGTACAAATATAAGAAAAAATCTGAGTGTGTCCTTATGCAGACAGAATTTAGAGCTCAAATTTGTTCTTTTCCATTTGTGAAGAGATTTCTTCAAGCACTTCTCAACGTGACTCCTAGGCACTCTACTGGGGACACCAGCAGCCATCAGACCTAGCGGTTCTGTAGCAGTGGGAAGAAATAGGAATGCTGGAGGATTTAGGCAGTCTGGGAGCTAAAGCCGAGAGCCATCTTCAGTTTGTACAAAGGCAGTGCCTTAAGTCTGTTAAGTCTAACAGTGCCATAAGCAGTCTGTTAAGTGAGTGGGAACTCACACATAATATGACTATTATTATTTAATTACATTTTAGGTCAATTTCTGTTAAATCAATTTCTGTTAAACTTAATTACATTCCTCTATGGCTTTAAACTGGGGCAGCTTCTATTAAGTTTACTTTCTCCTGGGGCTTTCACACTAAAGACAGATGATAAAGGTCTGGCTACTAAATGAGGGCAGCTATTAAATAAGGACGGTTTGTATTAAAGCTAAATGGTAAAGATGTGGTTACTGGTTGAGAAAACCACTTAGTACAACAAGTGTCCTTTATTTTTAAAAAAAATCAAAACAAACCTAGGGTAAGGGAGGAATGAGAAGGAAACAAAATTTGGTCAATAACTCTTTTAAGATATTCTTATAAGAAACTTTACAGAATGTCCAAAGTTTCATAAGAACTTCCTCTGAAGTTTCTCTTAGAAATGAGTGAGGGATGATTTGATATAAGTTCTTCCTTAATGAAAGGAAAAAATTAGGCACAAATCCTGACTCTATTGTCCAAAAGATAGAAGGTCTTGCAATGTGATTTTAGATAGGTGTTGACAAATTAAAATTGTGCCAGTGTTACTCAAGAGTAGATAAAACAGAGAACTGTATAGTGTAGTGCAATTCAGAATTACATCATAATCCTAGAAAGAAAAAATTGTAAACAAATTTTTGAAATTAAAAATATATTTTGCTTTTTTTGTGGGGGAGGCAGGGGAGAGTTTAATGTATTCATGTGCATTATTTAATGTTCCACATTGTGTTGTTTTATGGTTCTTTAGAGATGTGAAACACCCAAAGGCAGTCTAATCTGCACAAGTGTGGCAGTGTCTGTCAAAAAACAAGTAAATTTCTATAATGCCGATGCTTTAATAAAACTCAGCAATTTCATAAATGCATTCCTTCTATTTCTGACAATTCCTTGTGTCTTTTACAGTGTAGACTTGCAATAATTTTTATATGCAAAAATGTTTATGAACAGTGAGGTTATACTTATCCAGAGCCAGTGTGATGGCTAATAAAAATATGAGGAGAATCTTTCCTCCACCTGGCTCAATATCCACATAAGAAACACAGTGGGCCACCTTGGGGCCAAAGTAGTTGGCAGCAACTTAGCCCAATGACAGGAAAAATCTGTTTGGCTGAGGGCCTACACCTAATCCTCACTAAACATCTGTTAGATTTCATAAGAAGAATGTTGAAGGTGATATACATATCAGTTTTCAAATGTACCCCATTGAAGGGATTACTGAAGTGATTCTTGATTGCACTTGGAACCTCATGCATTTTAAAAACTGAAACAATAAGATCCATTTGTACAAATTAGATCAAAAAATATTTTTAAACTTTTTTTAACTGAAAAGATGGATTTTCTTTTTCACCTGAAAGACGTATTTCTGCGAACTCTGGAATACAGAACTCAAATTAGCAAAATATAATATGTCATTGGTAAGAGCTCACACAGACTAGTTTTGACACATTTTGATGTACCTGAAGTAATACTGTTCATCTTACCTGTTAAAGAGCACAGAATTGTTTATTGGTTAAAATATCTATGTAGTGCATCAGCTTTATCGTTTTTTAATAACCTAAACTAAATACTAGGGAATTTGATCCACATGTTGAAGTACTGAAAACCAAATATTTTTGTAGTCTTCTGTAGTTAGGTATACCCAGCATTGATCTGTTGTGGGTGTGGGGAAATAAAATACAAAACCCCAAACAATTCATGTTCACAGTGCAGCGGGAATACCACTTGCTATTTTATTTTGTTGGCATACATCAAAGGTCAATCTAAGCAACAAGTTATGAGCCATGGTCTAGGTATAGGCAGAGAATGGAGAAGAGTGATAGAATGATTATGAACAGAGAAGCAGGTTATGTTTTTGCACTTCAACCACTGATATGGATTTTAAACCAGAGAAGTTAGGGCTTCAATTATTTTCCAAAATTTGGTCTAGTCTTCCTAAGATTCTATCTTTTCAAGAAAAGAGAATATTTTGAGGATTTCAGATCAAGAAGATACCATTGGAGCTATAACAGAATGTTTAAGTTTGCTGAGTTGTGACCTAATTCTGTGCACAGAATACACTTAAATGAATAATGAGAAATCAGAGGTAGGTGACTATCAGTATGGTTCATTGTAGGTAACAATGTAATGCACAAGAAATAATGCTATGACAAAGAGCTGTACTGTGGAAGAATAATGTCATTAATAAACCGCACACAAAGAAGTTGGATAATCCTGGTTTTTTTCATATATAACTTGCATATGCTTCTTTACATAACAGTCTTTGCCACATGATTTAGACGGTATTTCTAGAAATACTGGTTGACTAGACTCCTTTATATTTTTGTGCTTGAGAAAGTAAAGATTTGTCTGTGATGTTCTGAATGTCAAACTGCATGGATTTTGTCCAACAGCTTTCATTTACACTGAGAGAGGAACGATCATGGTCACCCAGCATTTCGTCTGTTTGTTTCCACTGTTATCTGAGTAATGGTCATGGATCAGGATATCAAATCCACTACAGGGAAATAATTACCTCTATTTTAGTGAGGTTTCAGCTTAAGTACAGGGAAAGACAATGGATGCATAGGAGAAATAGAGTAAGAACATAGAGGAACAACATTTCTATACAGAAATCTGACAGGCTATTGGTTCTCTTGTGTAACTATGAAAATAATCTGCTTCATTGTATCCATATCAGTATCTTTCCCAATTAATATTCATAGTATGGCTCATGCATCAAACTTAAACCCAAATCTGTCCTTGCATTCATTGTCAAAAATCCATATTCAAAATAAATTATAAAAAGAAATTTTTGGTTAGCTTATGTATACTGAGAAAAAAATCTAGTTCAACAAATCCTATTTAGACATAATAACCTATGAGTTCTGAGCATAGGTGAGGAGTCAAATCCGTTTTTATTAAATTAGTACAAACTCTGAGCATACCTAATTAATTCAAAGAAATTAGTCTGAATTCTTAATAGTGTAAATTAGAACAGAATGTGGTGCAGCATGAATAGACATAGGATAAAGAGAATGATGACTGATAGATATATGTATTTGACAATGGAGAGGAACCTACATTCAAAGAAATAGTATAATTAGTGCCACAAACTTTCTACAAATAAAAGAAGAGCAAATGAATGTTTTACCACATGGAGCTTTTATCTTTACCTGACAAACTCGTTATTCACACAAACAGCTTCCAGGTATCTCTTCAGTGCATAAAAATTATGGATATACTTCCGAACATAATAGCCTCGCCACACTTTCTGAATCTGGAGGAAACAAATATTTGCTCAGTATATTTCAAATCAAAATTTTTCATGCATATCAAATTTATGTACTATATCCCAGTACCTCTTTCGTTAAAAATGATATTAAATAAAAGCACAAGCAAGTTTCAGCAAAGAAAATTAGTGTAGGTTGTAATATATTGTAGCACCGAGTCACCACCTCACCACATTTCCTGTTACACTTTCACCTTTGTGCTCTGCAAGGTGTAAACTGAATAAAAGCCTTCCCAGGAACTCAATGAATCAGACTCTCTGGAAAGTTCATTTATAAATTGCAGTTCTTTCATCTCCAATGAAAAATGATTCATGTCTTTTGAAACATTAGTTTCACTCTTCTCAAAAAATACTATTCTTTTGCATAACGCAGAAAGCCTAACCTAGAGAAAGCCTAACCTAGAGAAAGCCTAACCTGGAGCAGAAAAGCTTTTTATCTGTAGCTAGTTATAAAGTTGTATTATGAATAGAAATGAGGTAGCATGCTCCACCAAAAAGGGTTAATATTTTGGTACATCACTTGGAAAAAAATAAAAAAATTTTAAAAAAGGAGAGGAGGAAAAAAAAAACTTAGCCTACCCGACCTTCCTCAAGAAGTGATTTCAACAACTGTGTTTAAACCTTCTCTGATACTTGAAAATTCTAATCATTACGTTTCTGAAATCATTACCTGTTTACCAGTTATCTGCTTTTTGGCATGGCAAAGTAAGCCTTAAGATGGACAATTAACAATTGGAATGGGCTGCCCAGGGAGGTGGGGGAATCACCATCCCTGAAAGAGTTTGAGAAACAAATGAACCATTTTGTGCCATGGTCCAGTTTACATGGTGGTGATCAGTCAAAGGATGGACTCAAAGACTTTAGAGGCCTTTCACAATCTCAATGATTCTGTAATTCTCTGATTCTGTAGTTAGGTAAAAAGCTAGCAGGACCGCCATTTGGTGAGTTATATTTATCCCTATGCCACGACATGTAGAGGTGAAAGACGTAACTTGCTCTATTTGGTCATGCTGAGGGCTGCTCTTGCTCCTGATTTCCCTTGCCATAAGGGGTCAGTGTACTCTGGATCTCTACATCTGAAAAACAGAGTAAACATATTTTCCTCTCTTCTCAGGGTCTAGTTCCTCCATCTTTACATTCTTCCATCCTTGAACTTATCAATTTTCAAGCATTCTTTACTTCCTTCATTGCACTTTGTCTCCTTTTTTCCTCAATATTTTTCTACTTTAATCTCCCAAATTTTATCTTTTAGTCTGCAGTTGCTTTATTTGCTCCAACATCCATCTCTTTGACTTCTATAGTTTTGAAATCTTAAAAGACATAACAGGTGAAAGGCAGAATCTATATTTAAAATGCAAGAGTTTAGAAGTTTTACTATCCAGAAGCTACTCCCCTTATCTAAATGCATAGAAGAGTAAAATGTTGAAATGTACTAAGAATTCTCTTTTTCCTGTGGGCCCCTAGCTCCAAATGCCAATTGCCCAGATTATCATAACCATTGCACTCAGTAATTTCAGAATCTTTGTCATCACACCTAGGGGTGCTCTTCAACAACAGGCAAAATTCTTTCTACCCCTACCGGGTCCAGTGCAGTCCATCTCTGTACCACCATGACAACTGAAAAAATTTTTTGCAATTTTACCAGACTCTTACTGGAGCCATCTAAAAGGAGACCAACTAAAACAGGGCTGAATATTTCATACTATGGCCCCATTTTGATTAGATAAACCTCCAAATACTACTCTTCAAAGTAAAAACCAATATTTGACCCCAACTTATGGCACCTTGGGGTATAGTTATGATTGTCGTTTTATGTGAGATTTAACAAGAAAATAAGAATCTCAGAAAAGCTTTCAGTAATTCTTTGAGGTATGTGTTAGTTATTAAGAATAGGAGGATATTAACTTCCAGTGTTAAAATATTCTTCCATTTCCCTTTTGTGCATCAGCGTGGATTTTCCTCCCTCCCCAAATAAGACTTGAAATTAATTTCAAAAGCCATAAATTTTTTTGACCTACATGTTGTTATTTGTTTGTGAATTTTGTTGTTTGTTTTTTAGGGTTTTTTTGGGTTTTTTTGGTTTTGTTTTTTTTTTTGCTGATGATGGTGATTTTTGTTTTGTTTTGGTTTTAGGCTTTGGTTTCTGTTTTAGCTGTTGTTTGTTTTGTTTTGTTTTTTAGGCTTTGTTTTTTTTGTTTTGTTTCGGTTTTTTTTGAATGAAAGGGGTTTAGACCTCTAGATACTATTATAATATGAATAAATTAGAGTTCTGGGAACAAGAAAGGTTCTAGACATGCTGCTTTGCACTAGGTGATAGTAAATTTCATATTCTTTGCAACACTACTTTCTCATACACAAGCTTATTGGGTTAAAAAGGAATAGAGAAAGAGCAGAGAATGAGTATGCCTTCAGAGATCTGGGATTAAGCAAAATCCTTTGCATGTGAATAAGGATCTTAGCTTTGTTTTTCTGTTTGGCTTCAAAATTTCTCAACAAGAGCAACTTGGCTCCTATATAGCCATGTGCTCATTAATGCAGGATTATGGTCCCTTTGAAACTCTTTCTGACAGTCTTCACCTCACAGTTATAAATGCAGAACTGGATATTTCTGGGTTAAGGATCAAAACTCAAACTCAAAGACAAAAGGCTCAAATAGTATAAAGATATAATTACCTCCAATGGGCTCAGTGTACCAATTAAATGCTGCACTCTACCTTTATTTACACCCCTTTTTGTTCAGAATGAACTCACTGAATTCAATGAATTTCAACTGAATGAAACATAAGTAAGAAAAAGTGCATTGAGTCTCAAATTATTTTATGCCTGATTTCTGTTTCCCTAATACTGTATGTCAGAGATCCCAAAACTGAAGACTAATCTTTTTAGGAAAGACCATTTTATAAAAACTTCTAATAATGATCATATTTTCAAAGTGAAAGTTCTAAATGTTTGCTTTTATAAAGAAGTATGATGTTACGACTGCATTTCTTTTTAATTCCAAGGTGAATGTTTTAAAAATTCTTGAAAAGAAGAGACGAGTGTGTGTATGCCCTTCAAAGTAATTAGCAAGTTTCAACAGTGATTGGTACAAAACAATTATTGTCATTGATCAGCACTGAGCAGATAATTTTAAACAAAGTCATTGTGTGCTCAGCAGATTACAGCTTGTTAACGGGCAAGTTCTAAATGACCTCTTAAGCTAGTCAAATCAATGATGCATATTCCTCATTAAGTAACATCAAAATGTAAGTGGTCTTATAAATAATGTTTATTTTAAGCACTAAAACAAATGGCAAAACCTTGATATATCAGAAGCCATCTGCTCGTGAAATTTATTTTTCTGCCATAGGATTACTTTTGTGGCTGAAAATTCACAGCAACCTTAAATCTTTTAGGAGAGAGAATCATATTTTGCTGCAAAACCGAAACTGATTTAAACAAGATCTCTGATTTAATTTTAAAGATAAAACTGATAGCTCTCATTACAACCAAATGCAATCCAGAAGGACAAGATACATACACTGGCTTCAAAACTATGAGCATGTGTATGCCCTCAATGATACTTCAAGTGCCAAAAGTGAAACTGCCTTTCTAAAGACTGACTATAAACTGAAATAAATAGTTAATAATACCACGAGACAAAACTAAATGGCTAAATAGAAAAATATACACAATTATTGTTATATTTTTAGAACACTGAGGTATTTTAACCATGAATCAAGCTCATGATGTGTGAATATAAGGAAGTGTTGACTTAGGAATCCTGAAGTTTGGGTACACATCATCTATGCAGAAGCTCAACAGGCCTGATTTGCTATTGGACCTTGGTTAGTTCTTCAAGAAACACATGAAAGAAAAAAACCCCAAAGCATTCAGTTTTCCAGACTGGTAACATTTTAAGTCTGCTCTGCAGATATGGCTGCACAAGATTTAGATAGAGGAAATCAGATTCTGACATTTGCAACTAAATAAAGATCTGTTCTATTGTTTTCTACTGATTTAAATTTCCATTAAATAAAAGGACATGACTGAAAAAATGGTACTTTGTAGATTTATATCACCTAATGATTCAACATTATATTTCCATTACAAATGAATGGGAACACATTCAATTTCTTTTAAAAATGAAAGACCAAATGCAAAGCTCCATTTGACTAGAATACATAATTACCTCTGAATTTGGTGTCCAAATGTCTTTTGAAAGTACAGAGGCAACTTTTAATAGCTGGTTTACATCTTATGTTTTCTCACTGATCTCAACTGCATGAGTAAACAGCATTTATTCACTGCAGAATACTTTCAAACTAGCTAAGTAAGGAATGAACTATAACAACAACAAACAGGTACATTTGTGAGGTATTAAACTGCTGTTAAACACCTTCAGTTGTTGAATATGCTCCAACTGTAACATTCTACTTTGTGC
The DNA here is from genome assembly GCA_009812075.1 of Sialia sialis. NCBI lineage: Eukaryota > Metazoa > Chordata > Aves > Passeriformes > Turdidae > Sialia > Sialia sialis. The sequence goes on from VRYO01002297.1 coordinate 7,742,473, forward strand.
CTTCGAGAGAACCAGACTTAAGCAAAACACCTGATCTCTTGACTCTGAGTTATTCTGGACTCAGAGAAGCAACAAAATTAAAATCCATTCTGAGAATATTTTTACTCGACACGAGTTTCCCTGGGTTGATCTCCATTGTCACCATATTCCTACATTTGGTAGAATTCAAAAGGTAAGATGCGTGGCCTAAAAAGATACAGGCTTCTAACGTAAAGCAGTTTTATATCATAGAATGAAAGAAATAAGTAATACAAAAAGACTTCATCCCGAAAACAACTTTATGTTTTTCCTATATTTGTTTTACTTTTTTTTTCAAGTGCAGTTTCAAAAGTCAGGAAAAAAATAATGCTAGCTTCTAGTTAAATATGTTTTGCAGTTTCACCCACAACAAACTTCATTTGCTGGAGATTCATTGAAGCTCAAAGTTTGTTTATACTCTTCTTCATCTAGCAAAACTCACTCATAATACCATCAATGAGATCAGTTCAGTTCCACCTCTATATTTAAGCAATGAAATTGTTCTGTGCTCTCTAACTCTTGAGATCCAATACATCAAATGTCGTACTAACAAGAGAAAAAGCACAGACACATCAACAAGCTTAATAGCCCTGTAGCTTGTCAGAACTATAAATATACGTCTACATTTGTAAAACAAATGTTATTACATTTGTAAGAACACCAGCAGATAGAATGTTTTTATCAGTATCATACATGATAAGGTCTGATGGACATTTAAATGGGGCAAGACACACTTCCAATTCAGCTACAATTTTCAAATACAATCCTGACTACTCAGTGTAACTTTAATTTTTAACTATGCAGTATTTCCTGCTGGTGCCATCAGCATATCAATTAAGTGTATATTATTCTGCTTTGCTCATTTTATTAAAAGCAAATTCAGAGCACAATTGACTTTTCATTTGTTTAACAAGTGAAGAAATATTTACCCTGACAGCCATTGCATGGTAGAATTCCAGCTTCTTAATAAAATATGCTCTCTGTGAATCAAGAAAAAAAAGATTGCATATATTTCAGTTACACAAAGACAGTCCTGCTATTCTTACATATAAAAGATAAGAATCTTTATACATAATACATAATAAGAGTTCTAGGCTTAGAGAGAATAAAATCAAACTTTATATTGAAGAGATAGGCTTCCTAATACATAATGCAGGCTTAACCAGAAAAATCTATGGTAGTCAAACTAGGAGCTAATGGAGATATATGATCATAAAATGCTCTCCGCTGAGTTTGATAATCAATGGTGCTCTACTGAGAGTAGAATAACAAAGCAGAAATATTCACAAGCGCTGGTGACATGTAGTATTGTATGATTTATTCACTGGGGTTCTTTTAGCCAAAACTCACAGAAACATAAAAGGAATTCATATTTCAAGATGCCTGGTTTAATGAAAAATTCAGAGAAATGCTGTCTTCAGTCGAAATCGTTCAAGGATACGGATGCAGTGATGGAGCAAAATTGTGCCTTCCAACCATCTGTACTAAATGTTATGTACTTAGCTGCCTCCCGAGTAATCGTTGGGAATTTTGTTTCATTTAATATTCATTTTAACATCATAAAATCATAAATACAATGATACCATGTTACACTGAATCCCCTGATATAGAAAACATTTCCTGAAGTCCTGGTTTCCTTCCAATAAAGTAGAATGCCTCTCCTAGTGAACGAATCCCCTATTATACTAAGCAATCACTTGGCATCATAGGTTATTTTAATGGATACATCACTTTAAACTAAGCTTTCACATCTGTTCCGCCCTCTAATTACAAATGCAAAATGAACATAATTCACAATTGTATCATAAAAAGTAAAATATAAGTACTTTGAATGCAAGAGTATGTCCTTTATTTAGCACAACATGCAGCTTTTATGTGTTTCTCATGTTTTAGACACAAATCAAAGGCAAAAGTGCTTTCCCCTGATATAGTGATTTTCTCCCCCATGGCAAACAGGAATTCACTATAAAAGGGTTTCACTGTAATTAGTGTTATTTGAATTGCCTAGTCTGATCCAAAGCAAATTGTCTGTGGAGAGCAGCAGGACTGGATTATTTATCAACAGTCTGGGCAATTAAGAAACAGTTGGCTGCAATATGTTATTTACAAATGAACACAATGATGCTACTTCATTTAAAATTCTCTTTCTTCATTACATTAAGCAAGGCATAATTCCTGCGGTTTAATTAAGGTGCATTTTAAATGCTCACTTTAATACCATACCAATCTACTAATAATGGAAACAGTACAAAATACATTTCTTATGTGAAAGAAAAATGCAGAATTGTTAAAGTTCAAAGAAGTTTCATGCATACATGTGGATGTGTATACATACACATAGATATATACACATGTATATTCAAGGGAAAATCTACCCCAAAAGTAAAAATTAGAAAAAATAATGGGCTGTCTCTCTCCCCTTTATACTCCATAAGTATTTATGAGTGATATTAACAGTAGATAGCTGATAATGGATTGAAATAGTGGCTGCCTGTAAGCATATCCCTAAACTTCTTGATTATATTGATAAAATTTTTGGTTGCAGTTCAACTTTTCTTTCTTTGGAAGGGAACATAAGAATTACCACACCACTAAATAGAATAAATGCTTTTTAATGGAAGCGTAAAATGTTTCTAAGCTTAAAAATGTTCAGCAGATTTCTGTCCATCAGTGATTAAACTAAAAAATGTTACACCTTTTTGTTTATTCTTATATTTGAAGGCTGTGGACACTCAGGTCTGAATGCATCCCATCTCTTTGAAGAACATAAATTGTAGACCTAATATCATTAATACTCTTTATATCATCCACACTGAGAGACAATGTGGGACCACTTTGACTCTGAGCATGGACAAGTATCAAAGAACTCTGTCTACTATTTACAGAGACCATCAATGGCATCTAAGGTCTGATCTTGCATACATCAAAAAGGTGTGAGGAATCCAGGCTTTACCCTACCGCCACTTACAAGGGTCACTCAAAACAAGAAGGAAGTTACACATTCCTGCTTTTACTCAACTCTTGCTCTAAATCACAAATCTCCCAAATGCAGAATTGCTCATGCAACTGTCTTACAACTTCATTCTTGCACCAAAAGTCAAAGGCTGTGTCACCATCTAGGGTCTTTTGCAAATGTATTTGCCCTCTGTTTTCTAGTCCTGATCAGAAATTTCTGCTATTACAAATTATGGAGAAGATGTTCATTGCTATTCACAAAAGCAGAGTCAAAATTTAGTGCTTCAACCCAAGTCTACATTTATGTGCTCTCCTAATAAACAAAATATTCTTCAGGTTTGAACTGGGACCTCCTTGTCCAGAAGACTCTTTTCTTATGCTGAAGTGGAATTTCATGCAGTTCAGTCCACATCCATTGAATTGCTCCTCATTTTTTCACTAAGTGCCAATTCAAAGGTGACACTGCCAGGTTGACTCTCTGGAAAGAATTACTTTCCCATTTCATCCATGTGCCAGCTCTACCTCAGAGCCAGGATGTCTTTGTCTTTGTCATGAAGTCTGATGTTAATATACAGGCCTTCCTATCAGCTGAAGTGTAGGTTTCCAAAATATACTTGAAGTCTTATATACATAAACTTTTGTATTACTTTCTCCTTTTGTATTTAAAAACATGCTTGGAGATCATCTACAAATGTGCTCTGATTGGTGTCTTCTTTTGCTTCAAAGAGTTAATACAAAATGAAAAATTCAAGGAGAACCAGAAATCTGATTGAGTTTGAGAATGAGATCAGGGTTGAGAGAAAGAAGCAACACAGGGTCTAAATTGAAAATGGGGTCACGGTGTATTGTGTGCATTTTTGCAGAGCAAATGGGCATTTGTCTCATTCCTACTGAACTATTTAAAAGCAGTTGTTGACTTGAAGATAAATCACATAGGGTGGTGTCAAACTATAAAACATAAAATATTCACTTTTCTCAACTTCATCTCCTTCCAAAGTAAACTGAAAATACGGCCATCATGCATACCAGCTTCATATATCAATGAAATGTTACAATTGCCTTTGCTTTAGCAAATGATCCCTTGGCTTTGAGAAAATAGTAATAAAGAAACAATGATCTACAGTTTGTTTCATTTTCTGGTGTTTGCCTGGTTCTAAAATTCATACCTTCCTGCAGGTCATGCAAACTTTCAGAATCCAACACAATCAATGTAACCAAGTTATTAAGAAAACTGCAGGAGAGCAGTTCTTAATTTTGGCTTCAGATTAATTAGAAAACAAATCTATACATCAAAGCAACAATATTTAGAAAAGAAAGGCACATAACTTTAATCACATAAATGTAATCAATAGTTGTTAGGGGTTTTTTTTGTTTTTTACCAAATATATATCTTAACATCAAAGGAAGAGGCACTAAAGGAGAAGCAAATGAAATACTAGTGGCGATGCACATATGGACAGCCAATCTGATGAGCCTCAGCCTTTGTTATTTTCCGCATCAGTACCATTCACATTTCACAATTTTGAATATAATCATTAAAATGATTTATTATCAAGCAATCATGGGTATTTTGTGCATATGCTTTGCCTTGTTTGCTGGCAGCAAATACCAATCCAATCATTATCAGCAGACAAATTTTAAAGTGACCAGTGTATTTAAGGAACTATCATGCCAAAGGCATCATTGTGTTTCATAGTCAGGAGTCATTACAACAGTTACAAGCAAGTGTTCATTGCAAACACTGTCTGATCCTTTAACAGAAAATTATGTTAAACTACTGAGATTTTGCTTTTTACATATTCCAAGCTCAGCCATTAATTGAGTAAAGATAGGAAAACAACAAATATAAGGTATTAACTCACACTTTAAGTCCACTCTAAAACACATTGAATACAAAGGGAGTAGAATGTGCCTATTTATCTGATTCTTGTGTGGTACTCCAGTTGGCTTCCGATTAAGCTGTCCTATTTAGTCTTCCCCAATCAAAGAGATGGCAAGAACAAAACATAGTGTTTGAGGGAAAAAGATCATCTCCTGTGCTGATTGCTGTAAAATTGGTAAGCTTTCTAATGAGATTCTCTTCCTCTAGAGCCCTTGCTATCACTGGATAAGTACTGGAATCCAGAAATTGGATGAATTCATTATGTGATTTAGAATGTGTGTATTATGTTGCAGAATTTTTTGTCCTACATTGTTCCACAGAATTAAGATTTGGCAAGTTTTTCAGTTATATCTGTTTGAAAAACTAAATACACAAAAGGCTTTATTGATTAAAGACTTTTCTTTTAACTTTTCAAAATTATATTCCAGAATAGGAAGCTGGAAGGAGTTCATGATGTTAGCTCTCTTAGGTTTTTGAGTCCTGCTATTTGAAAACATAGTTCAGTAGAGAATATAAACTTTGGTCTGTAATATTTGGTTTATTATAGCTCCTTTTTTACTTCTTGAATTGTCTGTTTTGACTTAAAAACAGAAATTTACAAAATCAATCAAGAATAAATTATTAATAAATTGAACACTACTGTAAAACATTAACATAAATTGATAAATTAGTGAAGTAAACAACATATTTTATGTTAAATTATATTCTTCTTAGTCCCCTAAACCTGTTAATAGGGTTTTAGCTTGTGTGCTATCACATACTTTCACTGTCTTCAGGTCCACCACGGGAATTAGATTGACTGTGATCTGCTGTGTGCCTTAAGGCAAAATCTCAAATACTTCAAGGTTCATTAAGAAAGAAATTTAAACCACTAAAATACAAAATAGCAATGTGTAGATACATAAGCTTATTTTATTTTCAAAAGTGAAAGTTCTGTAAGATGAAAAAAAAAAAAAAAAAAGCATCTTGTAAAGCTCCAGTCCTGCAATTAGCATTGTGTGGGCAGACTTCAGCATGAGCAGATCTCATTGCGAGTTTGGGGACCAATACTCGAGAGCTGCAAACACCTAAACATTGACTTAACTTGACTGTTATGAGTAGGTTAGCTGAAATTAAGGGTGCTTTTCATAACAGTAAAGTTAACTGTGCGTCTGTGTATATAGAGGATCGAGTTTCAGCTTTTTAATTTCGTGATGAGCAAATGAATTATTCACACTATTCTACAAATGACCAAACAAAATTTTAAAAAGTACTTTTCTACCTCCACTATTTCTCTGAAGTTTTTTCTTCTTAGATAACCTCTCCACCACTTCTGTATCAAAGTCACCATTCTGCTCAGATGTCTAAAATGAAACATATTTACAAAACAATTTGTTTTTCAGACTTCAGACCTATAAACTTTGCATAATAATAAAAATAATATACAGTGTATTATGCATCATATAAATGATCACTACAAGCATATTTTATACATTTACACATATACATATGCACACTCACACATAGATAATTATATGCAATATATTTATTCATAAACACATACTTTTGCTTCTGGAAAACATGGGTTACTGCAAACTTACTTGTATACTATTAGAAAAGTTTAATGAAAGAGCCTTACAAAATTTAATTTACATAATAAATTGTTTTATTTTCATGGTTTTAGCCAGCTAATCTGATCAGTTGAGAATTTTTTCTGTCACATGCAACATTTTCATGGCTGTACCATTTTTAACTATTTGACAAAACCTAGAGATAATTGAATTTTTAGATGCTTTATTCACTTTTAGACACCTTTTTGCTTTTATAAAATTACACCTGGATAAATTGTGAATATTTATTTTGTCCTTCAATTATTTATTAATTTATTTATATATAGGCATATATGCTGTTTCTAAAAGTTTCATAATTGATGTCACATAAATTTTTGCAGAAAATGATAGAATCATTACTTTGGGACTGCCTAGAAAAAGCTGTACAGGGGATCATTCATACCATCAAACCATGGACATCAAACTTATAAACCACTCTACTCACTGAAGGCAGTCTTTGGGTAATTCAGAACATTGAGAATTGGCTACACTGAGCCTGTGCTCCTAAGTAAGCCAGAGACAATCACAGAATTATAGAATCAATCAAGGTTGGAAGCAATCTTCAAGATGATCCAGTCCAACTGTCTACCCAGCAGCATGATAATCACCTCTAAATCTTATTCCCAAGTGCCATATCCAGACACATCTTGAACTTCAGGAGATGGTGACTTTGCCATCTTACCAGGATTCTAATACCTAATCACTCTTTTACTGAAATTTTTTTTCTAACCTCCTCTGGTGCAGCTTAAGTGCATTTCTTCTAAGTGCACATAATGACTGCAGCCTATCTTCCTCTGAGGGAAATATTGATCATTAAGTAGCAAGTGTTATTAAAGGTAATAATTCTTTAGGTTTCATACAGCAGGTCTGGATGATGTACAATTACTTGCAAGAGGTCAGACTAGAAGATTTAACAATCCCTCTCCTTCAACTGCCCTGATTTATGAAGATACAGAAGTTTGAGCAGATGAGTCTGGCCAGATGGGTTTATGACATAAGAAATGGAAGAGGGCTTTCTGGGAGAATGAACTAACCCCAGTTTCAAGGAAATTTGCAGCAATGTTATAAAATCATAGAATCACTAAGGTTGGAAACTACCTCCAACATCAAGCCTCAAGACTTCAGTGCAGTCTACACTTCCTCACAAGGGGAAGCAGAGAGGAAGGCACTGATCTCTTCTCTCTATGGTGATCAGTGACAAACCTAAGGGAGTGGCCTGATGCTGGGTTGGGAAGATTTACGATGGATATTAGAAAAAGTTTTTCACTCAGAGGGTAGTTGAGCACTGTAACAGGCTTCCTAGGGAAGTGGTCACAGTCCAAGCCAGAGTTCAAGAAGAATGTGGACATTGCTCTCATGTACATGGTGTGACTCTTGGGATTATTCTGTGCAGGGTCAGGAGCTGGACTTTGAAGATACTTGTGGGCCTTTCCAACTCAGGATATTCTATGATTCTGTATGAAAAGTCTCTCAAACAGCATATCCAAGGGACATCTATTTGTTTCTTTTTCTTCCAGACATAAGATTTCTTAAACAATACTATGTATCTTTTCTGAAGATAATTTGCATGCTTTCTAGCATCATGCCTTTTTAATTCTCTGCATTTCTGAAAGTAAAAATTATTTCTTACAATGCCACAGCATATATTTAATTCTGCTGAAAAACTGCATAACAGTTATTGCCTTTTTTTTTTTTTCAAAATGCTCTGATTTTATTAAAATCAAGTAATACCATGAGAAATTTTGAGGAAAAATCCAACACTGAAACATGGATTAAGGCAGACTTAATACACTACCTCAGGTAGGCTCGGACTCTGCATGCTCGAAACCAGCGCTGGATCATGAGTGCAGCTTTGTACTGGGTTTTTCTCTCTTCATCTATAGCCCTGAAAATATAAAAGTAGTAATACTTCTCAGCATGGTAAGGTAGAACCAAAGCAAAAAAATTCTAAATATGTTTTATTGTTGCAGTTGGGATCCATTTCACCAGGTTTTTCACTTTTAATTCAACATAATTCAGTGGGCAGTGCAAAAAATTATAATTTACACTAGCTTCAGAGTAGGAAGGTAACAAAGAATATTGCAGCTTGTAGAGGATGTAAATTTTGGGAGTGGGTATTTCTTATTCCTCTACAATACTTAGGTATATGTCACCATGTCACATGAACTTCTTCCATTGTAGTTGAATAATACTTTAATGATAATTAGGCCTGAGTTACAACAAATATCATATAACTGCATAAAATTGTGAACCTACAGTTTGTGTGACAAAGCTAAAAGTCATGTAAGGAAAACCATGAATCTAAAGAGATTAAAGAAATGTATTGTTAGTCTGGAGGAGACTTCAGAGAGTTCAGGAATAAATCATTACCATTATGAATTTCAATGCTGAGGGGTAGAATTCAGCTATGAGATCACCTCTAGCTTTTATTCTTCTTTCGTTTGTTTGAAAATGTCAGTAACTGTCAAGTCCTTGAATTAAAATTAAATTTTAATTTTCATGGAATTTTAGTCTTTCCTATTTTTATTAGGAACATACTCACCAAATTATTTGTTACACCGAGAAAAAATAACTATTAGGTTTACTATTAGTTTTCTTAATTAGCTCTCCTAACATAGTTTCATGTCAATATTAACTGCCTTGGTAAATACCAACAAGATTATTGTTTATCTGATATATTAGGATTATCCTCATTAGATTTCTGAAAATTAAATGAATTGCAGATTTACTACCAGAGATCAAGAAACATTAGCTCCACTTATTTTATATCATCTGGTGCAGCATGTGCTCTCAAATCACATTAAATGGGCACAAATTTTCACTGTCTGATGTGTATCAGACATTCTCAGTGCCTGAAAACTCTGGGAAAGAGGCTTTTTAACCTAAAACCACAAAATGAATAGTTTTCAAAACTGGCTAGAGAGTTTTCCTGTTCCTTTCCTGTGCAGCTTCCTAGTCTTCACAGGAAGAAGACACCTCCAGAATACTTTTACTTAGAGGAAAATGATTTTGATCAAAAGGATATGAGTGATTTTGGACAGGCAGCCACAATTACAGCTTGGAAATGAAGGGGATGTGGGACTGGCCATGTCAGAGGTGGCAGCTCCAGTCCTACCCATTTGGCAATGACAAGAGTTTTCTGAAAGAACAGAAGCCCTCTCCTCTCTTACACTGTGATAGTTATTTTCTAGCTGGCATTCAGTCTTGCCTAGCCACGATGAGATAGAAGTCCCTGTAAAGTTTATTGAAGGCTTGTTTGTCTCACAGGATAGTTCCACAAACACTTCCAGCTGCCCCTGCCAGAAGTGTTTTGAAGTGTAAGTTTCTCAAGCAGGTATCTGCCCTTTTTATCAGATTGCATAGCTGTCATACTGCTCGAATTAAGCTCTTGAGAGTCACAGATACTCCTCAAAGGCTGTACTGAAAGTTAAAAAGGCCTTCTCAAGCACCTGACAGTAAATAAAAGTGGGTTCTTGAACAAGTGATAAAATTGTGATAACACTAAAGAGAATGAATTAATGGATCTTGTATATTCTAATCCTCATGCTGAAGGTATTTCTCAAAATGCAAGCATATGGTATTCTTGCATATTGGCATCATTGGGCAAGTTCATCCCTAGAAAGGTGCTTTCCCTAAAAAGCCAGTTTACTTCACATAAACAGAGTTCTGCATAAAGCACAACAGGAATGTTATTAAGATCAGAAAAACATTATTAAGACTTGCTGCACTGGACTCTTTGAATCCTCTCATTTGCATTCTCAGCTGCAAATCTGAATTTTCTGAAACCAACAGATCATAGCCCATTCTTAAAAAGGAAATAATTCATTTTTGAAAAGCTCTGCCAAAAAAATCCCCAAACATCAAGCATGCTGCCTTTATTGGTTTCCAAGTCTGGCTCAGACTGCTCTTTCTAACCTGAAATATGTGAAATACAAGCATAGCCTCCTGTAACTGATGTTTATTTAGTGAACTGCTGTGTGTACAGCCACAAGAGTATGAGCAAAAGTTCAGGCAAAGAACAGAAAAACACACTTTGCATGCAGGCAGGACTTGATCTCTGTAACTTTTAGCAATGTTTAGGAGCTTTGTTTTTCATGCTAATGATGTAATTAAATTCAAAAATAAATTATTCATTAATTAGTGAAGAAAAAAATCACAACTATGCTAAACAAGTTTGGTGTTTTTATGCTAGAGCTTTTGCATTACACATACAGCAACAGTGCAGCTGAATAAAAGGATTTATAGAACAAATATCTGCAATATATAAATAAGTCTTACAACTTTTAATTTCCTAAAATCTGGTCTGGGAAAAGTTGGCCACCACTATTCTCGGAGTCAGAAAACTCAGCACAAACCATCCCAATTGGTGAGGACATGGGTAACGGATCTGATCTGTTCTCTTCCAATTTTTCAATCTTTTCAACAGATCTGATTTCTTTCAATTAACTTTTAAAAGCATGGGAAAAAATAAATAGAAGTAGTGTCCTGGGGACAAACGTCCAGTCACAGTCACAGATGTGAGCCACTAGAGCAGGGCTGGCGTGTCGCATCTTTAGGGATGCTCAGGAAATAACAGCGCCTCTAGGGTGGGACAGAGCAGACTCCAGAGGCGGTACCAGGGAAAGGAGGGAGAGGGCGGAACTTGCGAGGCTCAGCCTGTCTCAGGAGTTTCCAGAGGCTCCTTATCCCCCCAAATCAGCAGAGGGACAGGAGTATTTTCAATGTATAAACGGGGCCCTTAAAGACGCTGCGCTGGGGCCACCAGGTCTCCTCAGATGGCTGTGGAAATATTTAGGGAGAAGGCGGTGGGTTGGTGTTCTCGAGAGGGATTTTTAAAGCGAAACAATTTCACAGAATAGTATAATCACAGAGTACGTCAGGCTGGAAAGGACCCCACTGGGTTATCGGGTCCAAGCTCCTGCTCAAGTGGGGTCATCCCAGAGCACACATGGAAATGAATTGTGTCCAGATGATTCTTGAATATTTCCAGTGAGGGAGACTCCACACTCTCTCTGGAAAATCTCTTCCAGTGTTCGGTCACTGCACAGCAAAGTTCTTACTCATATTTAGATTGAACTTGCAGTGCATCCAGGTTCTACCCACTGCCATTTGTGCTATTGCTTGCCACCACCGAGAAGAGACTGCTCCATCCTCGTCGCACCCTCCCTTCAGATACTTGGAGACAGAGATGAGATTCTCTTTCACTCTCTTTTCGAGGCTGAACAGGCCCAGCTCCTTCATCCTCTTCGTAAGAGGGATGCTCCAGTTCCTAAATCATCTTCATAGCTTTCCACTGGGCCTTCTGCAGGAGCTCCGTGTCTCCCTTGCACTGAGGAGCCCAGAACTGGACAGTTTCCAGGGGGACCGCCCTCACCTCGTTGCCGGCGGAGAGCGGGGCCCTTCCGCCCGTCCGCCCCAGCCCAAGGCGGTGTATCCCGCCCCACCACCGACACGGCCCAAGTACCTGTATGCAAGGAAATACTCCTCGTGGAGTGACTGCAGCCTCTCCTGAAGCCGGGCCAGGGCGGCCATGCTCCCTTCCGCCTCCCGCCCTCAAGACGCTGCCGCCATGGCAACGGGACCGTCCCAGTGCGCTCGGGCGCGGGGGTGGCGCTGCAGCCGGCGGCCCCCCAGCCTGGAACGGGCAGTGCTCCGGGGACAGCGGGAGCTCCGCGGAGCTGTACTGAGCCTGAGGCGGGGCTGCCGGAGGGGAGGCGGCGTCTCTGGGCTGCAGCCGGGCGAGCGAAATGAAGAGGCGAGGTGGTCGCGTCCGGCTTCCTCTGGTGCCGCGGCTGCTTCCGGGCTGTCATCATGGGGGACTGAGGAGCAGCGCCGGCCGCCCGCGCCCTCCCCGCCCGGCCCGAGCCCTCCTGCCCTCGGCCCCTGCCCGCCTCCCCTCGCCCAGTCTCTGCGAAGCGGCGCCAGCCTCCTCGGGGAGCGGCCGGGGGAGGCGCCGGGTTCATGTTCCGGGTCGCTGAAGCTACCCCGACCCGAGCTCAGGCGGCGAGGAAGAGCTGGTAAGCCCGGGGAGGACACACGTGTCCGCCGCCCCTGCCCGGCCGCTCTGCGGGAGGGGTCCGGACACCATCGGCCACGGGCGGGCCTGGGAACGTGCGGGCGAGTGGTGGCCTCGCTCCGGCCGGGCGTGCCCGCTGTGCCCCTTGGCTGGGGGAAGGTGATGGAGCCTGCCCCAGGTCGCCGGGGCTGGAGGTGCGAGAAGTGTCACTGCCGTATCTCGGCTGCTGGACGCGTTTGTGAGTGAGCAGCGGGCTGGAGACAGAAACTTCCACGCCTTGTTGGAAAAAGGACAGCGGGCGAAAGATAAAATCAAAACTTTTGTCCCAAGCTTAGTTAGGTTTTCCTGTCTGTGTTTCTCCAGTGGTGTTAGAACTCTAAGGCCTGAAGCCCTTGCAGCTGAGCATCCCGTCGGTGTGTGCTTCCTGCTCTAAAGCTTTCCTGATGCAAACCGAGAATCAACAAGTGCTGCTGTAGCCATCGAGGAGGGAAAGTGTGGGTAGTTCGGCAAAAAAAAAAGTTCATAAATTTACTGTTTTGTGTAATTCCTTATGCTAGCATACTGACTTCAAAGGCCTTGTTATTTTTATTGTAGCACTTTAAGGAATGGAGGCTGAGTAAGAGAATAGAAGAGGTCAGTTCTGTGAGGCCGTGGAGATATAAAGACTGGTAGTCGAGAAACTTGATGGAAGCAAGATGTTCCAAGTAACCAGCTAGGAAGCCTTTCATTTTCTTCCTGAAATGTTGGGTATCTTGTGATATGTTTGGTATCAACTGGTGTGTGTAGCTTCTCACTCATTTCTCTTATTAATAGAAGCAAGGAGGATTGTGATGGGGTTTTGTTTTTGGGGTTTTTTCAAAGGTTGATAAACATCTTTTAGAGGCTGTGTTACATATACAGATACCTGCTGGTAGATTTCCCAGCTGAAATAGATTTGAAATAGACCTGAAATAGATTTTCTTTCATCTCTTTCTTTGTTTCTTTTCTGGGAATGGGGAGGAAGAGGAACAGAAGGTCTAGTGCTTCGTTTCTCCTCCACTTTTGCTGATACCACAAGCTTTTTTCCCTGTGGGTATTTTTTTCTGTTTTTCTAAATGAGAAAACTTTCAAGGAGAGATTTTATTTGCACAGCAGTTAATTATTTGCTAGAACAAGTTTTCTGGTGATACTAGGTGTCCAAATTTGGCTGGTGTAAATATAACAACTTCTGTTGGTGTAATTCAGAATGTTTCAGATTATGAGGTGTGCTCCAGTGGCACAAGTGTTTTTATTTCAGTGTTAATGCTGCATACAGTAGAAGCATTGCCTAAGACATTCCAAACATGTATCTGTGTTCTGTCAAAGTCTTCACTATTTATTTGACCTGTCATTTGTCTTTAAATTTTACTATTTTGTGTCTACATAAAGTAATTTAGTTCCAGAGGCTTCTATAGTAGCCCTCAGCAACAAGAGGTGTAGGCATATTTTTCTGTAATTGTTATCAGACTGTAATGATTTTGCTTATGCTAGTACGCTGCTCAGAGGAATTTAATACAGAGGAAAATAGTGAAATGTTGTCCATTAAAAATCTGAGCACTCCTCAGAACTGCTATCTTATTCTTTTACACAAGTTATTTCAGAAACTGTGTGTTAAAGGAGGCCTGTTTTGGTGGGATGCAGGAAAACACTTTTTACAGTGTCTAATACTTGATGTAGAAAATTAAGACCTTGTGCTTTCTAAAAACATTAAGATGATAAAGAGGTGAGTAGGTTTAGAACAGCCACAGAGTAAAATTTTTCACTTTGGGTGGTAAAGTTTCTTCAGAGCAGAATGTTTTTTATTTAAATTGTGAATTCATGTGGCAATTTAAGAATAGTTTTCACTTTGGATACTTGCTGGTCACTCTGATTCTTTTGATAATGACTATGGTGCTTTAGCATATTACTGTGATTTGACAGATCATGTGATTCTGCACCTTGGCAATTAATTAATGAAGTCATACTTCTGAAAAGGGCAAGCATATCAGTAAATGGCAGCAATGGAATTGCAAGAATTGCTCCCTCTCATGATAAATTGCTCCAAATCTCATTTCTGGCTGACCAATTCATTTCTGTTAGAGCCTTGTTAAATGTAGTTCATGTCAGCATCTTTCTGACTGTATGCCATTGCTCTGTATTGAACACTTTTTCACTGTTAAATATGAGTAGACTGATAGTATTTATTGTTGTGCCTTCTTAGATAAGCAGCAGTTTTAGAAAAGTCAGATGTACTTACTGCAAGTTAGCCTGGCCCTAATTTTTAGGGAGATCAGCAGTATAATAGATGATAAAATTACATCATTCCTGAAATACTTTTAATGTATAGGTCAGAATTACAGAAATGGTCAGGCTGGAAGAAACCACAGTGGGTCATCTGGTCCAATCTCCCTGCTCAAGCAGGGTCATCCCAGAACACATGGCACAGGATTGCATCCATGTGGTTCTTCAATATCACTGGTGAGGGAGACTCCACGGTCTCCCTGGTCAACCTGTTCCAGTGCATGGTTACTGTAGAGTAAGGAGGTTCTTCCTCATGTCAGGAAAATCCACAAATGCCAGAGGCTTATGTCCAAAAAGAAAACAGAGGAGTCCTGCAACTTTATTTGGATAAAAGGAGAGAGTCCACCAGGGCACTCCTGGTGTTTCCTCTCAGTTTTTTATCCCAAGCTCTTGCCCACACTTCGCCCTCTTCCTTTCCCCATGGGCCAAGGTACTGGAAAGGTACAGCCTTTCCGAACTGCCTGCCACATATTCCCTCCTTGAACCTACTATTTTATCCCAAAGTTCAGAAACTTAGGCTTGTGCAGATCCACACTTGCTTATTTCAGGAGTCGAGCTATCTGGGCTCTGCAAGAAACCTGCTGCCCAAAGTTAGTAGAGGCATAAAGACCCATTTCAAAGGTGTTAACACCCACACCTTCACCCATCAAATTGTTTGTAAAGGCATTCACTTTCCTCTCAATCCCTTCTCTTCTTATTTCTCAATTGGTCTTTGCACACACTAGTTATTATTAACTTAACCCTTTCTAACAACCAGGAACATTTGAAACACACCCTCCCAACTTTTCCACATCTGGTCCCTGCATCTGGTGTGGCGAGTAAATGCAGAGAATAAAGTAGGCAATGACAGGTCATACTAGTCCATTAATCACTAGAGGTCCTTGTCTGTGGCTGCTGATAGCCAAAGTCTTCCATTCTTTTCCTCCAGTTGAGAAGTCCAGATCTCCAGGGCATTAGAGACCTTGGCCCAAGTATGATGGGTCCATCTGTGTTCAGCTGTCCTGGCTGCTGTCTCTGCAGGCCTGGTGGGATGTTCTGGAAAACAAAGTCCAAAGGCACCATCTGTGCTAACTGGGCTTCCTGTTCGAGGAACCCCAAATGATGTCAAATAACCCCTCCCAGGGACTCCAATGACCTCAGGTTACCTCAAGTTACAAGTTCATCAGTTTCTACCATTGCCTCTTGTCCTGTTCCTTGGAACCATCGACAAGGGCCTGGCTCTGTCCTCTTGGCACCCTTGCAGATACTGACAGACACTGATGAGGTCCCCTCTAAGTCATCTCTTCCTAAGGTTGAACAGGCCCAGTTCCCTCAGTGTTTTCTAGAAGGGAGTAGCTCCAGTCCCTTAATCATCTTTGTAGCCCTCCACTGGACCCTCTCCATGTCTTATGGTGAGGAGCCCATAACTGCACACAGCATTCCAGGCCCCATCAGGGCTGAGCAGAGGGGCAGGATCATCTCCCTCCACCTGCTGGCAATGCTCTTCTGATGCACCCCAGGATACCTTTGACTTCTTGGTCACAAGGCCACTGCTGGCTCAGGGACAGCTTGTTGCCTATCAGGATCCCCAGGTCCCTCTCCGGAGAACTGATTTTGAGCGTATCAGACCTGAGCCGTGCTGGTGCACAAGTGTAAGGAAGCTCCAGAAGGTTCTAAAGAAATTTCCCAAATGCAGAGTTGGTGCCAAAAATTAATGTCTGGTATGTGATTGGAGGAGTAAAATGTTGATAGTGAATGTATGTATTGAAATATATAGAAGCTGCATATTTGATATAGAAGAAGTTTGTAATATTTTGAGCAAGTATAGTAACTATCTTTAATTGAGGAATAGTCACTTTCATAAATTTTTGGTTTTTTTCAAAATTCTCCTCTATCTTTATTATTTTGTGAAAATTGTTTGCATGCATAACAGATTACAGAAGAATGGGAGTTGGCCTACTTTGAAGATGAAAAATAGCCTGGAATCTGGGGGTTGGTTTTCTCTTTTCATACATAGATATCCTTCAGCATAGTATCCTGGTTTGTCTCAAGAGTTTTCATCTTATATAACTGTCCATCCTATCTCATGTAAAGTCAAAGCCATTTGATTTCTGTGTCTGTTCTGATACTGTCATATGAAAATCAGTATTTTATTAGTTACTTTGGTCTGCAGGTCAGATTTACTTTGAATGTGTTGCCAGTGTGTTAGCTCTTAATCTTTACAGGCATGAGGATCCTCAGAAGTTGGAAAGTATGGGGCTTTTTTGGTAGGTAGCTCTTATGACCAGCAGGGATGGTTGATATGGAATGGAAGGGATGGCTTGTGGTGTAGCTTTGCAAACCTGGTGGTCCAGCAGATAGTGCCAAAGGACATAACTAGGTATGTATGTGGAACTGGATACTTTTTCCACCTCCTAGAGATGCTTTTTAATGACAGGGAGTTTAAATAGTCTACGCACAACTTCAGTTTCAAAGACCTCTGAGGCAGAGTCTGTTACCCCAGCACTGCCACGTTCACCACTAAACCATGTCCCCACGTGCCACATCCACATGTTTTTTGAACACTTTCACCAGTGCTTCCAGCACTTCTCTGGGCAGTTTGGTTCAATACCTGACCATTCTTTCCTAATATTTTTCTTCCTAATGAAGAAATTTTTGCTTATATAAAATTTTTCTAAGTCTCCCCTGGTGTAGCTGGTGGCTATTTCCTCATCTTGTTACCTGGGAGGAAGGGAAACAGATGCTTCTCTGTAACAGAAGTTTAGCAGTGATTTCCTAATCTACCATAGTCTCTTGCCAGCTTTTTAAACAATTTTTACACAATTATGTTGCTTCGTTTTGCTTCCCCCAAGAACCATGATAGTTCTCTTCTTTTGAATCTGTAAATTCTTCAAGTAGGACAGTGAGATTTATCATGTGCTGCTCTCTCCCAAGTACTTGCACCTCTTCAATCCAGATTTCAGACACACTTATTAAGAAAGCAGAGCTCTCAAAACTAGTGCTTCTAAGGCTTTGTGAAAACAACTTCTGAGGTGGAGAAATGGGATTCAAATTAGAAACTATGTGAAGATAAAGGTACTCTGTGGTACGAGACATCAGAGAATCCATATGGGAAAAGATAATAGGTTATCAGGTTTTATAATCCTGATGTTGAACGAATGATTTGATTTTTCTTGTGCTTTTAGCTTATAATCAAGGTAGTTTCTGAAGGAAGCAAAACTCGTGGGGTTTTTTTGGAATTGTTGAAGCACAGAAGCAGCATCAATTTAGCTGCAAGAAGCTCCAGTCCTGTTTAATAGGAAAAGGTATAGAACAAGAAAGTAAATGTAAATGCAGCTGTTGGTTTGGCAAGAGATAATGCCTCTCCTTAAGAGTTGTGCTACTAAATTAGCTTTTCTATCAGTGTGTGTTTGTTAAATTTTGTGAGCAGTGAGAGCTCTTGTTATGTGTTTTAGGTGAGAGGTGAACACAAATGGTACTTGATTTCCACTGAAAAAGTGAGTGGCCATTATTTCCAGTAGGATTTTCAGTTTGAATAGTAATACTGAACAGAAGCTGTATGATCTGTTTTGGAGCAGGTGAAAGCAGGTATGCTTTTTCCTGCAAACAGGATTTACGTGATCCATTCTGGTGAGGGTTAGAGAGAAAATGGGTCAGCCTTTGGTGTACTACATTAAAATTGCTTGAGTTAATGTAAAGGTCAGTGTAGGCAAACTAGATTTTCTTGTCGTAAAGTAGGATTCTCTGCTAGTGAGGATATTACAGTTTATTGCTAGCTGTGGGCTGTTGCTGTTAGAGCATTTTTATAGCCTTATATGAGTCGTGCTAAACTGTGGCTCATCTGAATATTTTATGTACCTCGATATGTTGTTCTACATTCATTGTTACAACATGTGGAATTTCTTGTCTTACTGAACACTGCTGATACTCACTGGTAATGTCCTTTAATACTTCTTGTAGTTATTTTTCAACTTGTTTCAAATGCAAATATTTTTGTTACAGTTCCATCTCCAGCAATGATTAAAATTGTTTTATGGGTTTGGAATACAAGCTTGACAGCTGGTTGTGAGCAATAGAGAAAGTTGCAAAATTGAGTTTCTTTGATGAATAATGCTATAATAGAAATATGCTTCTGAATTTTGGAGATACAACAATTAATGTGAAATCTATCTGGCTGCTGCTACCTTTCGGGGTTTTTTTCCTTCAATTTTAGCAGGAGAAATGACAGGACCGATAAAATTAAGCAAAAGAGATTTTTTTGGTTTTTCAGGAGAAGGAGTTTTAATGTGGACCACCGGCATATTGAAACTGCAGTGTGAATAGAAAACTGAAGTGGTTTGTGTTTGCATTCTCAGTCTATTGCAAAGAAGCTTGCACTGTCCCAAACTGATCGAGTAATTCTCATTTGTAATCATCCTAAGGAAGCATGTTGAAATAATTAAATTATTTCTTAGTCTGATCTGCATAGGAGATGATGCAGTTATGATAGCTGTATTATACATTGGACCATGGCTGCAATTTTTAGGGCAAAGAAGGTCACTCCCTGTGCAAACCTTTATTCAGAAGTTGCAATGAAGAGACTTGATACTCAGTAGAAAAGATTAGTTGCAGGAATGCATAGTATTCAAAGGTATGGTCTGCTGAAAATTAAATCCCTTTACTACTCAGTCATTTGAGAATCTTGTTATCTGTTTACTTCAAAAACGCTTGAAGATGTTCACTTTTCTTGAGTTTCATCTTTAGATCTGGCACCATCTGCATTGCAGTATTTTGGGTGTAATTCAGGGCAAGTTTCATTTAGGTATAAAAATCAGAGCTGGATGTATTGTATTTGATCTTGAAGTATTTTGGAACTAAGGCAATTTTACCACCATACTCGTGCCATTATCTGGAGTAAATTGGTATGTCCACTCTAGGAGCTACATTGATTTTAGTTACCCGTACAGATTAGGGATACTGAATTGGAGGAATTAATCATAAACTATGATGCAAGGCATTAGTGTCCCAGTCTTCTGTTTCCCTTTTGCTTTGTGCTGCAGGATCACTAAGAGAATGGGCTGCAAGAAATTTATATAAGCTAGTTCATATTCTGGCAGGCTAGCAGAAATCTGCTCATTTGGAGAGCTAAATCTGGGTTTAAGCCTGCAAATTCACATTTTGGTGCACCTCCATTTCTATCGATTTGCCATAGATGAAAAAGTGTGTGGGAGGAAGGGCAGGCGTCTGAGGGAATTGGTGTCTCAAATTAACCCAAATATGCTGCAGTTTTTCTGTTCAAGTGTTACTGCTTCTGTTAAATAAGTGCGGAAAAGCCCCTTAGATCTCAAAGCATCTCATTTCTGATACATACACCTCTGGAGATGCCTGTCCTCATGGGGGTTTAGCAGGAAGGCTAAAGGGGCAAGCGCCCTCCCCCTGCAGATATAGCCTTGGAGAGACATGGGCTAATGCATCTGTTTAAGCAGGTTGTGAACCAAATAGAATAAGGAGAAAGTGTAGCACTTTTCCGGAGTTGTCTCACCATAACCAAGGCAATATACTTCTGCTGTACTAAGAGCCAAAGAAAACATTAAGAGGGAGTAATATGACAAGAGGTTACATCAGGACAGAAAAAGAGGCATAGGAAATAAATGCAAGTGACACAGCAGTTTCAATAATTCAAAATAAGCTTGTATTTCTACCACTTTCTGTGCTTTTATTGTTCCTGCAATTGAAGTGTTTTAAGTAACTATTTCTGAAAATTGTTTGAAAGGAGAATATATAACTTCTTTAGGTAAACTGTTTAATGACCATTTTGATTTCTTCTTAAACATGTTCTTCACTTCCACCATTAATATTAAAGACTGCCCATTCAGCCATCACCATTTGGTACCTTTGATGTTAGAGTTTGTGCTAAGTGGCAGAGGGAAGCTGTCTGTGATCTGTCTAGGTTTTCTCCACATCTCCAGCACCACTGAGTATGTGTAGAAAACTTGTTATTATAGGTTCCTCCAGCCATTTGTATTATAAAACAAAGTGAAGAGTCTTGCTTTTAAATGTCCTCTACATAATTTACTGAATGTACAACGTCTCAGATATGTATCAGTTTGTGCAATGTAGTAGCAAGCATGAAAATTATTCTTTGCTTTACCTCAAGGAAAGGGGTCTTCTGATGTTTTGATATGAGAGTCTGATTGCTGTGTTTATAGAGAAGGTTCACAGCCTTCAGAGAAGGATTAAGAGTTCAGCAGCAATCATTTAATGTTTTTGTAATTACATTCATGCAATGCATGGGTGAACTTACTGAAGCATACTGAGTTAAAGACATGCTAAATGCTAGTGAAAGAGGAAGAAGCAAAGAGGAAGGAGCAAAACATTTAAAAGGGTAAGGCCTTAACACTATACATTTTGGGATGGTTTTTTTTCCTCATGCAAGCATGGGATTCTATGGATACAAGCGCCTACATGTGGTAGGAAACTTTGCATTTAATACTCTAGAATTTCTGTAGTTGGGTATTTTCTCAACATAATATAATTTCACTGCATCGATTTTTTTAAAAAAAATCAAACAGATATCAGCCATTTGAAAAGACAGAATTAGTTGCTATTAGGAAAAAAGTAATACTATCCAAGAATTGCTGTCTTAACTTTATTTTGACATTTAGGCAGCCTTAAGAGATAATCATCCTCAAAAATATTTTATCATAATGGAAGTCTTAAGCAGAACACATTAGTGTACATCAAGGAGAATATTATGTATTCCATTTCCCTTTCCTAAATCTCCTTGCCTGCAGTTAGAGTGAGGGCTCTTTGTTGATGTTCTTTCCATGTCGGATCCCTGACAGTCATATAAATGTGATGAGATTAATTAAAACCAAACAATAACTGGGAGGCCAGAAACAAGTGGGAGAACTCCATGGCTGCTTCTTCTTTCCAAGAGAGAAGTTTGGGAAGATACCTTTTAAAAGGAACTTATGCTGGTGCACTTGAAATTTTGCAGGACTGGTTGGCAAGGTTTTGCCTCTTCGCAGAAAGAGTCAATGGCTATCCTATAAAGATTATTCTACCTGGTCTAAAATGACCAAAATGATTTTGCCAAATGAAGTTGTTGTAATTTATGCTTAGCACTTTTAATTCATTTGTTGTTTTCTTGTGTGGTTTTTTCCTTTGAAATCCATAGGCATTTCAGTAGGACTATGGAGGAGCTGGTTCATGATCTGGTCTCGGCACTGGAAGAAAGTTCAGAGCAAGCCAGAGGAGGTTTTGCTGATACTGGAGATCATTCTCGAAGCGTGTCTTGTCTTCTAAAGAGACAGGCAAGGAAAAGGAGAGGACGGAAAAGGCGTTCATTTACCACCCATCATCCCTGGGAGACTGGTCACTGCCTAAGTGAAGGCTCTGATTCCAGTTTAGAGGAATCAAACAAAGACTACAGGGAGAATCATGCTACCAAGAAAGACCACAGTGATTCTGATGACCAGCTGTTGGTTGCTAAACGTAGGCCTTCCTCAAACTTAAATAACATTAGAGGCAAAAGACCTCTGTGGCACGAACCGGATTTGGCTGTGGACAGTTTGGGAAACAGAACTTTGCGCAGGAGGAGAAAGGTAAAACGCATGGCAATAGATCTGCCATCAGAAGTCTCTAATGCACTGACAATAAATCAACAGCAGGATAGCAGCAGAGATCAACAAATGGACAATAACAATAAATCATACCAGCACCAAGAGTTTTCCAAGAGCAAAGTGAAAAAAAGAAAAGTATCTGCAGCTCGACAAGGTCCAGAAATCTTGGATGAAGGAGTAGTTATAGAAAATGAAGAAGTGAATCAAGCAAATAAGGACAAAATGGAGTATGAAGAGCAAAAAGGCTCAGATGAGAACATGAGTGACAGGTTATTCTTTCTTTTTCTTTTTTACAGAAACTTTGGATAATATTTGTTTACTTTTATTACTGTTGCTTGTATTGGGTTTCTTCAGATTTTTTATTGATTCCAGAGTTAAAATTCTAGCATCGATAGTATCTGTTTTAACAATTTACTCTTATTTTTTTTCTTAAATCTACTATTTTTAATGTATTAATTGCTCAGGTTAAGAATTTCAGCATAAAATAGAGAGTGATGTAGCAGAGGAATAACCAAGGAAACGGTTTTGTGAAATAATACATTCTAATTGTTTCAAGATTAAGAATGATAAAATGCACCTACGAATAACATGGGTTTTTCTGGATATTTCAACTGTAACAGTTGTCAGATAAGAATTCAGTGTTTTTCCAATTTCTAGACATTGGTGCTTTGATTGTTATCCCTATTTGTCAGAAAGGTTGTCAGTGTTTAGAGTCACCATTTAGACAGTATGTTCTGGTGTGTCATGGGCATAAAAAGTCCGCAGGTTGCCAAGGATATACATCATTTACGAAATGCAAAAACCAATTTACAGTTCAGAAACACCTGAGCTTACCATTAGAAAAATGGAAGAATGATGACCCTTTGGCAGTACACCTCATCCATCCATTCCAGACAGCAGTCATACTACAGTGGTAATTGTTTCCAAAGTATTATTTTGACAACACAGTAAGGTGTAAGTCATTTTTCCACTACACACAGGGGATGTTAACTGCAGGGCCTGGTAACGCCTGGTTTTGTTTATTCCACATGCTAGGTTCTGAATACAGAAGAGTCAGCAAGTCTTGAAAGATGTAATTTTGATCAGTTCCTTGATGGCACTTGTGTTCCTGGTTTTTTTTGTAAGCATTTTATCTATAAATTGTTAAGCCTTTTCCTTACTGGGCAGGTAGAATTGAGATCCAGAGAATGGTTTTTGACCAGAGCAGTCGGATTGGTTACTGTAATAATCGCAGCAATGTTAAATTACTAACTCCATTTATAGTCAGAAAAATCCTAAGTCTTTTTGATACATGCTCCTCTGTCCCTCACCTGTGAACAAAAAGCAGCTGGAAGACCTGACTCAATCCCAAGCCTTAAACATTTTTCCTTACATATTCGTTATTAGAGCAGAACTCATCCTTCAAGGCAGCCAGTGTAACTTTAGGCATCCCCCTTTCACATGCAACTTAGGAGTCTGTGCTCTCAGGAAGCCTTTAGAAAACTTCTCTTTTTCTTTGATACTTGGAGTCTGTTATTCCAAGTCTGAGACCTAAAGACAGATGTTTAAAAATTTCCTTCAAACATTGCAGTTTTTCATATCTCCATAATCTTGTTGAATTTATTATTTATAAAAGACTTTCTGTTGTGCTACAAGGGTGACAGTTCTTCAGCTCAAAAGTTCTGTAACTGATTTTTGGGTGGATGATCAATAAGGATATTCTCTTGTAGACTCCCAGAACTGAGCTAATCAGGTCAGTCTGAATCTTCTTTCTCAAAGGAAATGTTACTGTTTTAAAAGTTGATCTTCCTCTTCAAAATGCTTGATGTTTTGTTCACCCAAATGCTGCTTTTGTTCACGTTATACTCCAAATGCTTGTCTATGGCCCAATAAATAG
Source organism: Sialia sialis (assembly GCA_009812075.1). NCBI lineage: Eukaryota > Metazoa > Chordata > Aves > Passeriformes > Turdidae > Sialia > Sialia sialis. The sequence goes on from VRYO01002297.1 coordinate 7,766,690, forward strand.
TCTTTCAAACCATTCTCATCTTCATCAGGTTTTCTGCTCATGTACACAGTAGAGCGATGGTCTGTCATTCTACTGAATTTTTTTCAATGGTCAGCTGTACCAGAAAGTTTTGAAATCACTGAACTAGAAAACTTGCATTTCATAGTGTGGTTAGCCTCAGGTGATACGGTATCAGAATATTTTGTTTGTGCATAATTTTAACTTGCTTTAATCTAATTTTACATAGATGCAATGGTGCCTTTATTAGAGATCATTTAGCTAGAAGAAGTTGAAAGAAATAGCAAACTCTTAAGAGTAAGTTCTAAAAGTGAAAGCTTAGATTTTAAAAGGGAAGATGGGATTGTACAAGATACAAAGAGCTAACAAAGCATCTTGGATAACACTTGCACTTCAGCAACACTTGCTGGAAGAGGAAGAATAAGAAGTATACTAAGTTACTTTTGTTTTGCATGCAATAATCAGTGCAATCATTAATTAATTCTTTAAAAAAGGACTCATTTTTTAGAAGTTTGTTTTTTAAAAACAAAACAAAGCTAATAATTTTTAATGGGAGTTAAATTGCTTGGCTCTAAAACCAGTCAGAAGTTTTCAGTGTATACATGACATTATTTGAAAATAGCATGGTTTTGAAGTGCACATTAAAAATGTTAAGTGACACTTCTTTTGCAGTCTTTTATCTGTGTATGTGAGTGTTCAAACACTAAAAAGCAATAACCAAGTTTTAAGGGCATGACTCAGAAGTTAGAGGAGGAGTCTTCAAACTCTTGAAATGTCAGCATTTAAGTGATCCCAGAGATGAATTCCTGCAAGAATTGTTTTAAGCATTGGAAATGAGATTTTTGCTTGCGCACACTATTTTACAGGACTAAAAGGAGTCTGTGGGTTTTTCCTTTTTCATGGAAGTCTTGCTGGGAGCAGAATTCTCATTACAAAGCAAGGGAATTAGCAGTAAACACTGAAATTATAATAACACTGGAAATACATTCCATCATTACAGCTTCCATATACTTAGATATTAATGTATTAATTCCAGAGGTTTAGAATTTAATCATTGAAATGGCTGCTATATGGCAATTGTCTCAGCTGTAATTCCTGCCCAATGTGACTGTGGCCTGAGGAGAGTGAACGCTGGCTGCCATGAATATGCCAGTGTTAGTTTGAATTTTTAATTTTTTTTAGATTTTTTCAAAAATTTCATGTGGTTATGTTTTCACGTGGTGACTAGTCTTTCAGTGAGAATTATTTCAAATTGAAATATCTTATTTTAAAAAGGGAAGGAGACAGTTCTCAAAATAGGCAGTTTTGGTAGGGAAAGTGGCTTAAATATCGGGGTTGAAAGGATTTCCTGACTCTATTTTAAAACATGCAATTAAACAATAAATGGACAAGAAGAACCTATGAAGAAGGGATGTCTTTTCCTTTGACATGGATGATGTAAAATTCTGCACAATGAAATCCATAGACAGTAAAGCCATCTGTGTTATAATTAAAGTGAGGATGGGATGCTTGTTAAAAGGGAATTACTAGGACTTGCACAATTAGAAAGCTGGAGTCTTGATCTGCCTCATGAAAGATGGTTCCATTCTCACAGAATGCACATCACCTTTCTTCTGCTTAGGGCAATTGTACAAGTGCTTAACCCTGTTCTGATTACATTATATATAAGATACAGTGCTAGTGTTGCTTATGCATCAAGAATTTGTATAAGCCTAAGATACTGCAAAGATTAAGACAACTTAATCTTCAAACACAGGGCTATGTCCGGATATAGATATATAGATATGTTTTAAAATGCCTAATCACTGCTTTGTGTCACCTGCTACCATATTGTGTTTCAGATCCTGTTGGAATGCCACCCAAAGGAAGCTACTAAAAACATATATATGCTTATAATTAAATATGAATTAGATTTATTTTATATAATTCATGTGTTCATATAAATAATTCATATATTCATGTATTAAAAAACCCAAGACTTGCTTTTGTGAGAAATTAGAATTTAAAAGGAAATAATTTTCTTAAGTGTACTAGTTATTTGATAGAAAAAATTTAAAAATTTAGTATGAAAAGATAATAATTGAAAACAGGTGATTCCAAGTATAGGACAGCATACAAATTACAATAATAGTAAGTGTACAAAGGTAAACAGACATCAAGTTATTGTAAAGGGCTTGTATGGACACATCAAGACTAGCCATAGTATTTATAAAATGTACTTGAATGTGTGTGCTCAACTGAAGTGTTTGTGGTTTTTTTTCAAATTGTTCTACATCTCAAAATAAGTAAAATATGATTAAAATTTTCATGAGAATATTACTTCCTTAACATAGCTATTCTCTTGATAAAAAGTGAAATAAAGGATTTTCAGAAAAGTCCTTTCCTGTGAAACTCAACAAAGTGCAATCTGTTATTGAAAGTCTGATTTACTATTTAGAGTCACGTGGATTATTGTAAGTAACAATCTGCATACAGCAAAGAACTGAATACTGACTCATGTCTTTGAATTTAGAGATGTGTGCATGTTGTATACACACATTCTAATTTTAAGGCCATACTGGAAGTCATAGAAAAGTAAACTGTACCTTGTTTTTGTTGTTGTTTATAATGTTATGATCATGAATCATACTTACTTTCTTCAAGGTGACCTTTATTTTGATTTAATTTGCTACCTTTATTATAAACTTTTTTGTCTCCCCTAGTAGTACGTCATGAAACTTTAAGCAGTATCTTTCCCAGAATATTTACAAATTATGTTCAGAAAGGTAATTCGATTTTTCAGGCTCTTATATTTCATGTGCTGAAGGAAGGCTTAGGCTGCTTTTGATTGAGACTTTTTCTATTTTATGGAGCAGTGGTGTTCCAGGATCAAGCTGAATTGCACAGCATAAGAAGGGACCAGTGAGCATTTGATGGAAGCAGATAATAAAATGCATCAATTGTGTGAGCACCTCGTTGCAGTCACATCTGGCTTACTGTCAGGGTGCCATTGCATTCCTATGGTTTTATGTGCCAAAAATAATACGCTTTGTAGTTAATGGAACTGGGATATTTGCAGTTTGATTAAAAAAATCATCCTATTTTCTCTCCGATCTCTGCTGGGCTTAAGTTCAATCTGAGCACAGCCTTGTCTCCATAAAATTTTACAACTGAAAGATCAATTGTTCTTTTGATCAATTTTTTTCTTTCTCTTATTACAGTGAATCCAGCAGTCTGAGCAGCAGTGATGCTGGTTTGTTTACCAATGATGAGGGAAGACAAGGTATTGAAACAATCTTTCCCTTCTCCACCCCTCAAATCACATCAGTTGAAATTCTGTAAGCGTTACAAGTTATTTCATAGGTTAATTATTGTATTTCAGTTTCTATTACTGTTTTACTGAGTGGAAGTATAGCTTGCTTTCTGTTGCTTTTTCGTTTTTTTTAGTGTTATCAGAGTGCGTATCTTGAATATATGACTTAGTCAAAAGCTATGTTGAGAAACAGCCTCTGTAGTACGATAAAGTTACTTAAAACTTGAGCATCTCTTAAAAATCATCTATATTAGTTGCTCAGTTCCTCCAGTTTTCTGACAGGACTCTGATTGTAGTGCTGCTTCTCATGCTGTTCTTGACATGAATTTTTTCTTTCTTTTCCTCCAAACTGATAGGGCAGGATTTTATAATTCTTTTTCATTCACAAGTTTGCTTAAAAAGTAATTTCAAACAAACTACTTTTTCTGCAGTCTAAGACTGAGATTAGACCTATTTAACATCTCCCATCAAAAAAATTTCTTCAATCTGAAATGTAGTGGAGATTGAAACTTTTCCTGTAGTATGCATAATGTTCTTGTGTGTTTTTCTGTGATAATACTGTGAGGATGAAAGTAAAATGTTGGTGTTTCTACCAGCTTTAGTCTATATTGCAACACATTTACCTGTATTATACTATGATGGAGTAGGAACTTGCTATCTTTGACAGAATACAAAAATGATGAACAAAAAGTAGTCTCTCAAGTATTTAAGGCTTGCTTTTCTGTTGGAAATTTTAAGTTAACGGTAACAGAGGGTGTTTTCTTACACAGTTTGCCAAAGACTACTTGATTGTGTGCAAGAAAACAAATCCTGACCCATTCCACAAAACTAGGTTAAATGAATGTTTGAGGTTTTGGTTTTTTTTAATTTCTAATTCCATCTGGTTTTGTGGGGGTTGTGGCTCTTTTCAGTAGAGAGAGGATTTTCCTACTTAAAAGAGAAGTGTTACCTTCCTTGTTCGGTGTTAACTTGTACTACACAAACTGTACCTCCCAGCCTGAGTATCTGTTTTCAGTTGTGCTAACTCATTTTTTGTGCTAGCTCCTTTTTTAAGAGTTTAAATTGTCTTTGAAAATTCAGATTGATTTAGATTTATTTAAGTTCAGTGCTACAATGCATTAAGTCTGTAAGTATAAGATGAGTCAAAAAGATTTGATTTTACTTCCCTATTTGAATTTCTCGTCTGAGTTGGAATTTTTAAAGCATTTGTTCTCTAAGTTTATATGTAAGATGACCTATCACACTTCCTAATTGCATATGTTTTTTCAGTACCCTTCTGGTATATTTCTATCAATATTTATATCCTTTAATCCTGAAGTGTATTATTTAAATCTTTGAATAATATGATTGAAAACATCTGAGTTGCTTTCTGGATTTCTTACATATTTTGTGGGAAGAGAAAACAGAGGGATCAGTTACTAACTGTGTTTTTTCAGTGGTATGGTGTTACCTTTTTTGGTGTTGGTTCTTTACAGTAAAGTTGTAGTTCTTAGTTTTGTCTGAATCTTGTTTCAGTTTTCAATTTTGAAGCAGGAGGCATTAGACCTGAAAAAAGTATTCTGAAGCACAAATAAAGAACAACAGTAATTAAACCTGAGAAGGATATTGTCATGACAAAACATTATTTTTTCAATCTCTTCTTTGAACTAATAATTTCGTGGATATAATCAGAAGACTGCTAACTTCACACTCAGAGGCTTTTAAATCTGCATTATAGCTTTGGTTTTGTGACACTTTTTCATGAAGCGATATCAGAGATTCTACTTCAAAATCAAAATTGTTGATTTTCTAATAATGCTTATTGCCCCAGATAGTAAATACTAGTAATTTGTACTCTCCTTAAGGTGAGGTTATTATATCTCTGTGAGTTAATTTGTAGCTGAACTGAGACACATACAAAATTGACAAGAATGAAGGAAGGAGAAAGTCAATGTGACAGAAGCAAAGGAAAAGCCTAGGTTTGATAAACAAAGCTGGAAGAGGACAGGATGAAAATGTATTAATGGAAGAAATGGCTGGTTTTGTTCTGTGGTTTTAAAGCTAGACTGTAATTCCTGTCTTACCAGTGTCCTTCCTCCAGGATATCTATATATATCTATATCATCATAATCTATATTATCATCTCTATCTTATCTGTATCTTTAACGTCTATGTATATATATCTATATCTGTGTTCAGAGCATCAGCATCTTGACCTCATTTGTAGTTCAAATTTTCTGCACTTCTGACTTCAGGTTTCTGCTAAGTCAAGTGAAGAACCAGAGATTGATAAATGTTGCCTAGTGAAATACTTGTTTTAAATGATGTGCCTGTCATCACTTAGAAGCTTGAGTAGCAGAGGACAAGAGGTTCCTGTTCTTCTGGGCAGCATTTGTTTGTTTAATGTTTCTGAGATCAAGAGCCACATCTGATTTATTGCAGACAAATAGTCTTAATAAGATTTTAATTAATTCCCAAAGCATATTCATCCTTTGGGACACACATTCCAGACAGGAAAATTACTAAAGCAGCAATTTCTTGGAGCATTTGGCCAGCCAAATAAATAGTTGAGTATTTAGTTATCAACTTTGGAGTGCTTGATCTTCTGACCATTAATATTTTCCGAATTTTTTTCAGAAAGGATATGGAAATAAATTCTGTTACAGTGCCTACTCTTCTGTGGGCAGAATCTCAGAAGAGTTTAAATTTTTATAATTGAATTAAAAAACCAGGTGTAGCTTTAATTGGGATATTTATAGATACATTTTAATTCTCATCAATTGGTATAAGAGAAAATGGTCAAGACTTGAAAATCCTCTCTTCAGCTTCTAATATGTGTTGTATTGTCTAGCATTTTTTAAAACTTCTGTACTCTTTTTCTTTCTCTGTTCAAGTCTTAAAGCTTTGTTTGATTTGTTTGGTTTCCATGTGTCCTCATCTGAGCCCAGCCTTGTTTGCCTTCCTTTTCCAAGTTTTCCATGTGCTTACATTAGGTCATGTGAGAGGGCACAAGCAGCTCTCTTGCTGTGCTCTGTCCCACTGTCATAATTCCTTCTGGCAGAAGTAATTGATGCTCAGTTTTGGCAGGTCCAATGTGGCAAATGTTTTTATTCTGTGAAACACTGTGAAGCCCTGAAGAGTTAGTCAGCAAAAGCTTGAAGATCATGGAAAATGTTTAGTGACGGTACAGTCAGGGAAGAAGATAGCTGCTGAACTATTAACAAAACTCAAGTGACTTTTTAGGGGTTGTATTTTCTTCAGAGGTTTTAAAATTGCAGTTTAGAGGTAAGATTCAACAGTCAGGAAGAAAACCCAAAATACTGTGATTCTATCAAGTCTATTCTATTCAATCTTGAGTATACAGGTAGGAGAGTCAACAAAGTAATTGATAGACCTGAACAGCAGCTGAAGCTTATGTGTGAGAAATCCTCATGACTTCCCTTTTTCTTCCTCTTTTTTTCCTTATGTTCCAGGTAGTATTTTCTTAGTTGTTTTGCAATCATTAAATATCGCAATGATAAGCAGTGTTATGCCTGGTGTAGGAAAACTTTACAAGAATTTGTAACCAAAATGTTTAGTTTTGCATTGCAACATAAAATAACTATGTAATAGGCCTAACTAGCAGGATCTCCTGCAGTTTTCAAGGCACTTCACAGGTCAAGGGCACTTTACAAGTTAAGCTTTCAGCAGAATGTTAACAAAACTATTGTTATTCAGATGCCAGTAGATGATGCCCTCTTTTGGGGGAAGAAATAGTTAAATGGCAAGGATGTTCTTTAAGGAGCTTTATTGCTTGAGTGTAGCAAATAAAGCATACTGTGTTTTCCTGGTTCATTTATACTTGCACACTTGGGGAAATTCCAAGTTGACTTAAGACCTCTTAAATCATGGCATGCAGCACTTGAAACGTCCTTTAAGATCTAAGCAAGTAGGAAGGAATATTATGCTAATAAAGTGTTAAACAGTTAAAATTGGAGAAGGTCAGGGAATGTCAGAGTTCCATTGTGGATGTGGCTAAGCGTTTAAAGATTGCTGTTCATTATTTTATGATTAAACATATATTCATTACTGTGTCCTTTATGAAGATGACCCAGTACTGATTCAGTAGAAGAATTCTAGTGAGGAACTAATTTGGACCTTGTGCAGCATGTCAGTAGCTGCAGGTGACAGGGTGTGCTTCTCCATATAGAAAAGAAATTAGAGTGTGCAATCACACCAGCTTTGAACTGTTGTGGCAAGTAAGTTTTATTTCTTTGCAAATGAAAAAGAAGTAATATAAAGTTGTTGCATATTACCTGAGTAGTTGAAATCCTAAGTATTTATATAGTATTTTTTTTATATGGATATCTTTTGCCCAGGTAGCTCTGTAAAGCACAAAGAGCAAGATGCAATGTTCTACTGTGAATGGGTGACTTAAACTTCTGCTCTCCTGAAACTCCTGGGATGTGTTACAGTGAATATCCTGATATTTTCAAATGATTATTACAGCTGTTAGTGGTGGGGTTTTTTTTTTTACGTAGAAAAAGGTACACTGGTCTTGGAAATGTCACTAAAATCCTGGGGTATTCACAGACCTTGTGCTCATGCTCTCTGTATGCAGGCTGGTGGATAACAGAGCAGCACAGTATCACGTGGTGTTTGTAGAACACTAGTGCCAAACTTTTCCCAGCAACCTCTCCAAGTGTGTTGGTGTTGTTATAGGCAAGCACAAGTACTGGCTGATGTTGAGCCTGATCTGGGCATTTTGTAATGAAACAGGAAGAGGGGGAAAAACTCTCTCTTAGTGTGCAGTGGAAAGTTTGTTGTAAAACTGCACTGCTTTAGCTAAAGTAATATTCAGGTGAAGCGTTTCTGAATATGAAATTGCTGGTAATGCAGAAGGTGTCTGTGTCCACAGAGAAACCACCAGAAGCTCATGTAAATAATTTTCTAAACTTCTTAAAGAAAAAGGCAAGGAATTTAACGTGGAGCAGTATTTATATAAATATGTAGACATAATAATATAGAGTGAAATTTAGGGAAATATAACTGGAGGAAGGGGATGGCCTAAAAATAACTTTAAAAAAAAATTAAGCCAGAAGCTGGCCTGGAAATTTTAGAATTTAAGTTGTCATTTTTGAGCCTTAAATTGACTCTATTGTACTGATCAGTGCAGTTATAATTCAATGTAAATTACTTTGAAGTAATTCCTTGAAGCATTAACCTTTCACATAAATAAGTTTGATGTATTTTTAAAATATATTTAGCAGGATGCATGGGCTCTATTTTTGGAAATCTGGAGGTATTTCTACCTCACCTGTACCTGGGCAAAATACCATAATTTACTGTAGTCCTGTGCTGAATCAGCATCCTAGGAGGAAAGGACAGTGTAGTAAATCTTTGGAAGTCAAAAATATTGCATTGATCTTTGAGTATTCCTGAGATCACGTTTGCTATGAATACTGTGCTGCCTTTTGAGAGCTGCAAATTAAGTAGCATAAAATCCAAGTGTTTGGTTACCAAATTCTTGAGTGGGGAGGCCTCTGTGTTTTATTGCCTATGTGTAAGAAGTAGGGAATTAAGTGCAGTGGTCTTCTCTGGCTCTGACAGGGCATCCCTTCAAGGTGGAGCAACTGGTAAACCGAATGCCTGTGAGTGCTTTTACCTGGATAAGAATAGTAGTAATAGCCTTATGCTTGCCTCAAGGAGCTAATATGATTTAAAATATTCAGAGGATTCAGAGTTGTTTAATTTCACAGACAAGGAAGCTAAAAACCAAGTATATCTGGATCCTGCTGTCATGTGGAAAAAGTCTGAGAGGTTCAGATTTGAAGTCTGCCTTTGGCAGTAAGCAACATAAGTGCTTAGGGAAGTGTATAATAGCATAAAAATTAAGGTGTAACAGAAAATTGCTTGACATACTAATATTTCTGTTGCACTAAAAGGAAAAGTAATTTCTTTTTTCCTTTTTTCCAAAGAACTGCTATTGGGTATATAGCAAAGATACCAGTTTCCTTCCATAGCTGCTCTTTGCCTTATTGCACGTTCCACCAACCCAATCTTAAATTGTAAGTTTTCTGTGACTGCTCTGCCTCTTACAGCTTCTGTCCCTGAATTCATCATGGACGCCATTTCAGAATTCTGTGCTTACCTCCATGGATGAATGATGTGAAAAAAGACTACTCTTGAGCTCCTGATAGTATTTCTTGTTCATGAAGATGTCTGGAGCTCTCATGACAAAATATAGATATAAAGCTTAACAAACATAAGTTTGGAAAGTGTTTCCAAACGTAAAAGTTTGGAAAATCAAAACAAAAGATCTCAACTTCAACTCGGAACTACAGACCAATCTAATTTAAAGCTGTGATTCTCCTTCCACTACCACCAGTGTTCCTATTAAGTATTCTTAGAGTTCCTCCAAAGAGCCCATACCTGTAGGCCCATACCAAGGTTATAACAAAAGGAGAATAGAATTAATGGTAAATGCCTTTGTGAAACATCACAGCTATAAACGAGGATTAGAGTGAATGGAGAAAGCAGGCTGAAATGCTTCAGGAATCCAAGGAAATTTAAATCTTATTTTGACCTGTGTATCTCTTTTCACCTTTGTTTTCCCCTTCCGCTGTCTAAAAGTTCCTGTTCTCTACCCTCTGCTAACTTTGCTTTTAGTAGTGATCATTAAAGGTGTTAGGATTCCATTTCATCTGCAAGTGACCAGTGAAGGGCTTTAATGGCTCAATATTTTCTAGAAGTACAGTGATTTCACAACTATAAGGCGCACTTCTGGGTTGTCAGCAATTTTCCGTACTCTGTCCGTATATAAGTTGCACTGGACTATAAGGCGCACTTTTTTTTTTTTTTTTTTTTTTTAGCGAGGCTCTGCACGCAACGAAGTAACGAATTAGTGACAGAATTGCGTGATTGTGGGGTTTACTGGCAGGTGCTCAATTTGCAAACATTTTTCACAGATCAGCGTAGCCTTTAAACGCCACCCCGGGCAACCTCCCCATGCTATGGGCCCCAGCAGTTCCACCTGGCACTGGCTCGCGTGGCATTTGTGGCTCAGCTCACGGCTCGCGCTGCCAGGTTGGCAAATTTCCAAACTTTGTCCATATACAAGGTGCACCGGATTATAAGGCGCACTTCCAAGTTTCAATCAAAATTTTAGTCAAAAGGGTGCACTTTAGAGTTGTGAAATTACTGTACTTGTCCTGATTGAATGTTTATAGACATTTTCACTTGATCACAAATATTATTTACATTCCAACAGTTTATTTGGAGAAAGTGTGTTGGATTTTATTTTTCATGAAATTTTGGCGTTGGTTTTCATCATTTGTTTCCCCACTATGCTGTTGAGTGACGGTGAAGTTTTGCACAAATGCCTTTTTATTCTTGAAATCTGTGCCTTATAAATCTTACCTTTCTATCTTGCTTAATTTATTTCCAGATAAAAGTGGAAATGTCAAACAAATAATTTATGTGCAGAAATAAACATGTTTTGGATAGTTTGTAGTGGAATAAAACGTACAGCGCATACTTAATCTAACTTTTGGGTGGAGGAAAGGCAGTTTCCCATATCTTTTGAAGATACTGTTATTCTGAAACTAGATGTGTGCAAAAGAATATAAACATTTCTTTTGGGTTGCCAATGTGTTTGTGAGCTAATTTTAAGATCAGATTTTCAGTCTTATTTCTTAATTTAAATCCAAGTATTTAAATTTTACATACATAATATTGTCAGTAAAAATGACCAACTTTGTGTTTTAATGCAGTATAATTCTCAATCATGGAATACTGTCAGTTTTCATTTAAAATCAACTTTTTCAAAACTTATTTCTAAATGAACTTAATCAGATTAACTTCATTTAGTCACATCTGTTCATGATTGTTTTCCTCTTTTACTAGCCATACAAATCATGAAATTAAGCAAATTATATACCATTATCAGCTGCAAAGAACCAGTTCGTTTTATACCTTTTAATTCCCTGCAGGAGATTAAGGCTTGTTTTTTTGTTAATATGTAAAGTGCAGTAACTTAAATGGATTTCCCCACAGTTATTGCCAAAAGGATTAACTAGTTTATTATTGTTTTCACTATTGTAAATTGGTTTTAAAACATTACATTTTATGATGTTTCATTGATGGCAATGCTTGTCATGCTATTGAGAAACATTTTCCAAATAAAACTGCTATATAGGAGTAATTGTTATACAGCTATAAAGCAAAAGAAATAATAATCCTGTCAGAGTATTTATTGATGGTAACATCTGATTTTTATCTTCTCTGCTCCTCCCTCTTTTTGGGGGCATTTGGGGACCCTGCCCTCACACAGGTGATGACGAACAGAGTGATTGGTTCCATGAAAATGAATCAGGTGGAGCATGTGGAATTACAGGTGTTATTCCATGGTGGGAACAAGAAGATTCCACAGAACTGGAGAGAGAATTACCTGACCCTGTATTTGAAAGTATCTTAACTGGTACTTTCCCTCTTATGTCCCGCTCAGGGAGGAGAGGTAAGTAGCAATCAAGCAAATGCAAGCTGTAGAATTGCTTGGGTACAGTAGAAGGATATTTGTGGATTATGTGAAATATGTAAAATGTGGACCAGATCTTGGAGTTACCCATTTATTTCCTTGAACTGTTTAATTTTTAAGATAATCATTAGGGAGAAATAACTCAAAGTCAATTATTAGAAAAGCCAGAAGGTGGAAAATGGCTCATTTTAATGGCCTGCTCTTTTTATTTGTCTCAGTGTTTGCATTGAGAATTTTTCAACATTATTTAAAATGAAACTTGATGTTTCAGTTTGTTCCTGGCTTCTGCTGTGATGTACAGAATTCTGTAGAAGTTCATTAATTTAAAGGCAGGACAGACTTATGTGACTATCTGCTTTGCTTTATGGTTAGGCCATGTTGTTTGTGTAGAAGAGGAAAGGATTCCTCTAGAGCACGGATTGCTTTGGAGGACTTGGTATCTGCAGAATGGCCAGATTTAATGATTCCTAGCTATAAGGAAGTTTTAAGTGATGGAAAAATTCACTTTTCTACTGTAGTTGAGTTCTGCTTGTGCTGCCAACTTTGCATAGATCCAGGGTAGCAAGTAAGAACAGCTGAAGAAATATTAATTTTTATGACAATTTATTCTTTCACTTACTTTTCCCATTCTGTTCTCTGTGTTTCCACCAGTGAAATGTTTGCCAATAAGATGGTTTTGTTTCATATTGAGAGTTGATGTTGATAGATTGGTGTATAATGGTGAATTTTATTGGTTCTATGGTAGAGAAAATATTTTTAAATAAGCTTGTACTTGTTTGTAGGTTTCCAGAGTAGATGTAGTCATCTTCATGGAATGCCAGCAAGAAACATAAAAAAGGCTTCAGGAAACCAGAATGCACTGGTAGGTGTTTTCATTTTTTGTAAACTCCTGTGCAGTGTTCTTAGAGGTTCTTAAAAAAGAATATTCCTCTTACGCTTGTTCCCTGATGTTGTGGATAGGTAATGGATCTGGAAGACTCAGTGCCACTTCTCCCTTGGTTGTGTGTTTGCTCTTTTTAAATATTTTGAGGTCCCACTGCAGAAGAAAGAGTTTGATACTGTTTCTCAGTGCTCATTTTGAACTAAGGAAAGGGAAAAGTTTTTAGTACAGGGGTGGGTGTGTGTATAAGCTACCATTTTCAGTATATTTTTTATGTCTGTATGAAAACATGTTTCATTTTTATGATGAAAATCAAATCAATTTCTTTTCTGATAATGAAAAAATTTCAGGATGCGTTGTGGTACAATTCAGGTAATTTTTTAATCTCAAAAATCTGCTTTGAAAAACATGTCTTCTTTTGTTTGGTTTACACCTGTGTGGTCAGGCGAAAAGGGTATATACAAAAAAAATTAAAGCAGATTGTCCATACACCTGCCATAGAGGTCATGCATTTCTTTGGGCTGAGCCTTTTCTAAGGCTGGAACTACAAATGGGATGTTTGGGGGATTCTAGTACTTACGGTCCTAGGAGTCATGTTTATAAGTGGAGGAAAAAACTCACCTGTCCTTGCATTTCTGTGCAATCTAATACTTAGATTTTCCCACAGCTTTTGTCTAATGTAAGTTTCTATTACCTCTTTTGGAATTTTTCTTTGGAGAAGGGCATGATGAGAAGAGAAATTTGACTTTTAAATTCTAAAATGTATTAATTATAGCCCAGTCTATTCCTTTCTTATAAGAAAAATGTTTGGAAGAGGAAGAGAATGTGGGAGGTCCTTTATCAGGTGTAATAAACATAGGCCAGGACAATAAATACTGCAACATGGATATTCTTTATTATTTGACAGCATTAAATGTTTTCAGATTTAAGTTGCCTAAACAGCATAAGTTGCTTCTGAGAAATGTAAGAGTTATTATATGTGGAGAAAATGGAAAGACACTGCTAGAAATTTAACTCATTTTGAAGAGGCAAGGTTTTTATAATTGAAATTCCTGTCCAATAATTGCCATTTGGAGCTGAATAAGATGCTTTAAAACCTTGGTCTGTGATCTCTGCTGTTAGTGGTCGTGAATTAGATGAATGCTATCTAGTTCTTGGTTTCCTATCTACCTATTTTTATTTTTGGTTCAGTGCTTGCTTGAGCATATCTGGGATTTGTAGCCCATTTTCTAGGCTTATTGCAGTTTCACTCTGGTATTTTATAGGAGCTATTATAACTGATAGGTTAGCTTCATGGTACTGATGATACATGGCTTAACTACCTTAAAACCTGTCTCTTCCTCTAAATTGTAAAAAGGTGATTAAATTTCAATTGATGAAGATATGTTGTGAATGCATATATATAATAAAAAGAAATCCTAATGTTTGTTTTCTGCTGCGCTTTCTGGATTGTCCTTAGGAGCCCATTTTGTCTTCCAGTCATGATATCCCATATATAATGATGGTATTGTAGTTCCCTTTATAACAAAAATTCAGGCCAATCTACTGCAGACTGATAATTCAGTTACCTCCAGTTATTAAATGTATCATTTGCATGATGTTGTGGAAGAAGGTTGGCATGTGAATGTGGCTTCTGAGTCACTGTATTTAGGCAGGAGTCACAAATAGAAGGGGTGTGCTTTTAGCAGGTGCAGTTTTCTGACCTCCTTAATGACTATTTATGTTTGTGGACAAATCTGCTGCATCTGTCTTTGCAAACATGGCTCTATAAACCAGAGCTCATGTGCTTCCTTTTGTCACTGATTGCTTCTGAAAGAAAATCTTCTTTAGATACTTCAATCCAATGACAAAAAAAAGTCATTTAATACCTGTGACATCTGATAACACAGAACAAGAAGTAATTACTGCTATTAGATGGTAACAGTGAAGAAGAGCAGGAATGCTTTTAGAAAGATTAATATCCTGAGGAAAGTGCACTGCAGACTCAAGTTATTGAAGAGAATTGTGGTGAGAATTAATTCCTTTTTTAACAGCAAGGAGTCTGTTGTCTGTATCACTGCTTTTACACAGACCTTAAAGTGAGACAACATGAAAAAATAGAAGAGATACACAACTTAAAGACATACATTGTATCTTGTGTTCAGTCTAAGGATGTGTAATTTGTTCTAGGGAATGTGAGCATACAGTTGGTATACAGTCGAAGTTTGAGCTGTTTTGAAATGCTTGGTTGAAGGTTCACAATTACAGCAGCCAACAAAGCCTGGGTGACATCACAGGTTTGGGGAGGGCAGAATGAAGAGCTATGATAATACCTTGATATGCCCTCATCCTCTCAGAAATTGTTTAATGCCCAATGTTTGGGTATTTTCTCATAAGAGAAATAACAGGCTTAAGAGTGTGACTGTTGGCTTGCTGTGTACCAAGGAAACTACCTGCTCACATCATGTTCACAGCAGAGTGGGAGCTGAGGCTCAGAGGAAAATGCTGCTCTTTATGGACCAGGTAGTAAGCTTGAATTTGAGGTAGCCACAGCTGGCACTTAGATTCTCTCCAGAAGCTCTTCCTGTGTTTCATAGATGAGTTGCTTAATTTGAGCAAACTCATGGGTCTTTCTTTTATCAGGTGTACTGGCTTTGAGTAAAACCACTTTTTTAATAATCATGCAACACTGGACAAGAAAGAGAGAAGTAAAAACCTAGCCTGTACATACTTTGAAAATCCTTACTTAATCCAATGTAGAGGTTGAATGGTTTACCATACAGCAAATGACAACAAAGACTGACCAAGAAAATGAAGGAGAAAAAAAAAGAAAATATTTAGTACAATTGGCTTGTAGCCTTTCAGTTGTCCAGTTCATTTAAGATAGGCACATTTTTAATGGAATCTATAATTAAGTAGTTCGTCATGTGTTTATTTTGTGTTGCAACTATAATGGTGGCTTTTCGTGTCTTCATTGATTTGTTTTGTGACAGCATCAACTGTAACTATATTTGATAAAAAATAGAAAAGCGTGTGGTTTCTCTAATATCGTGCCAAGTTGATAATAGTAGTTTTGTAGTTAAAATGACGGAAATTATGCATTTGCTTTCAAATTTAATATACAGTAATTTCACATTGATAAGCCACACCTATTTCACTGAAGAATCGAGCCAATCCCAGAAGTGCAGCTAATCACCAGGTGCGGCTTATTTATGGACAAATTTCAGTGAAATGCAACCCAGAAGTACAAGCCGTGGGGGGAGCAGTCATTCCCTGCCTGTCAGCAGCCGTGCAGAGCGAGCAGGGAAGATGGGAGCAGGCGCTCCCTGCCCCTCGGCTTCTGGCGAGCGATTGGACCCCCGCCACTCTCCTGGCACTGCCCGCTCCCGGTGCTGTCCGCTCCTGCTCGCGACGCTGCCCCCTCCCGCTCCCAGCGCAGCCTGGCCCCTCAGCAGCACCCCCACCCTGCTGCACGGAAAAAAAAAAAAAGTGCAGCTTATTTATGGACAAATCCCGTGGTCTTCCCAGCTACCTGGATGTGTGGCTTATAACCAGGTGCGGCTTATGAGTGTGAAATTACTGTACTCTTTTAATAATGTTTTTATTGCATGAAATCTTACTGTGGTTGGGGTTTATATTTCATGAAATCTTACTGTGATTGAGTTGAATGGGTTGAATTCTGATGTTATATATGACCTGATCAAGTAGTCTCAAGCCTCACATTGCTTTATGTTAGGCAAAGACAAAATCCTACAATTTAGAAGTAGTGTTCAATGAATGAATCACTGATTGCTTAGAAGGAATGCTTTCTTCTTTTGGTCTTTGTGTATTTATATACATGGCACTTATCTAGTGGCATATAGGTTATATAGATGTCACTTTTCTAGTACTGTATCTACGTTCTTTCTAGCAAATTGTACGTGAAGCTTTGGTATTTCATGGAATAAAATCTGAATGTGTTGGAACACGTTCTAAAATCTTAGATGTATTGGGGGACTGTGAGGGTTTATTTCCATGATGTAGAATACTAAATTACTTCTTTACCTAAAATGATTAAGGTTGTCATTTTTTCTCAAATAGATTCCTGGGCAGAGCATAAAACCCTTACTAAAGGAAATAAGAGCTGATTATAGATAGTCATGTTATGTTTTCACTATTTTCTCATTTTCTTTAAAATGTTCTGCCTAACTTAGTAACTGACTGAAAATTTTGCCTTTTGTTCATAAGTGCTCCATACATATAAGTGAAAATACTTCTAAGAAGTTTTAAAAATGAGTGCTGCTGTTTTAGCTATTCCTTGTGTGGTTCTAGGCACTGTTTCTTCTCTGAGTCAGAGAGGAATATTGCAGGGTTTTGTTTGAGAACTCTTTTGTGTCATTTCTTCCTGCCTGTACTCCCTGTCTGGGCTGGAAGCTGGTAAGTGATTTCACTGAGCTGAAGTGCAAAAAACATGACTAATGAAAAAGATGCTTTCTTTTGACTCTGCCAGTTTTTCCATCCATCAGCTTTGTGTCATGGGGCTTGGTTTCATTATATTAAAGACACTTGTGTTAAGTCTTGCACTCCTAGATTGATTGATTTTTTTTGCACAGCTGTACTACTGAGCTTGACTGTACACAGTTGTAATTATTTAAAATGTGCTTAAAGGATGAAAGCTACATTTCCAGGACCTGTTATCTAAAGGTGTCTGGGTATTTCTGTCAAATCTTGTGACTTTTTTACAAAAGTTCAAATACAAAAGCTTTTCTCAAAAATTTTTTTACAGATTCACAGTCTGTTGACATTAGGAGAAAAGATGCACTGAGCACTTGTGCTCTTTTAAACAGCTTTCAACATGTAAAATTAAATCAAACATTTATGTTTCAAGTTCTTTCTAACTGAAGAAACAGGTGTTTTCAGGAGCTTTGTTCTTATCAAAATATTTTGGAAATAAAATTAAATGTTACTGGGTAAGAAACCTTGCTATAGATCAGAGGAATATTTCCTTAAAGAGTAATTCAGGCACTCTTTTTGCAATATTGGTCAGAAGCCTCTGTGTGAATACTCTGCAACTTTTGGAAGAACACTGCTTCTCAAGTTAAAGTGTATTTGGTGATGTGGAGAATTTGTTTACGTTGGGTGAGTGATATACAGTCAGATAAAACAATGCATACCAGTGAGGTGCAAGAAGGAATTTATCTGTGGTGTATTAATTATTCAGTTAATGATTTTCTATCATTTGGAGCAGTAGTCTCTATATCAAGTTCTGTGGAAGTGTGGTGGTATTGGATTATAACAAAACTAAACTCTTGTTGGATTTCACACTGCTTCATTCATGATGAATGACGGGGCCTCTGTCTGAGGGTAATATTTCAAAACCTTATACTGCTAAAAACTGCAAATGAATTTACCTTTAAACAAGTAGGAGAGTAGGAATGTTTTTGTTTTATAATGGTTTTATTAAGATTTCCTGTCATCAAAAATACTCTCAGTTACTGAGAGCATTTCTCAGTATGCTTTTTCTTTTCTTTTTTTTATTTGTAATTGCCTTAAATGGATATCAACTTATGCAAAATGTAGTCAATGTTGTGCTCTTTTAATCCTCTCTTTTTAACTCAATATCTTTTACAATGTAGAGTGATAAAATTTCCTTAAGGGAGTGGGTGTTTTCCTGTACCTTTGTGCTTCCTGTAAATATGGTTTTTTAGGCAGAAAAATTTAAGTTGTTAGAAAAGGAGATGCTGCTGTGTCAGTGTAAACCCCACCTTTCATTCTTCCAGTGTTCAGTAACTATTTGCAAAAATGCTACACTTTTCCTGAGGAGTGAGTTAAGTGGCATATCTAGACTTTAAAACTTAGTCACATTGAAATAGCTTTATTTTATGAGAAAACAGTAGTTTCATGTCTAGCAGAAGGTGTCCCTTCCCATGGCAGGGGGTTTGGACTAGATGATCTTTAAGGTCCCTTCTAACCCAAACCTATGAACCAAAGTGGGGAAAAAAAGCTTCAGTCAAATTTCAAAACCTCATATAAACCATGTAAGTTTCAAAATGAAATGTAAATATTCTGGATGATGTTGAGATGGTTTTAACTTCATGTATCTATACATTTTTGGAGGAACTACTCACTGTTCTTACACCTTTTAGTCCTAACTATGTTTTCTGCTTAGCATACTTGCTCATTGAAAGGATCCTAATTACACCTGTATCATTTTTCATGGTAGGTCAGTTCTCAAAGTGGTTCTCATCACTAATAGCAGCAGCAGTGATATCCGTACCTAAGGCACAGTTGCTTTGTATTTGGATTGTTCAAGGCAGAGCACTACAATTAATAGGTTTGTTTGTCAGTGTAGATGTCACTGTTATGATGGGTTGTGATTTCTACCTATCAATTAGGAGATTTATGGTTAAATGAAGTCTGCCTCACACAACTGTTTGCTTCAAGTGACAGTGATTTTTATGTCACCTGAAATTGTCTAAAATCTTCAATTATCAAGGTGTCATCAAATCAGAAAAGAGGCATAAATAATAACATAGCATTTGTCTCTCTTGAAGCTGCAATTCATTAACCAGAAAAGAGTTACTGGTGAAGGTGAGCCACACGTGGTTTTTATTCATTCATCTGTACCACTCCTTGTAAATTAGAGTGTAGAATCTTGAATTGTTTCCTACCTTGATTCTTACAAAATCTAGGACTGTCAAGAAAAAAAAATATTTTAAATGCATCAGCCAGTTAATACCTTGTGGAGATGACAGCTGTACCTTGTCAACAAAAAGTATCTTTTAGGTGTAAGCACTAAAAAAGATACTCCGTGTCACAAAGCTCACAATGTTTTTTTTCTTGGTATAGCTGACCTGCAGTGACAAAGCATACCCTTTAACTATCAAAGATTAACTTCTGTCAAGTGAAGTGTAGTGACTTAGTCTCTTCTTGGACTCTCAAATGTAGTGTCAAAACCAGCATCCCACTTCAGCAAAATAGTTGCCCTCCAGCATTAGTCTCAGAAATGCCAAATGTGCTGCTTAGTTTTTTAGATGCGTGGTGACAAGTGCTATGAACTGTTAGGCTAAGCAGTATTTCTTGTAATTCACTGAGCCCAACCACTCCAATGATTGTCATCTACAATTTCACTTAAGTTTATTTTTAAGGAGGACAAGTAGCATTGTGATATCCCCTTCAGTTAGTATCTGTCTTGAAAACACATCTAATAGAGTTTTACAGAAGTCTTTACAGATAATAATGATTTTTAAAACCTCTGACCTCAGAATATGAAGCAATGTGATTATTCCTCTTGTTTTCTGCAGCTTTAAAAGAAATTCCACTTTCTGGTGTATGCCTGCATGAAATATTTATTCTGTAGATATCTGGAATTTGCTTATTTTGATTTCCCAAGTGCCTGTGGATTCTTTGACGTTTTATGTTTTAGTGCAATTCTAATGGAAAAAATGAATCCTTTAAATGCGATTTCACTTATATCTTTTCTGCAAGAATTTCACTTAGTTGCATCTCTTTTAGAAACTTCTTAGTGCCTCAAGAGCAGAATTTTGAATAATTAATGGTAGAACAGCATTTTGTATCCAGAGTCAAGATAGGAGTTGGATTTCCTTGTATTGAGTTTGATGAGGAAGTTGATGCTGAGAATTGATAGAAAAGCACATGTAATAGGCAAGAAACACTTGCACAGTTACTATGGTTTGCCTGACAAGCAGCGTCTCATTTATGCTGTAATAACAGCATACACATCAAATAAATAATGAAAATTACTGGCGTGACTTCAGCTAACACATTGTTAAACATTTTTTAACTAAAAGCAAGTACAATAATTTCACACTCATAAACCGCACTTGGTTATAAGCCACACTTCCGGGTAGCTGGGAAGACCACGGAATTTGTCCACAAATAAGCCGCACCAGGTAACAAACTGCACTTTTTTGGCTTTTTTAAGCGAGGATCCATGTGCAACAAAGTAATGAGTTACTAACAGAATTGGGTGATGGTGAGGGGGGATGTTGCTGTCAGGTGCTCAATTCGCAAACAGTTTTCACAGACCAGTGAAAACCTTTAAACGCAGCCCCAGGCGCCCTCCCCCTGCTTCAGGCCCTGGCATTCCCACTGCCCGCCCACTCTGCTCACTGGCAGCCCCGCTCGGCAGCAGCAGCAGGCCCGCTCGCCCCACGAAGCCCCTTCCCCACCTGCCGCCCGGCTGCGGCTCCATAGCAGCTCTCTCCCCGGCCGGCCGCAGCTCTGCAGCAGCTCTCCGCCTAGTCAGCTCGCACTTCTGGGTTGGCATTTTGCCGGAATTTGTCCATAAATAAGCCATATCTGGTGATTAGCCGCACTTCGGGGATCGGCTTGATTCTTCAGTGAAATAGGTGTGGCTTATCAGTGTGAAATTACTGTACCCGGTCAACTACAGCTCCTAAACACCTGGAAATTTCTTGCTAATTCAACCCATAGTAACTCATTCACATGAATAGGTTTTTCCATCAAGGCTGCTGATGGGTGGAACAAATTGAAAATAGTCCCATATCTTTTTTATGTTGCCTTTCATGTGATGGTCATCTGTAATGAATACAGCCACTTTAGATGTCTAGAGATAAGCGGAGTACTTCCATTAGATATCTAGATTCATACTATTAAGTGACCTTCTAGATTTATTCTGAGATAAGCAGGTGCATTCATTTGTTCTGAGATAAGCAGTTTATATTCAGGTAAACTCATTTGTTTTGTTCACTGATTCTGTTAGAATTAGTTTATGTAATGCATATTCCAAAAATCTTGTGTGAAGTGATAGATAGCATTAGCAGCTTATTTTTCTAATTATTAATACGAGGTAATGATGAGGAATTAAAACATTTTAATCTTGTTTGATTTTTAACTAAACCAAAACTACAAATCTCAATTTAAAATGGGGGGGGACGGGGGACGGGTGCTATGTTTAGTTTGAGTTCATATGGCTTGTACCCATAGTAAGAAGTACTGCAAAATAGTCAATTTAAACTGCCTCTGTAGTAGTCTCTCCAGCAATTCATCATGGCAGTGCACATAGCAAATTACTTCAAAATGCAGGACAGAAAATAAAGTAGGAAACATATATGATGTATTGTGTTGAAGTTGAACCAAGAAAATTACTCTGCTGCTTTTCTGATACTAGAGATTATACGGGAATGGAGAGGTCCTTCTTTGCCATTCTCTTTGATTGCTCAGACTTTACATCTAACTGAAGTCAATGTGAAGTGCTCTAGAGTGTGTTAAACACAACCAGAAAGGCGTGGAGCAAACCAGAGTTGCTGCACCTACCTTACTTCTGTCCCAGCTGGAAAACTGACATGCTTGCTACTGTTTGGTTTCTTGAAATAAGAAAATCAAATATGCATGTTGAGAGTATAGTTTTGAGAAGGTGAAAATTACTCAAAACTTCTCAGGGATTTCCCCTTCCGACAGTTGTCACATGTTATTTACAGCAGGTAAGCATGTACAGTAATTTCACGAATATAAGCCGCACCTTTTTCATTGAAGAATCCAGCCTACCCCAGTGGTGCGGCTTATATTCAGGTGCGGCTTATCTATGGACAAATCCCAGCAAATCGCCAACCCGGAAGTGAGAGCCGGCCAAGCAGAGTGGCAAGTGGGAGCCGCCGGGAGCATGAGACTGCCCGGAACGGGAGCTGCAAGTGTGCAGCCCGGCCCCTGTGCCACGGGGAGCCGGTGGGAACAGGGGATGGCTGGGAACGGGGGCTGCGCAAGGGCAGCCCGGCCCCTGCTGCTGGGAAGCCGGGCTGTGTGGGGCTGGGCCGGAGCGCCCCACCCCCTCTGCCGTGTGAGTTAAAAAAAAAAAAAAAAAAAGCACGGCTTATATTCGGGTGCGGCTTATATATGGACAAATCCCGTGGTCTTCCCAGCTACCCGGAAGTGCGGCTTATATTCAGGTGCGGTTTATAATCGTGAAACTGCTGTAACTGAATGCAGAATCTTTTCTTTACAGAATTGTAGGCTTTGTTTATGTTTATGCAGCACTTTCAAATTGAAGATCTGTTGGAAGTGAACACTTTATAAAACATGTTTATCCAGCATCAGAGACAGCAATGCTAACTTTAGATAAAATGGTGGTAAGCAATTATAGAGTGGAAAGGTCATCCCCCAAAGATAATCAATACTCTAAAAAAGCTGTGAGTTGTGAGGTGAGTCACAGAAAAACTCAAAGCTCCTCAGTTTTGTGAGCTCTTGATGTTGTGGGAAAGCCCTACATAAAACTTTGGTATGATGTCTTGAAAAGCATAATAATTGTTGGGATTTGTGTATTTAAACCATTTATCCAGCTGCTGATTTACGCAGAGTATCTAGGAAAAGAGGACAAGATGAGGTTTATTAACATTAGCACTTGTAGCTGGAGTGGTTCAAGAGTGTATTAGTCCTTGACTGTTAATTACTGTCCCTTCGGCTGCAGCATAGCAGGTGCTTTTTTTAGCTTCTTTTTGAAGTGAAGTGTAAATACTTGTAACTGATAAGTGAACCCTTCCAGTCCAGCAGTTTTGATAACAGCTCAAAATCTGTACCATTCAGCCCCTTGCAATTAGACTCAGCAGACTCTTTTACTTGCTCCTGGTCTGATTTTTTTCCATGGATACTTTTTCCTTTTCTCACTATCTTTGGATAGGTGATTGGACAGGTGGTTTTAAACACCTGCATTCACAACTAGGAGACTAACTTCTCATTCTGTTATTTCTCGGCTTTGACTTTGCATTCCTGCAGATTGTGGTTTTAAAGGTCAAGGAATAAACTTCTCTTTTTAGAGAATTGAAAGTGGTTTATTTAGGGATCATCTTTTCTTACTATTAGCTGATGAGCAAACTCTGCTACAGCTGTCTTGCTTTAGATGTGTATTTGTTTAAACACTTGTGTAGTTCACTTTAAAGAGCTTTTTAGAGAAAATGTTCCCATTTTCCCTTTACCCTGACCCACTTTGGACAAGGCTTCTAAAAGCCTTCTTTTACAAAGGCCTAAACAGATCCATACAATGTGTTCACAGCAGTTGCATTTTTATTCCCTGTAGAATATGGTCAAACTGGAGAAAACCCTTTTTCCTGTTTTCTGTCGCACTCTTATGCTATGGAAAAGAAAGCATTATATATGTGGCAATTGAGATTTTGTTGCCATACTGCAACTCTTGTTTGTGTTTTTCAAAAATCTGGAATCTACATTTTGGTGTAGATCTAAGGAAATTTAAGACTATTTGCAATACCTAAAAGAACTCTGAGAACATTGTCTCTTAAAAGTTATTCAAAGCTCACTTTTCCATGCAGCAAAATATAGCATTTAAGCAAAACATAGGCAATGTCTGCATAAAAAAGAGAAGGGGGGAGGGTTTGCATAAATAGAAGCTACCATTTCAGTGTTAAGTTGGGCATAAGTGTTGTAAAATAGACTGTTAGGCCTTGTTCAGGAGAATATTTAACTGTATATTTTCTGATTGAGAGTAAGTATTAGATATTATGTGACTATCAAGTATGAAAACACTGAAGATTTTATTAAAGTTTTCTTTGTACACAAAGCAGTATCATTATAAAATTAATTCCTCTATAACAGTGATGCAGATGCATATTTTCTTTAGTATTTAATGTGGGGTATTTTTGGTTTCAGGGAAACAACTTCATTTATATAGGATGTTTTACTGAATCTTATATTGCATGAATGTGGAAAATATTTTTAAATATTTGGGGGTTGATGGATTGGTAC
The DNA here is from genome assembly GCA_009812075.1 of Sialia sialis. NCBI lineage: Eukaryota > Metazoa > Chordata > Aves > Passeriformes > Turdidae > Sialia > Sialia sialis. Next base: position 7,791,047 of record VRYO01002297.1, read on the forward strand.
TCTTCAAAGGGAAACAAAACACTAAATATTTCTAATCCTGCATTATTTACCGCATGGGTGGTTAAATGCTACTTTAAGCCCCATAAAATTAAAAGGGAGAAATCTGCCAACTGTAGCAGGAATTGGATTTAGGAAGAGTGGTACAGAGCCAAAATATTGCTACAGAATTAAATGTCAAAAATCTTCTTTAATAGTAGATATATAGTTCACAGTGTCTGGTTATGATTAATACATTTAATCTAAATCACTGAAAGTTGCTCTCTCCTTTTCCATAAAATACAATAGGACACAAATCAGTTTTACTGTAGGTGGATAACAATTGGAAAATAATGCATCTTCCCGCCCAATAAATTGTCAGTTATACCTTTTAACTAAAATCCATTCATCTTTCCAAAATTTATTACAATTTCTTATAATAAATCTTTTCAAATGTTTATTCATTTGCTTTTTGATACATTTGTGCCACTTTTGCTATGGTCTAATGTTTTTTCTTTTGATTCATTGTAAATTAGAAAATCTATTTTGAGTCAATTTTCTAGTTAAGAAGTTAAAATCTATAACCCAGACATTTTTTCATAGTCTCCTTTGCACATTTTAATACCCTTGAACTTAGATCCAATCCAGTAAATTCTGATCAGAAGGTGATTAAAAGACTTTTCACTGCAACTTCTTGACTGAGGGCCAGATTCGTAAAATAAGTACTTATGAGATTGGTAGCTGGGATTTTCCTGCAAATCTTCCTGAGTCAAAGAGGAGGATTGAAACAATTATAGCAGATGAACAGATACGTAGGTTTTGGTCAAAGATTTTTAAATATAGGCAATCAGAATTGCCCTTGTGAGTGAGAACCCAAAGAGTGTGATAGAAGCCTCCTTTTGTTGCCCCTTTATAGCGGCAATACAGTGGCAGTAGTGGTGATTGCTGAAGCATAATCTGTGCCCCATCATTTGGGGTGTCTGTAATTATCCAGTGCTAACCTCTACAGGTGTGGTGACCTACCATGTGATGTTCATAGAAGTAATGTTATTTTTTAAGAAGAAAATATTTTAAAAGAAATTTCTCTAATGATTGATATTCTAATCTGCATCATGAAATTGTGTTCACTGTTCCGCAGTTTCCTGCTCTGTATATAATAAAATGCGTCAGAGTGGGATACTCTTACTTTTTTAAAAATCTCCTAATAAGCCTGTTAAATCGCCCAATATTTCCTGTTATGATCCAATTAAAAATGTGATCTTAATCAGATCTCTGACAAGAGTTATGTATGAGAAGGTTAATCTAGTATGTAGCCATCTCAAATTTCTTGAAGGCACAAATATTTTTTGTTTATAATAGAAATGTGAACATGGGCACAGTAGAGGAAGAAGACTGAAAAATTCTTGAAACATAAGTATAAGAAAATTAGTCTTAATTTGAACTTGATCTACATTATCACTTTTTGGCAAATTTGTGTAGCTGAAAACATCTTGGGCTTTAAAGTGATTGATTTCAAAGTTAAAAAAATCATTTGTGTGGGTTGATTGGAATTCATTAATTTTACTAATTACACAGTGAAGAAAACAGATGTTTTCTTAGGCAAAGATCAGGCTTTAATTACAGGTCTTACCTGTTTATCTAAAAATAGTGTTAATATGTTCAATCTCTCTCAAAGTTAATTTCTTATTTTTATATGGAAGTATGAGATTTTTTTTGCACATTTTAAGCCTTACTCTAATTATGAATAAATATAAATCTAATATCAGAGCAGTTATTGAGGGATACATATATCATAAACATGTATTAACATTCTTCAAGAGTAAATTGGGTGAAAAATGCCTCTTTAAATTGTCAAATCAGAACCACCCAGTGCTATTCTATTTCTAATTATAATAAAGTGTTAGAAAAGGAATCCAAACCATTTACGGCAAAGTTGAGTTTCCATCATATAAATCTGTGCGACCTGCCCTTAAGACTTCTTATTTTGAGGTATGTAGTGGGTAGGACTACAGCTTACAAGAGAAAGGCAGAGAAAGCTGCTGTAGAAGTAGAGAAGCAACTTAACAGAGGGTCTGTGCATGCTTGTTTTGTGCTTTAGCAAATCACTATAAATGTTGTCTGTTTTAATTGCTTTAAATATGTACTGCCTTAGGGAAGTGGGAATCACTTAACTAGTGCTAATAATTGGCAAGATCCAGAAAGACATGGTCTTTGAAAGGAACATTTGCAACGGAAGGTCCATGATCTATTACAAGAATAATTCTTTTTTTTTGCCACATTTCTCTGTTGGAAGAAACACATGAGCTAGCAAGCATCAGTAAGTGTAATGCTATAATGAATATTTAATTCTGTAAACTGATGCAAGGCTGTAAATTAACTCTGATGTGTAGTAATTGTCAAATTAGAATAATGTGATCATTTTAACTTTGTGTAAACTCTTTCAAACTTCAAACCATAATTTTCTCAGAACTACATGCAAACTGTCTTTTCTCAGGGTTTATAGTTGCCAGGATGCTTTAGTTATTTCAGAAAGTGTATATGTTGCATGGAAGAGAATTCTCATGTCTTTTCAGAAGAACTGTGTTTTCCTCTGAATTAAAACAGTGAGCACAGCGTCTGAAAAAAAATAAAGTATTGATATTTGTGTAAAGCAACATAAAATAACAGAACATAAGCAGAACCAATAATAACCCATTAGTAGCGCACTGAAGTGTTTGTCCAGATGTTCCATGACTATCTTCTCTCTTCCTTTTAGATGTTATGGGGTGATGAGAGGTACTTTCTGAAAAGCAGTCTGCTTGGGTGTTCTTTCAAGGTTTTGGTCCAGGGGATATTTTTGGGTTCTTTTTATTCTTTTTCTGTGGAGGGAGGTTTGTACCTCATTTGCTTACTTCAGGGGAGTTAGTATTGCTGGTGGTATGGATCAGAGCTCTTCAGCAGTCCCAAAATCTGTCATGAGCATGGAAAACTTCATTATTACTACCTCCATCTAGCTGTGGTGATGTATTGAGTGGCTGTGGGACTTTGGAGAAGTAGGTCGTTAATTTTTTAGTGATCTTCTAATTCTAGGTTCATAGATATGAAACTGCTGTATTTTGATAGATTGTGTCGTTTGTGTCTATAGTCTGCTAGTTTACCATGTAGTGATTAGGGAGTAGAAAATACTTTCCAAAAGAATAAAATTATCGAAATTGTTGCTGACAATTGATACGCTCTCTGTTGCTGGTTCTTTGAGAGAAATTGGTGACCTTTCAGTTAGTGGTAATATGTGTTTTTTCTGTTCAAAAACTTTTGACTTCTTTTAGATGTGTTTCTTCTACAGTTTTTCCATTAATTTAATTAGTAATTTAGTAAAGCAAAGAAACTTAATCTCAAAATAATTGAACTAGGAACATAGCAATGTGGAAAATGTGCTTGAATGAATAGCCACAAATAGTATTTGTGGTAGCTGTTTGGATGGGATACTGAATGTTGTTACACCAATGGCTTTTTAAGTTTCGCCTTCATTGCCATGGAGATAACTGTACAAGTATTATTCTTGAAAGGAGGTTAATTCTTGCCTCCTGTGCGTAGAAGTGTTTAGGGAACAGGTGAACGTTTTGCTTTGGAAGGTAAATAATATCCTTGAGGTATTGTACACTGTGGCTTTCAAAGTCTGTTACCAAGCTCAACTATTTCTTTTGCTTTCAGAAGAAAATAAACAGGATCTTGTGTCTACCTTAACCAAAAGGGAGACAGAAAAGTGCCTGGAGATTCGGGTACATCTGGTGTCCCCTTTATTCTTGCTGTCTTGCTGGAGGAGCTGGAAGTGGCCAGCCGTGCTGTCAGCCTCCACATAGCCCAGAGGTCTCAAATGGCCTTGACTTGCGCAAAATAGATTATTCCAGTAGGGTGACAGAGCTGGTCGGCTGTTAAGAGAGCTAATGAAAACAGACACAAACCCAAGTATACTACTGGTTATTAGAAGCTCTGCTGGCATCAGACTAATTAAATGTAAACACCTAAAGCGTTCATTTATTTCATTATCAAAATTATCAAACTAGTGAAGTGCCCACAGCTGGGGAGAGGTGGGACTTTTTGACCTCACTTAACCTCTCTAGTATAACTAAGAGGATTTGTCTTGGCAGCCCCCTCTCCAAGGGGAGATCATCAAAACCATTAATGATCTATCCTTTGGCAAAATGCCTGGCACAAATTCTCTCAGAGCAGACTTTTTAAAGCTTCCTGTGCTTTCCTTAGCATACATCTTCTAACTGAGCATTCTGAGGAAGCTGGTAGTACTTGTACAGGTTTGTGCCTCAGTCTTATTAAAGGTTTTATGGTTGTATGCTTTCTAAAGATCAGTCTTCTTGATCCATGTGTCCAGTGTTGTTCAGTATGACCCAGATGTTGTGAGGCCTTGAAAACTGGTATTGCTTGTTGTTGTTTGAGCAGCAGCACCTATACGCTTCAGAACTTGTTTGATGAGCAATTTGGAGAAGGCTTGCTAGCCCCAGGCACTTTGAGTTTTTGCTCACAAAAGTAATAACCCAAACCAGCAATCCTCATCAATTAACCCAAAACAGGACTTTCCATCAATTCTCTCAGTCCCATTATTCCTGCACAAGGATCTCCTGATGTTTGGCAGGGTCTCATGTACTGTACAGCGATGGCTAATCTGAAAGGTGTCAAACACAAGAAGTGAGATAAAGAGGGGTTTTTGGCAGGCATTGCCCTGAATTTTTGTCACATGCAGCAGAATGGTAGGTCGTGAAAGGTTGATTCTGGGGAGAACCCCTTTGAGATTTTCCCATGTCTTGCCATGTGCTTTCTTTATAATTTGTTTAGCCTCTTTCAAGTGGATCAAGTTGACCTAAGAGCTGTGGGTTATACCAGTCTTTGGCTTGTTACGTTTGTGTTTCTTTGTCTTCCAAAAGATGCTTTGGGTAGGTATTAGTAATTTTTGTGCTCTCCTGGCTATGGATGTCTCTGAATTCCATATGTATTTTTGTTTCTATTGGGAAGCACTGGCTTGTTTTTGTGGGTTGGAATGTTTACTGTGTTAAATTTCACATGGCAGACTTTGAACATACATTTTCAACAGGTTGAAGACTGAATTGAATGCCATGTTTGCTTGTTGGCAATATACAAAATGCAGTTAGTAAATACAATTATTCTTGACCATCTCAAGGAAGTTTCATTTCTTGAGGATTTTATTCTGCTACCTTTTGACAAAATATTTTAGCTACAGAAACTTTACTCTCCCTTCCCTTTTTTACCTAACTCGTCTTTTTTTTGTTCCTGGTATCCTGTGATACCCACAGTTGCCTTTCATAGCTATTCAAACCTGCATACGTGCACCAAACATCGTAACTGAACTGCAGTGTATGATATGAATTGTTCCAGGCTCCACGTGTGAGTCGGGTCAGTTTGTGCTGAATGACTCCCAAAACACAGCTTCAAGTGCTTGGTGTCTGTGTGAATGTGGAGGAAATCCCTCCCACTATAAGCAAAGAGTAGATTCAGGATCACTTGATGTACCTGAACAGCCACAAGTTTGTGTGACCTAGCAACACACATCCCAGGGATGGTGGAACTTTCTGATATTGTTGCCAAGCCATTCTCCATCATATTTGAAAAGTCATGGCTATCAGGCAAAATGCCCAGTGACTGGGAAAAGGGAAACATCACTCCCATTTTTAAAAAGGGGAGAAAGGAGGATCTTGGGAGCTACAGACCAGAGGGTCCCACTCTTGCATCTCCTTTGTTTAGCATTTATGCTCTTCTGGCCTCTCTTTTCTTATGGTGTCTCCTTTTAGCTTTTGCCTCCCATTCCCATATACTCTTTTCATGGAAGCACCAGGGACTCTTGGTGCACAGTGAGTTGATTTTGTCCATCACAGAGCCAGCTGGTACCAAATGTGACTGGCGCAGGCCAGTCCCTGATCACTACCTATACTCTATTGAGACTGTTAACCAGATTCATAGAAGCAAAATTTAATTTTTTTCATCCAGTCCCAGCCTAGTATTGTCTAATAGTTCGGTTTCTCTGAGTAATTAAATCTAATAAAGTCTAACAGAGTGTTGGGTGTGTTTACACTTGGTACATCTGGATTTATCTCTATGTGGGTTTTTCATGTATCTGTCTTAATAGCTAATAACACCCTTCTGTTTGATAGAAATGCAAGAAGAAAATACATAGCAAGTTGAAATGAATGTGTAAGAGAGTATGATTATACACATGGAATCATTTAACTTCTTTTATTAATTTTAACTATTTCTGTTAATTTCTCTTAATATAGTATAGGACTTAGTACTGTTTTCATGGATAGCAACAAGCTGTACTGAAGTTCTTGATGTATCTGCTTTTAAGCTTTGATTTGTGGTAGATTGTGAATTTACTAAAAAAGGATTAAAGTACATCTTGGAAAAAAAGTGTGATACTGGAATACTGTCAGAAGAACCTTGAAATTGAATTACAGCTTTAATATTCAAACTGGGGCATGTATTGTTATTTGTAGTATATGTAAAATGACTTTTATAGATGAAATTTAAAATCGGTGGCGCAGAATAGGGTTTATAGTGCATGGTCTCTAAAAGGAAGGATCTTTGGTGTAGAGCATGTAGCAGAAAGATGCATATTTATTAAATAAAGGAATTTTTAAATGGGGGTATGATAGAAGAAAAGGTTGTTCTTGCTGATGTGTCAGTCAGATTATAGTATTCATTGCCAAAAATAAATGCGAAGTGTTTCTCTGTGCTTAAGTATTTCTTCAGTATTATGTATATTTACTAAAAAAAAAAAATCAAAATTGTAAAATATTTATTTTGTAAAACAATGAGAGCCTTTTCAAATCCTCATGCCTGAGACTGTAATTTCTGGGAGTCGGGTTCTTTGTGCTGAGCTGTCAGTATCCCCTGTGTTTCTAGCAAGGTGCTGTGGTTTCTTGCCATTCTTGCATTATGTCTAAATTGCCACACTTGGCCAGTTTGGCCTCTCTCTTTCTGAATTAGATGTGTGAATTCCAGATACTCAACAGGAAACCTGTGTAGTGTTCCTTAGGACTCCAGGGACACAGGCATGAGTAGAAGCAAGTGCTGGGAGAGGTCCTGCATGAAGGGGCTGCTTGCTGGCTCCATCGTGCTCTGTCTCATTCCTGTCCTGGTGCCCAGTGCATGCATTGATCACCCCAGACTGTTGAACTCATATATTTAATGAGAATTCTAAGAGTTCTGTGTTCTCCAAATAGAACCTAAAAATGTCTTTTGTAATTGTCTTATTCAAGGCAAAAAATACACCAGAACCTCCTTTCTCTCTTGTATCAGTCCTGCCCGGGACTGCCATTTAGTGTCACTGCAAGGGCTGGTCTGGAAGAGGATACAGGGTAAACCACCTGCTGTGTTGTCATATATGTTGTTTCCTGGATTCTCATTGCCCAGAAAAGTTTCATGATATTTTCTCTTTGTGGTTTTTCCTTTGGCATTTTCTCTTTGGGTCTTTTTGACAGTATTCTTTAGTCATAATTTCTTAACACATTATTTATACTGGTTTAAATAAATTTATTTGTCACAGTAAGCCTAATGCTTGCTTCTGCATTGCTGTTGAAGAGTGGTGACAGCAGAGACTGTAAAGCAGTAGCAGACCTTGCTTGGCAGTGCATCAGTGCTGAAAACAACACCACAGCTACTTAGGAGCGTTATGAGCTCTGGCCTTCCAGAGGCTGATTCAAGGCAGTCATCCCAGCAGAAGGAATTTATTTGGACTGCAAGGGATAGAGTATTGTAACCAGCAACCCCTTTTCATTCAAATGGGAAAATTCTTAATACAGTAATT
>VRYO01002297.1:7799835-7815499 GCA_009812075.1 Sialia sialis
CTTATATATGGACAAATCCCGTGGTCTACCTGGCTACCCTGAAGTGTAGCTTATATTCAGGTGCGGCTTATAATCGTGAAATTACTCTACTTTGATAAAAATCCTTAGCCGTTTACCAGGACAAGTCAGATTTTTTTCCACTGGTCAAATTACTCCAAAGGCTTTGTTATGGGATGGGTATGTAGGCTGAGAGAGGAATATGGTTTTAAAGATAGAACCAAAATAATCAGGGAAACAGTGCAGTTGTTTTCAATATACTTTTGATGTTTTGCACTTTTTGCTTCAAGTGGTAAGAATAAGATAAATGTTCTTTCTGAATTATTTAATCCTCCATTCAACCTAAAGTGTCATGAAAAACCTTTTTAAATAATGATCATGATATATTAAATACATTTCTCACTGTCTTGCTCAGGGATATCAAACTGGCTTGCTGCAGAGCTGTAACTATCTGAAATTCTATTACTTGACAAGTATATTTGGGGATTTTTATATTCCAGTAGAATTAAGAGGTGTTCTCAAGCACCTTTTCATTTTGCTATCCCCAACCATTTCCCAGTAGTCATTTATGAATTTAGATTTTACCTTTGGATAGGTGTTAGCCATTAGATATTTAATGTATTGCTGGTTGATATTATAGGAAATGGGAGGAAGAGAAATGGAAAATATTTTTTCATTCTTTTTAAGATCTTAATTGTTGAAATCTGCTTTGAATGATTTGTGCTGGCTCTTGCTTCTAATGTTCTCTGAATGTACTTACAAGTAAAATAATAATCAGTCTTTTACCATTCATCACAAATCTAGCATAGCACCATGGTGAATGAACAGTTGGCCTTATTAGCACTAATTTGTTATGATCAAAGTTGTAGTCCAATTTCAAATTACTGCAAACTTGATGAATTCATTTGCAGAAACAACTGAATCTTTGATTATATTCTAGGCTATAGCAAGTAGGGCAAACACAAAGAAAAGTGGTAGCACTGCCAGTAAATTTTAGGTCTATCCGAGTGTATGCAATGAAGGTGACATCATTATTTCTAACATACACAATTATGACTTTATAAATTTAAGACTAATCTGAAGGAATCTCTACAGTTTTTTCATTTTTTAAAGACTGGTTTGTCTTTTGTCACTATTACCTTTCTACGAGAATCATAAATAACTATTATGGAAGAGATTAATTAATTCCTCTTTGAGACTGTCCCAGATTGCCTCCTCTTTCTCAAATAATTACTCCATTAATATGTAGTTAATGTTAGGAGTCCTACTTCCCCTTTTAATAAGGATTTCTTACCAAGCTTTAATTTTTATATTTGCTAAAAGTATATTTTGCGAACTTGACAAGAAACTCCTATTTTACTGTAGTATGATTTTGAATAATAATAATGATGATGATAATAATAATAATACCTGAGGTTTTTTTCACAGTATGGCGTACTTGGGTCCATGTTAAAATGTGAAACTGAGTAATGTGGTTTAGATTTGTATATTTTTATTGAAAGTTTTTTAAACTTAGTTCGTATAAGAGACAATGATTATGAAAGTAGTGAGGCAATTGTGAAGTAGCATAGGGAGACTGTGTGGGGGCAGTATTATACCATAGGAAAGAAATAAGGTGTCTTTATTTACACTTGAGACTTCTAGATTTTTTTTTATAACTTTTTCTGTTCTCGTTCTGACATTCATTTTGCTGAGAGCTGTGTGAGTGTGAACCTTGACTGTAAGTAGTTGGAATATATTGCAAAACAGAAAACTGTGAGTTTTTTCGATGGTGTCTTTTCCTTGATTTCATTAGGTAAATTCAAGCCAGTGGTAATAGAATTAATTTCAATGTGTTCCTACTTTTAGCTGGTATATTTTTCAAAATGTTTGTGATGTTGCTTGCATCTGAGCTTTGCATACCATCTTGTCTTATCTTGTCAAAAGTACCCACAAAGCAAACCCCTCTGATTTGTATGTGCTAAGTGCATAGATTTACTGCTGCAGTTTGAACATTTTTGAATTAAAATATATTGCTTGTTCCAAATGTATTGATTTGCACATCTCTTTGTCAATATTAAGTAGAGCAATTTTTCCAATAAGTTGAAAAAGATCTCGCAAGACAGGTTACATTTAGTGGATTGGTTCAAGTTTATATTTCTGCATTTTACTTGTTTGTTTGTTCTTGCTCTTTTGCCCTTTATTCTCAATCACTGTTACAGGTATTTGTAATGTCCCTTAACTGAGAAGAGATGCTGCTAGTTGCACTCTGAATTCATACAAAGTTGCAGTCATCTAAACGTTACCCTTCTTAAGCTTTCAGCTCCTAACAAATACTTAAATACAAAGGTTCTATCTGAGGTTGTGTTTTTAATGCCTAAAAGATCCTAACACAAGATCAAAGCTCTTAAGCTTAATACCACTTAATGGTGGTGTAATAGAAGTGAATTGCTAGAATCACTGTTTTTCCTGTAAGTGCTCTTCAGTGCAATGTTTCAGTAGTATCTTTTTTGAGAAGGCAATGTAATCACCTTTTTTGTCCACTTCTAGTCATCAGCCAGCTGCTTGTGCAATGGTTATTTGTTTTTAGAGTATGTGTACGAGTTAACAATGTAAACAATCTCGCTGCTGCTCTCATCTCAGTTCTCTTGCACCTGAATGTGAAATTATTTATTTGTCTTAAATAAGCAAATCAACAAGTATGTAGTAGTTGATAGGTTGTAGGAGCATCCTCTGACTTGCTTTGTTAAAACTTTTGTCCATTTCTCTGTCTGCTCAGCCCATTCTGCTGGTTGCTGATCTGAAAAGCAGCTGAGATGTGAATCAGGACAATAACATCTAGTGGGCACAAGCTTGCTAGTGGAACATCACTCTGGTGCAGATCAAGGAAACATTACAGATTTGAGTGGTTGGTTGTCTGTAGACTGAGGTCACACTTAAGTTCATTAAAATCTTTCCCAAATCCAGATAGATCCACCTGGAGACTGACCAGTTCCATAAAAGCTGTTGTGATGTGGGGTTTTTTTATTTATTTTTAATGCTGTCATTCCAGTTGCTTGACTTTTAGAAAGTCATGAAGAGATTCTTTTGGGAGTGGTGGGTGCTGAAAAAGAAATCAGAAGTAATTTTCTTCTTACTTTTAAAAGGTTAAAGTTTTCTCAGTGTGGTCTGGCTAGTGTGTATCTTGGTATTAAACATGCATGTTATTCAGAAAGTAAATGCCTATTTAAATACAGTACTAATTTTTAATCTGAATACTTGCAGCAAGTTGAAAGAATGGATTATGATAGCAGATGCTTTGTTTAAGTGGAAATAGCAGATTAACAAAGAAAAGGAAAATAGTAGAAATATTTTCATGTACTGTTGAGAAAGTCTCCATTTGAGTGACATTGGGCAGCACGTTGTAGAGTCACTTAGGAAAATTGGGAGTACTGTTTCTATGTTTAGGGATAAGTTGAGAGTGATTGCGAGAGACTCACAGCAGTGAAACATGTGAGGCTCATGCTGTTAGGTCTGCAGTGTTTGCTCTACACACAGGCAAAAAAAAGAAAGATTGTCCAGAGCTGGTGTATATCAGTGGAGTTAATATAACTTAGGAAAAAAAAAAACCCTTTGTCTCTCTAAATGACATTAGTTTGAACTTCTAGGCATCTTACCCTAGATTTTCTGTAATAATTGAAATGTGCATCTAGATTTGTATAATCTCTGTTGTTGATGATACATTCTGTGGAGTTGGTACCTCTATTTTTCGCAGTGTAATAAATCTGTTTTGTCAAGAAGAGGGAGGGAGATGTGTTATCCATTGTCATTCTCTAGTGGAAAGCAAAATTTTTATTGCCTTTTTTTACCTGGGTTTTCCATGGAAGTGATGTGAGCTGTCATCACTTTTCTTCCTTCTTGCTTCATTCCAATACCTTGAGGAAATTCCAAGTTAATTTGACAATCCACTTAAATGTGACAATCATTTAGATGTAAATGATTATTAAATACCTAAAGTTTTGTGAAAAGATATAGCCAGCTTAAGTGACAAACCTAAATTTATTAATTCCCTTGAGGAAAGGCTTTTGGCATAAACTTAGTTATTAGCATGAGAGAAACCCATGTGGGAGTAACCTTATAAATGCTTCAACATTTGATCGGTGTTTGTGCCTTTGTTAGCCCTCAAAGTCACTTAAATGTCAGGTGTAAAGCTGTAAGAAACCAGGTAGAGTTGCTTGATTTTTTTAAATTTTTTTTTTTACAGTCCGCTTTATCTCCCTCCGGAATGCATCATGAACAAGTAGAGATGGTTAGAATAGAAACTTAAAAGCACTGATTTTATTGATTTGTTGGCTGGGTCATTTATGTTAGTAATTAGTATCCACTGTTATCCTTAATTATTTTAGACAATGCTATTTATATTTTGGTTAATTACACTCAAAGCTTTTTCCCAAACCATGCTGATTTATTTATTTATTTTAGTTTTTTTTATGTCTAGATCTACGGCTGTAGTGACCTCTAAGACTTACTTTAACTTTTCTCTGAATATTCCAAAAATGTTGTGTTTTCCTGTTTTAATAGTGTCTGAGGTTAAATTTCCCTGAGGTACTGATAAAGGATAATGCCAAGAAAATTCTTGGCAAATTTTCAAGAAGGGCAGGTCCCTTGAGTTCCAAGAATGATGGGTCAAGGTGGAAGCAGGCATTTGTTTCTGGTAGCCAAGAATAAGAACTGAGTCTCTGCGAGGTTTAGTCAAGTGAAGCACAAGCAGATATGACAGCAGACTGATCCTTCGAATTTGAACTGCATATAAAGCATACTTACATCCAAGAGCACTAGTAAAATAAATAAATAATGTACATGCATCCACATGCTACCTATTTTAATGTGTCACTTGGAGTTTTAATCTCCAGAAGTTTGATTTCGTTCCTTCCAATTTCCTCTTCCCTTGTACTAAGTCAGCTGCCAGTCTTGATGTTTATTTGCACCAAATAAGCAAACTGGTTATTACAATGCTAATAAGTTGCTTGAATATAGTAAGTTTCTTCCTTTGGTTTGCATAGAGACAGAGTTCATGGCTCAGTACTTCTGGATCGTGGAGGAAAACTATGTTATAGCAGTATAATTAATTCTGCAAGAATTTACCACTTTTGCTAGAAGTAAATGCTTTTCAGTATTTAAAAATAATGACATTCAGAGATAAGGGTTTTATCAAAAGAAAATTTGGCACAATTGGAGATTTTTTTCCCCTGTCTTTTGCAATGATATTTCAGTTATGTTTCAGCATCCTCAGTAAGAATAGAAAACAATTAAGATTTATATTACCTTCACACAGCTTCAGTATCGTTCATTCACACTGATTGATTTATGTCCTTTATATTACATTAAAGCTGCTGAGTGTTTGGGTAATCTAGACCACGGGAGGAAATTGTTTGCTAAGTTTTTGTGTAGCATTTGTTCCATGTAGAAATACACTCTTTACATGTGTGTCTGTGTTTAAAAAGAAATTCATGGGGATTGTAGCCAATGCTAAAGCCAAATTGCAGCCTGATAGGTGTATCAGCCAAACTGAATGAGTAAGACTTTCAGGTCTGCCCTTTCTCCCATTACTCAGAGTATTTAAAAAGATTTACAAAATAGCTGTGAAGTTAGCTTCTTAAATGTCAGAAGTCTACTGTCTTCATGAAGACTGCTTCATTTAACTGAGAAATTTTTATGGTATCATTTATTACACTGAAACAGTTCTTAAGAACTAAGAAAAATACCACTAACATAATTTAATTGCATTACTTCGTGGCATTCAGATAATTGAGGTTGAAGTGAGTTGTCAAGTAAATGTCATGTCAGACTCTTGCCTCAGTGGGCTTCAATACTGGATTTGGGATTTGGCTTGGTTTTGTGATTGGCTGGAAGGCTAATGTACATAACTACTACTTCAGGACATGATCAGAGTTACAGCACTGGATTCTGTATAGTATATATCTTTCTCATCTGAGGTTTTTAAGGCTTTCTGTAGGGGGAAAAAAAAAACCAGAACAGCAATGCTAGCTATATGCTCTGTCATCTGCTTAATCCTTATCCCCTTCACATTGTCAATACTCATCTAATTCCACTTTAACAACAGTAATTGGCTGATGGAGTAGCAGATATAGATTTATTTTCCTGATGACTCCTTGACTTTTTTCCTCTGGTAATACTAATAGAATTCCAAATCCTTACTGGTGTGATCATGTCATGAGTAGGTCAACAGTCATGTCAAGGTCCTATTGGAAACTTCATAGCCAACATCTTAATTTAGACTTAGCTATCTTTTTCTCTTGTATGTGCAATTGTAAGCAATTCTTTCAAGTATCACACTCATTCCATTATAACTCAATTCATTTGATGCAAAGGGAGGCAGTTCTGCATGTGAATTGTTTACTGAATGGTAGTGGGTCAGACAAGCTCAGTAAGCCTCTTCCAGGTATGATGCATTATCTGAATTATGTGAGGAGCTTGAAGGAAACAAAATATTACTTGTTTGTTTTCAAAGTTATTTCAGTCTTTCCTTTAATGAGAATTGAAATGGATATTGTGGCTTTCAAATATTTAAGGAAATGTCTGAAAATTTGAAATATCAGGTTGCCAGGGTAGCTGAGTTGATCCAGTGGTTTCCTGCTACTGGAAGGCAAAGACTTGCTTTGTTTCTTGCTTTCTTTAATTCTATCCTAGCTCTTAACCTACCTGCTCTAGGCCATGTGGTTCCTAAAATGTTCTACATTTTACCAGAGCTCTGAGTTATAACTGAATTCTGAGTTGCCTCAATCGCTATAGCAAACAGGAAAAAACCACAGACTTTTCTTCAAAGGTTAATTTTGTCATCATCTTAGTGTACTGGAAGTGATCTGGGGAAGGAGAGAAACATCACCTTTGACATATGAATGTGGAAGAGGGTATACAGGACAGCCCATTTTGACAGTAATGGGTTGTTTAGGACAAACTGTTTCTTGGTGGAATTTTACCTTTAGCTTTTGATTAAGTTAAAATTGAGAAATACGACTATTAAGTCATTTGGAAATCTGTCTAGGTTTGATGGACTAATGAGCATCTTTCACATCACTATCCAACTTTATCTGAACTTTCGTATTTATTTTTGGCACCTGTGTGTTTCCAGTCTGGAAATGGGAAGTGTGGTGTTGCCTTTCCTGGACTTGATGTCATATTGCAGAAGTTTTAAGAGTTGACTTCAGTAAGAACAGAGTGCATATACTCAAGCTGTCAGAAAAATCTGCAGCCACTGACTAAACACCTTCTGTCTCTTAAAGCATGTCAGACTTAATTGAGTGGTTAAGAACCAGTTTTGGCAGAGACTTAATCTCACTTAGTCTTTTGGCTAACTGAGTAGTACTCAATATTGAAAGGATGCATGCAGTCTCTAGATAGAGATTTATGCACTTGACCAAGTGCTTAAATTTTACAGGGAAACATTTAAATTCAAGTGCTTTGGTAGTCCTACATCAGAAGCAATGCCTATCTTGGGAATTACCACTATTAAATCAGCAAGGAATATTAACCCCAGTCTACAGCCTGGCTTGACTGCCTTATCAAAGCTGCTTTTTTTATCTTCTGTCCAAAATCTTTATTCTGTGAAGCTTTTGACCAATTATAGGGAACTCATCCATTAACAGTGTCTGTGTCTAATGTAATAGCTTGGCCTCTTAATATTTCTGTATGAGTGATAGGTAGAAAGCAGAAAGGAGCAGATGAGAAGGAAATCCCCCAAACAGAGCACTTCCTGTTCAGCAGGGAAGTTATCTTCAGTATAAGCATTCTCTTTGCCAAGCCTTGCAGGTGTTTTGACTTCCATTTTAAATTAAGAGAAGGTCCCAAAATTATAACACTTTCTAAGAACCTTGCCTAACATATGAAATGTGCTTATGGAAATACTCCTTTTGTCTGAAAAAAAACCAAACTGGTTTGTAGATAAAAATGCATATTATCTTTTGAATTCTTGATGATATCAATTTGCCGCTTTTGTAAAAAAAGCCCAGAAAGCATAAAAATAGTTATCTATACTTAAATACATGTTTTATTAAGTTTTCCCCTGAGCTGTAACTGAAGCAAAACCCAGTAGTTTAAGACAGTAATCTATAGTTTCAGAAACATTAATTCCTTCAATAGCTAAACTCATAATAACTCATAGTAACTCAGTGGTACTGAGTTACGCTAAGTTCTTGTACTGAAATATTTTCGTTCATAATGTTGTGTGTGTAATAACATAGGCTCTTAATGCATGAGCAAGTGGAACTTAAAATTTTTTTGAATTACTGGCAAGTGCCACATCCTCGCTCTGATCTTTTTTTACTATACATTCAGCTCCCTTGTTAAATTAATTTCATCCATCCAGTTGTCAGATGGACAAGAGAATATAACTGGGGCTTCAATAAAGTGACCAAACATGTCTTTAATGCATATCATTTATTTGTATTTCCTCATTGCAAGTAAGTCAAAAATTAATATTTTTTAAAGTTTAGCTTTGTTTTCCCTTAAAATGACCATCTTTCTGCCAGTATGTTCTATAAAACTATTTAATATGCATGAAGTTGTTTGAATTCTTTTTTAACTATACTTTCAAATTAATAATGCCTGTACTGTAAAAGAATTGAAAACATTCACTGTAATAATTCATCTAAACTGATTTATAATGTCATACTTAAGGGAAATGTTTTCTTGGATTATTTTCACTAATATACATTATGTTTTCCTGTGGTTAAGGTTGTTGGCTTTTAGATTTTTATTTTCATCTTTTTCTGTTCGAGGTAGAATAGGTCAAGTTAGCAACATAGGATCTGTTTCATTAAAGAGTTTGAAATATTCTTCTGTTGTAATCTCCCCTACCAGCACCCTAAAGGTTAACATTTTTTCAGTATCCTAAGAAGTTAAATTGAACAGCCAAACTTCCAGTTGCCAAAGGAGGAGAGGGTAAGAGGATGCACATCCTTGGTTGATCCTGCTGTTTTCCACTTAATGAAAGAGTTGAGCATTTCACTGAAATTTCTCAACTTGAACTTGTCTACTTTCTTGCACCATCCGATCCTACTTAGCATTTGTTGAATCATTTCACTAAAACAAAAAGAATTTTAAATTACAAAGCAAAGCTAGACCCAGCACAGTCTATAAAAGATAGTAAAGACATTGGCAGATTTAATTTTTAATATTTTAGTTGGAATTTATAAGTCATTATAAACAATTTGGGTTTTTTGTTCCTTGTGGATTTGTCTTACATACTTGTTTTCTGTTATTCTCACAAAGTTATAGGTACTTTCCAAATGTAAAAAACACTGTTCCTGCCACAAGGAGATAAAAACATAAATGGAAAGGAGATTGAGGGAAATAGTATGGCAGGATATGTGACTGTTGGCTGGTAAATAGGAATAAGCTGTTCTGTTGAGGTTTTTAATTAACTTGTCAGTATAAATCAGCTGGATTTCCCATGGGCAGCATGGCAGATGAGGGTCTTCCAAAGGGAATTAACTGGAGGAAGGGTGAAAGCTGTACAGATGAGTTTGTGAAAAATGTTCTGTGCACAAGAGACGGGAAGAAGTCAGAGAACTGCTAATGCTAGAAGCATTTTTTAAAAAAACAGCAAAAAAACAAAATTGTGGAATCTGGTTTCTCTAACTAGGTGGGAGGAGATGGCATGAAATAAAGTGGATAAAAATGTCTGAGGGGAATGAAGAATGATGGAAGGCTTGAATTAGATTTCTTGATACCTGTGGTAGAATTCAACTAATACTGCAGTCTTCTCATGTGAAACCTGCACTTTTGTCTGAGAGGAGACTAGCAGTCAAGGAAGGAAGACTGGGCCATCTGTGTCACCGTTAGTTGCTGTTCTGAGGTAATTAAAAGCTTTCTGAAACAGGAACAAGAAACAGGTGATTTGGTTTGGTTTGTTCTTTTAGAAATGTATTAGTGTTACACTGACACTGAAACATCATTGTGAGGCTTCAGGAAAGGAGTTGGGATCTGCATTAGATGGAAGCTGGCAGCTGGAAGATGAGCACACTTGAGAACCACCAGCCTGGATGCTCTGTACTGAAGAACCTCAGCTTCCTTTGTTGCAGGGCTTAACATCCTCCAGCACGCAGGCCTAGCTTAATGTAAATCCAGCAGATACTGGAGTACAGTAATTTCACACCTATAAGGAGCGCCGGCATGTAAGGTGCACTTCTGGCTTGTTGGCAATTTTCCATACTTTGTCCATATATAAAGGTGCACCTTTTCGGCAGCCGTGGAGCCGAGCTGAGAGGGTGATGGGGCTGCCACCATGGAGACACCAGGGTAGGGCGGGCGCACCCAGCAGGGCTGCTCCGCGCAGTGAGTGCAGGGCACAGGGGAGCCGCGGGCCAGGGCTGCTGCGTGGGAGAGGCGAGGAGGCAGCAAGGTGCAGCGGGGCGGGCAATGCAGGAGTCGAGGCAGCGGACCCCACCAGGGCATCGGGGCCGAAGAGCCACTGTCTCAGGCAGACTCGCGGGTGGAGCACCGTGTACTCTCCATGCCCACAGGGCTGCCTGGAGCCCGGCAGAGCTGCCTGGAGGGGCCCTGCGGGTGGAGGTGCTGCCACCCGGTCCCTGCCCCAGGCGCTGCGTTGGCACCGGGCAGGAGCACGGAGCTCGGGCCCACCGGTGTCAGCGGCAGCGCCGTGTGTGTGGGGTGAGCGCGGTGCCACGCTGGGGGCTGTAAGCCCAGCAGAGCCGCAGCAGGCAGGGCCGCGGGGCCTTGGCATGCCTGCAGCACCGCACAGCCCTGGGCCAGGCGGGGACACAGCGGGTGATGTGAGGGATGGCAGGGTCAGCGGGGCTCCATGACTGCCATGGCTCTGCAGCTTGACTCGCCCTTCCAGGTTGGCAAATTTCTGAACTTTATCCGTATATAAGGCTCACCGGCGTATAAGGCACACTTCTGCCTTTCAATCAAAATTTCAGTCAAAAGGGTGCGCCTTATAGTAGTGAAATTACCGTACTTCTCCATTTTCTCTGCTTCTACAGAAAGTAGCTGAACAATGTTCAGAGAGTATTTTGAGTTTGTCATTAAGATTGCCTCCCACTTCAGTCAGGCAGAGCACAGGAGCATGGGAAGACAATGTTTCTCCAAGACTTCCTGCCTTTGAAGAAGTTCGAGGGCAATGAATGTTTGGAGCTGTCTGTCACAGAGAAGTCGAGATTGTTGAATGATGTGCACAGCCATATTTTATTAACTATATTTGAGATGGTGTCCAACAGTAGTGGAGGAGCTGGGGAAGTTGTTTCATAGGGCCTAACTCTTAAAAATTCAGCTCTGGGACATCAACCCTTAAGCACTTGGGTAGGAACTGGAATTCTAAGAGTGACCCACAGCACTGTATGTTTCAGCAATTTCCTTTCTGTGTCAATATTCTAGCCCAAACAAACCTGCCCCTGTTGATAGGGGCTCTACATTCGCTATAGAAGTAGGTAGTAATGGTATAAAATACAACCCTTGTGTTTCTGAAACAATGCTGTTTGATTTGCAATATTAGGATACTAGCATGACCAGTTTCACTTTGCATGTATTTTCCAGTTATTCTATTGAAAGAAACTTAAGATTCTTAAGTTTAGCTGAGAAACTTTTACAATCAAGTGAGTTTAGGAGCTCACTTATTTTCTTGCTTGAGCCTGAATTTAATATTTCCTTCAGAAATCTCTTCATGGACTTTCATACTGTCAGAACATTATTCTGATTTCAAGCCTGATTTTTATGGTGGTATAATTAACAGACAGAGTATGTTGATACAAAAAAAGACATCTACTGGTTTTGACACTGAGAATTAATTATGAAATAAAAGACAGATTTGTGCTCGGGCTAGCATTAGCCTAGCAGTTCAAAATATAAGCAGTCACCTTGGAGTCATGTAACAAAAAGTGACACCCTTTCTTTTACTATAGGCTAAATATATCTTGTGAACTTTAGTTAGATAAATCATCTGTGTGTCAGTTCTATTTGTTATGCTATTTAATTAATTTGGAAAATAGTTGTTGGTTTCCTTTGACAAGCAGAGAGTTCATGTTTGTTAAATACTTCAAAAAATGCTTTCTGGTGGTTTAGATTATTATCAGAGGTTGTTCATTCTTACGAGAAAAAGGTGACATTCAGCATATCATTGGTAGCCAATTTTAAATGAAGTTTCAAAAGACTACCTATAATACCATTTTTCAACCCCTTTAATTAGTTTTTGCATGGAATACATTGCACGAAGTGCTGGCATCGTCTTTTACTCTTGTTCCCTGCAAGTGAATACAATTTGGATGCCTTCAATGCAACTTCTCTTATTTTATGGCAACAAAGACTCCTCCAAATATCTCATGATGGTTAATACAGAAAAAACATTGTGTTAATGTGTTAATCTTGAGCGCACAAAGAACTACTGGAGGATAAGAGGAGGGCATCTGTTGGATAAGCTTTCAATATGATGGGAATGATAACAGACCTACAACTGGTGCGAAAAGCAGCTTTTACAGTATGTGATTAAAACCAGTGCATATCTTATCAAAATTTGTTTATTGATGCAGAGGGGGATAGTAAACAAAGAAGGACCTTACTTTTGAGAAACCTGGTTGTTCTAAGCTGCCACAATTTGTACTGGCTGCAGTGACCATTTCAAGTTTTTAGGCCTGTATGTTCTGGGTGGGTTATTTTTGTGATGGATTGTCACTGTGATGGACGATCCTCTACTACCTTCTCTATGTATTTGTCAGTACAGTTGTAGTTGTGGTAGATTTTAGGCTTCTATAGTAAGAATTCTTGGGAAGATCAAGAAGTTATAAATCATCTTAGAGTTTTGTGTAACTAATGAAAATACTTCTTTTATTACAGTGAAGGTGTGCTTATGAGGAGGAAAATGAAGATGCTGAGAAATAGGCCTTGGAAATGTATAATTAATTTCTTCATTTCCTTCTGAATAATAGGACCGACAGTCCTTTGTGTATTTTCTAGTTCCAGTGTAATTGATATTCTGATGCAGATTGGACCTTTCTTTAAAAGACAGGGATTTTCAAAGATTTAGAAAATACTTCAAACCATTCATGTTGCTTTCAGAAAAGGGTTTAGCAACTGTGCCCCTATAAAGATGTTTAGCAATTGAAGTATTTACAAAATGACATGTAGTAGTATGTAAACACCTTCCTAGGCCACAAAGTATGGCAATTTTCAGACGTTTATGCTACCTTCTGCTTAGTTGGCAGTGAAGCCACCAGCAGATGATCATTGATTATTCTCCAGACTTAAAAAAACCATGTGTAGAGCTAACTGATTGCTGCCAGGAAGGGTGTTCTTGGGTTTGTACATGAGTGTTCAGTATGTGCACTAAAGAGCTCTTTAGAGCTTTATTTAAATGTTATCTCTTTCTATGGGTTGGCAATTATTAAGGTAAGTCTGGAAATTGGGTTAGTGCACATCCACCTTTGTGGGAAGTTAGATCTGGCCCACAGTCCCTTCTTAAATGCCGTTTAAGAAGTTGCATACATTTTAAAAAATTGTGTGTATATGTTTTCTGAACAGTAACCAAAGATAGACATGACAGTCTGGGTTGAAGTGTTTGGGTCTCAGTTTTGTGCACAAACTTGTTATATTTAATACTTCCATTTAGCAATGTGTAACATTTTATCTACCAGTGCTGCTGAAGTTTCATTTAGACTTAACAGATACATGTGAATTCACATATTTTCCATAAAACAAAGGAAATTGGTGCTTCTGCTGTCAACTACAGTAATGAAATGAACATGTAAAGGAATCAGGTCCTTGCTTATTAAATTCAAAAGGACTTGCTATATTATTATTTGGCTGTAAACCAGAAAAAGAATGGTTTAGTTAAAGCTGAGGGGAGGGGGGAAATCACTTAATCAAATTTATACAGCTTTCAGAAAGTTACTGGAACTAAAGTAGTTGGTGATGTAATGTATGAAGTCAGAGTGTTTTGCTATGCTGGAGAAAACTAATGGAAACATTCACTTGGGGTAAGACAAATGGTATTAAATGAGAAAACACACCATGAATTGCAAATGGAGCTGAGTTAATTTGTTGCTACAGTAGTGTTGCCCTACTGTTAAATGAAGGCTGTGTAATTATCTTGCTGGCAGAGATAATGTCAAAACCTCATTTCTCCTTACATGCCTCATTTTTACATGAGGGCTAATTGAGCTGCAAGGTGACAACTGATTATATATAGCTATCATCAGGTCCTCTTGCTCAATTTGCAAATAATGTTATCTTTTTAAAGTGATGATTTTTATCACTTGTCAAATTATGGCATTAAAAAAACTTTTCAAAGCTATTTTAGTAATTTGTAGCATTGCATTTCTGTCACCATTTTATTTATATTTTTCAGTATTAATAAATTATTCTTCCAAGATTCTTGACATCATTTACAGTAATTTCACACTGATAAGCTGCACCTATTTCACTGAAGAATAGCGCCGATCCCAGAAGTGCAGCTAATCACCAGGTGCGGCTTATTTATGGACAAACTCTGGTGAAATGCTAAAGCGGAAGTGGGAGCCTGCCGGGAAGGGAGCTGCCACGGAGCAACTGGCAAGCAGGCAGCGAGGCTCGGGGCTTTCATGCAGCGCAGGGAGCCGCAGCTGAGCAGGCGGGGAGCCGCATCAGCCAGCGCCAGGGGCGGGAGTGCCAGGGCACGGGGAGGGCACCTGGGGCTGCCTTTAAAGGCTTCACCGGTCTGTGAAAACTGTTTGCAAATTGAGCACTTGACAGCAAACCCCTCGATCACACAATTCTGTTCCTAACTCGTTACTTTGTTGCACATGGATCCTTGCTTCAAAAAAAAATAAAGTGCGATTTATTACCCGATGCGGCTTATTTATGGACAAATTCCGTGGTCTTCCCAGCTACCCGGAAGTGCGGCTTATAACCAGGTGCGGCTTATGGGTGTGAAATTACTGTACTTACTATCCCTTTATTTAAAGCAGAGAAACATGTGCTAGTCATTTTATCATGCCTCTTGATCATCAGGAGTGAAAGGGCACCTCATAATCCCAAATAGATTAAGTTTTCTTAAACTTTTCTGTTGTGTTTTCTTGATTGGAAATGCTGCTGAATAACTTTTGTTAATAAATTTCAGGCTTATCAAATATGTTTTCCTTATGTCTAAAGAAGCCCAACAATACTGTGTCAAGTAGCAGCACCATTGCCTGCCTTGAGAAAAAATCAGAGTGTGTCAGATTGGAAGGAACCACACTGGGTCATCTGGTCCAACCTTCCTGCTTAAATGGGATCATCCCAGAGCACATGGCACAGGATTGTGTCCAGGTGGTTCGTGAATATCTTTTGTGAGAGTCTCCACGGCCTCTCTGGACAATCTGTTGCAGTTGCTCAGTCACCCATTGGAAAGTTCTTCGTATTCAGATGGAACTTCCTGTTCATCAGTTTCTGCCCATTGCCTCTTCTATTGCTTTGAACCATTGACAAGAGCCTGTCTCCGTCCTCTTGGCACCCTCGCAGGTACTGACAGACATGGATGAGGTCCCCTCTCAGTCATCTCTTCCTAAGGCTGAACAGGCCCAGCTCCCTCAGCCTTTCCTTGTGAGAAAGATGCTCCAGTCCCTTAATCATCTTTGTAGCCCTCCACTGGACTCACTCCATGTTCATCCTGCACCAAGGAGCCCATAACTGCACACAGCATTCCAGGCCCCATCAGGGC